>CAJQZJ010032201.1:8445228-8463808 GCA_907164525.1 Lophiomys imhausi | reverse complement strand
GTGTGTGTGTGTGTGTGTGTGTGTGTGTGTGTGTGTGTGTGTGTGTGTACATGCTGCACATGTTTGTAGGTGGGTAGAAGCCTGCATTTGGTATCCAGCATCTTCTTCCATCCATCTTACTGTACCCTCTCAAGCAGGTACTCCCACTTATCTTGGAGTTCATTGGTGCAGCTGGGCTCCAGTGAGCTCCAGGGCCCACCTGATGCCCACTCCCACCTGCAGTGTAGGATTACAGATATGTGCATCCACACCTAACTTTTTACATGAATTCTGGGAGTCCCAACTTGGATCCTCATTACGCTGTAGGTCCTGGCTGCCTCCAGCCCCATTCATGTCTTTTTTTTTTTCGACATTTATTTATTCAAGTTACATCCCAATCACAGTCCCCTCTCTCCTCCCCCTCCTACTCCCACCTTCCCACTCTCTTCTCCCTCTCCCTCCTATCCTCCTCAGGTGAGGGGGGCTCTCCCATATTCACCCCCACAGTTCATCAGTCCCATGAGGGCTAAGCACTTTCTCTTGCTCTGGGGCCTGAAAGGTATCCCACTAACAGGCAACAGAATCCATACTGAGACCACGCCCCCCACACACCACTTGTTAAGAGATCTGTATAAAGATCCAGTTGTCTGTCATCTATATATGTTTGGGGGGGGTGTCTAGGTCTAGTCTAAGCTTTTTTCTTCTCTTTTTGGTTCTACTCATATCTTTTTAGTTTGCCACCATCATCATTTCTTCTTTCCATAGTCAAATAGGACATGTTCTCATTCTTTGCCTACATGACTCTGAATCGGCCTTTCCCCAGAGAATTAGGAACTACTGTCCAGATAGTAGGTGAGCTCACTGTCTTGGCATGTTACTGTTCAGTATCTGTATCTAGGAAATTATTCTCTCTGTGTACAGTGTTGTTATACACATTTCTAAACATGCATCAATATTTCCTAAGTCAGTATCTACCAATGTGTATTTATCTTTGTAGATTCTTTTATTAGGTTGAAAAGGCTTCTGTTCCTAGCCCAGTTCCTGGAGGCAGAAAGTAAAGCAGAGGCTGAAGGGGTACTGCATACTAGCTTGTTCCTCCTGGGTTGCTCACCTGCCTAGGGATGGCAGTGTGCTGATCACTTCCATATCACAAGACAGTGCCTCATAGACTTACCTATAGGCCAATCTGATGAGGACAGTTTTCTCAATTGAGATTCCCTCTTCTCAGATGACTGTAACTTGTGTCAAGTTGAAAAAAACAAAGAGCACATGGCCTTAAAATGAGTTGAGAAACACCTTTACAATTTGTAAGTGTTCATATGTTTATAGGTCTATGTATGAGTATGTTGCCTGCATGTGTCTGCACCAATTGCATTCGGTGCCTACAGAGGCCAGAACAGGGCATTGTGACTCCCTAGAACTGGAGTCACAGATGGTTGTAGTGTATGGGTGCTGGGAATCAAAGTTGAGTCCTCTGGAAGAGCACAAGAAATACCTTCTTTTAATATATATATATATATATATATATATATATATATATATATATATATATATATATATATGTGTGTGTACTTTATTTTTTTTCTTCAAGTTACATCTCAGTCACAAACCCTTCCCTATTCCCCCTTCCTGTCCCACCCTTCCACCCTCTTCTCCCCCAACAGCTTTCCTTTTCAATCCAACAAAATGGTTCTTTCTCTTATAACAGTAAATTCTATACAAAACAGCAGAATTAAATATGCCACATTTATGAGAGTTAAATGGCCCGGGATACCTTCCCAATGTCCAGTTCATACATATTTGGCCCCTGACTTTAACCTTCTACCTTCTAACCATCTCCATGAGTTTAAAGTTCTATAACTGACTTAGCTTTCATACTAACTTGCATCACTATTATAACCATCTTCTTAGATCTAGAACGCCCTCTTGATTCCTAAACAACTCAAAATTTAGCTATGAGACTCAAGCTGTCTATTCTTCAACCACCTCAGAGAGCTGAGAAGGATAAATATATCTGATTATATAGAAAGTGCAGGGCCTGCAGCTTCCAATACTAAGAAATGACAAACCAGTGACTACCTGGACAGTTCCCATTTTCTCTCCATACATTCCAGCATCAGTCTTCAGCCTTTTGGTCCTGTTTCTCTGACAGACATTTATTGTAGAGCAGGGATTGTGAAATACCTTTTAATAATCCATCTTCACAAGGAGTTTTGGAATATATTTCCTTATATATTAGAATTTATCCAGTGACTGTTGGACTAGGAATTTCTGAAGAAGTATTTAATTGCAATTTTAATTTTCATAGTACAATTTTTTGTGTGTATGCCAGTTTTAGTAATTTGTACTTTAAGTTTTTTTTTCTCTTTTTAAAAAATGTTTATTTATTACTTCAGGTTACATCTCCATCACAGTGCCCTCTTTCCACCCCTCCCATTCCCGCCTTTCCACCCTCTACCCCCATCCCTTCCATCCCACTCCTCTGGAGTGGAGTGTCCCTACCTACCAGTTCCCCACCCCAGTTCAGCAGTCATATGAGGGCCAAGAGTCCCCTCATACACTGGGGGCCTACAAGGCAGCACCACAAGGGCAAAGTTCTCTCATTGATGGGTAACAAAGTCTATGTTCCTGTTCCCTTTGGTGCATTGGTTGTAGTATAATCATCCTGTACTATATGGCTAAAATCTGATTATAAGTGAATAGATACTATGTTCATCCTTCTGAGTCTGGGTTAGCTCACTCAGGATGAGCTTATCTAGTTCCATCCATTTGGCTGCAAATTACATGATTTCATTGTTTCTCATGGCTGAGTAGTATTCCATTGTGTGGATATACCACAGTTTTTTTATCCATTCCTTGGTTGAGGGACATCTGGGTTGTTTCCAGTTTCTAGCTATTACAAATAAGGCTGCTATGAACATAGATGAGGAAACTTCCTTGTGATTTGGTGAGGAATCATTTGGATGTATACCTAGAAGTGGTATGGCTGGGTCTTGAGGTAAAGCTATTCCAAGTTTTCTAAGACATCGCCAGACTGATTTCCACAGTGGTTGTACCAGCTTGCACCCCCACCAACAATGGAGAAGTGTTCCCCTTTCTCCACAACCTTGCCAGTATGTGCTGTCATTTGAGTTTTTGGTCTTAGCCATTCTGACAGGTGTGAGATGGAATCTCAGAGTCGTCTTGAGTTGAATTTCTCTGATGATTAAGGATGCTGAGCATTTCTTCAAATGTCTCTCAGCCATTAGGGATTCCTCCTTTGTGAATTCTCTGTTTAGCTCTGTTTCTCATTTTTTGATTGGATTAATTGGTTTCTTGGTGTTTAATTTCTTTAGTTCTTTGTAAATTTTGGATATTAGCCCTCTGTCAGATGTGGGGTTGGTGAAGATCTTTTCCCAATCTGTAGGTTGCCATTTTGTTCAAATGACAGTGTCTTTTGCCTTACAGAAGCTTTTCAGTTTCATGAGGTCCCATTTGTTGATTGTTGGTCTTAGATCCTGAGCTGTTGGTGTTCTGTTCAGGAAGTTGTCACCTGTGCCAATGAGTTGAGGGTTTTACCCACTTTCTCTTCTAGTAGATTTAGTGTGTCAGGCCTTATGTTAAGGTCTTTGATCCACTTGGACTTAAGTTTTGTGCCAGGTGATAAGTATGAGTCTAATTTCATTCTTTTACATGTCGACATTCAGTTGGACCAGCACCATTGTTGAAAGCATGTCCTTTTTCCATTGTACGGTTTTGGCTTCTTTGTCAAAAATTAAGAGACCATAGTTGTGTGGGTTTATTTCTGGGCCTTCAATTCGATTCCATTGATCCACTGGTCTGTTTCTATACCAGTACCATGCTATTTTTATTACCATTGCTCTGTAGTACAGCTTGAAATCAGGGATGGCGATACCTCCTGATGTTTTATTGTATAGGATTGATTTAGCTATTCTGGGTTTTATGTTATTCCATATGAAGTTGAGAATTGCTTTTTCCAGGTCTATAAAGAATTGTGGTGGTATTTTGATAGGAATTGCATTTCTTTCAGTTTTTATTAGAATGTTAATTATAAGTACTTCTAGGTTTCTATACATGTGTATAATGTGTTTTGAGTATATCCACCATCATCTTCTTGCTTCCCTCCATTCCTTGGATGTCTTTCCTTTGCCCACTTCATTTTGCTTTCATGTTCCTTCCCCCCCTTTCTTTTTGTGGCCTGTGAGCTTATTAGGATCAATTAGTCATATCTTTTGAGACTCTCAAATTTCTCGACACAAGTTGCTTGCCATCTGCATTATCTTCTGTGTGTCCTCTGTTGAGATGTGCCCTTTTGCACGTCTGATATCGGTCATTTGCATTGATTTTTCTTTCTTTATTAGCCCAGCTGGTGTATCAGTTTCTTGTATCCCTTGTATCACATGGCTTGTGCAGTCTGAGGAAGGCACCTACCTGCAGTGGCTTTCTTTCCTGTTAGAGTTTGTTCTGGAGTAGTTGAAGCAAACTGACTCTTCAGATGATTTCTTGGGGTTTACTTGTTTGCTTAAGCATCTTGAATTTTGAGTTTATATTTGTAAAAATCAGAACTCTTCAGGCAGTAGTTTTCAAATATTTCTCTGCTGTTTTCCTTCTTTGCTCACCACACCCTCAGACTTTGGGACTCCACATGTCCATCATCTTGACACCGAGTTTCTGTTTTCTTTTTATTCCTTTTCTGTCTTGACAGCACCTCTGTGTTTTCCGCTGTACTCAGCTTTGCAGTATTTCATCCTTTATTAACCTCAGTTAGTGCTATTTTTAATCCACTGCAGCTGTCATCTCTAGGCATTCTTTGGTTCTTGTGTCTAACCATTCCTGCTGTTATGTTATAGTTGCAATATCTTAAATGCCCCTGTCTGCTAGCTTCACTGCCTTTATCGTTTCTGGTTTTCTCATTCTTTTTAGTTTCCAGACATGTTGTGGTTGTTCTAACTTACCTTTTTACAGTGGTAGAAACTGAACCTGGGTCCATGAGCACACTAGGCAAGTGCTCTATCGCCGAGATGTATACCAGCTTTTTTTTTTTTTCTTTTGAAATGGTTTTAGACTTAAAGGAAAGTAGCAAAAATAGTAAGGAAAGTGTATGTGTACCCCTAGCTCTGTGATAGTAATCTTTTGCATAGCCATTCTGGAGTAGTCAAAACCAGGATATTTATAACAGCATCATTCCTTTAATCTGTGACCTTATGGGAGTTTTACCTTTCTAATATTTTCTGCCCTATAAATCTATTTCATGATCTTTTATTGTATGAAATTCCCTGTATTGACATTTCCTAACTTACAGGATTTCCTTCATGTTTCTTTTATCTTTCAAGGCCTGTGGCATGTTTGAGAATAACAGCTAGTTATTTTGCAGAGTGCTCCTTGCTTTCTGAGATACTCCAAGACTATGCTACTATTCTCTCTCTCATGTGGTCATTCATAGAACTACTAACATGAGTTATAGCCAGATACTGGATAGTGTTTGCATTTGGCACTGATCTACATGCTTGGCATAAAATAACTTATTTAATCTCTGTAACAACTAGAGTTGCAGGACAAATTGGCACAGTAACTAGGTAGATGATATTAGCTGCACCAGGAGAAATAACTCAGTCATGAAGCCTAGGGAGTTTTTTCCAGGAGCCTCTACTCAGATGCAGCCAGGGTATTAACTTGGGTTGGTGAAAAGAGTTGCAGAACAGGTTAGTATAAAGCAAATTTCAGGTTTGTTAAGGAAAATACAATACATGCTTAGATTGAAGTTTAGGTGCTGACATCAAGAAAGACTTAAGGACTTCAGCAGATATGTGTGTGTGTGTGTGTGTGTGTGTGTGTGTGTGTGTGTGTGTGTGTGTGTGTGTTGTGTATTCATTGTTCAAATGATGCAGTAATGTAGAAATCTACATTTCTAAAGATTAAGTAAAAATATTTTGTTACATTCATTTCTAATTTACAGATTTTTTTCCCCCTCAGGGGAAGGAGACTATTTGATTGATTGAGCCAACACTCCCGGGTTTCTTTGTGGGTGCTGGGAAAAGCAAACTCATAACCTGTAAGTTTATGGAGTGTGTTGTATAGGTTTACAAAGAAGAAAGGAGTGCCGTGAAAATCAAAAAACACCCCCAAAAGAGTCAAAGGAATTCTTACTATATATGGGTCACAAAGAGGTCCAGGGTCCTCTTTTGACTGTAATATGGTTCATAATTGTATTCATGAGTGTTTTTCAAAACTTAACCCTTTATAGAACTTAACGCTTTCAGATGCCCTCAGAGTGCAAAGTTTACCATGGCTTGCTGACTGCTTTAACATTTTTGTTTGAGAAGTCCCTCAGAGAAAGGAGCATTGCCTGCATGTAGGTAATCTTCACAAAGTTTCTGTTGGGCTTTGGCTAGCTGTGGTAAAATTCTTGACCTGCAGCCAACAAAAGGTTCAAACAGGATTCAGATAGTGATCGGTTCTTTCCTTTCTGGTGTTGCTTTAAAGTTCCTGTCTTTCTGTCTTGCCCCAGTAACACTCACTTCCCTTGCCCTGTGGAGGCCAGCTCCCAGCAGCAGGAGCTGCACGCTGCTCACTTCCTTGTCTTGCACAGGCCTACTACGCATATGCATGTAGTAGCAAGATGTTAAGTACATGGAAGACCTGGTTTGTCTGAATAATTGGAAGGATTCAGTTTTCATACCTTCTTATGTACTGAGATTTACACACTCCTCAGATTTATGTACTCTTTGGGGTTGTCAGACTGGACCAAAGTTTTCCTAGCTATGTTTAATAGGATTTTATAGTTTCCATAGCAGTCACATATCATTGTTTAACTTAATCTTTGCAACTGTCCAAAGAAAGCCAAAGAGAGATACTGCCCCTGTTTTACAAGTGCCCAAAGTGAGGCCATGCAGACTATCTCTAGCAGAGCCAAGACAACATCCTGGGTTTTTTTTGGTTTTTGGTTTTTTTGTTTGTTTGGTTGGTTTTTTTTGTTTGTTGTTTTGTTTTTCAAGACCATTTCTCCGTATAATCTTGGCTGTCCTAGACTTGCTTTGTAGATCAGGTTGGCCTTGAACTCACAGAGATCCACCTGCCTCTGCCTCCCCAGTGCTGGGATTAAAGGTGTACACCACCATGGCTGGCAATTAGATAGCTGTGAACTGTCATGTGGGTGCTGGGATTTGAACCCAGGTCCTTTAGAAGAGCAGCCAGTGCTCTTAACCATTAAGCTATCTCTCCAGCCCCTTCCTCAAGGTTCTTACTGCATTCTCTGCATAACTCATAGCCATTGTACTCGTTTGTTTTCTATTGCTGTGATGGACACCATGACCAAGAGCAACTTGAGGGAGGTGCATTTCATCTTAGAACTCACATTCCATTATGAAAGGAAATCAGAGCAGGAACTCAAGGCAGGAACTGAAGCAGGACCACAAGGCCTTACTGGCTTGTACTTCATGGATTGTTCAGCTTTCTTCCTTATACATCCCAGGACTGCCTTCCCAGGGGTAGGTAGAATCGCCTTCAGTGGGCTGGGCTTTCCCATATCAATCATTAATCAACAAAATTCACCATAGGCTTGTCTTGTCACCAATCTGATGGAGGCATTTTCTCAATTGAAGTTTTTTCTTCTCAGATGACCCGAGCTTATGTCAAGCTGACAGAAAACTAAGTAAATGATACAAACCAGAACAACAATTAATTGTTGCATGGCTCTTCCTGCAGAGACATGAACAAACATCTGTGCTCCCCACACAGGAAACCAACACCAAACTAAAGATATGATTCCACTCAGACCTAGTCTTGTGAACCAGTGGGTTTTGAGGGTTACTTACAGGAGCATGGATGAGTCAAAGGCAGCTGCATCATGAAACAGCCCACCCAGCATGAATGACCATTCAAAACCACTGCATTCTCGAGCTCCCTGAACAAATGCAGCTCCTTTACCCAGCTGTTGCTACGGCTTCTGTAATTTTGCAGGGAGGGCTTATGAATCTCCTAAGTTTTAGAAACTTCATGAGATTTGTGAGTTTTGTTGTCTTCCTGAGTCTTAATAAACTGTCCCCCAGAAAAGAATTTTTCAGTTCAGAGGAAATGCCTACACAATAGTCATTTATCCTAAAATGGTTTCTTATAATGGAATTACAAATTTGTAATCGTAGAAAATAAGAAAGGAAAAATTAAACATATTCTACTTCATCTTCTAGTGTTGTTCTTCATAAGTACTGCAGGTCACTTTGTCCTCAGCAGTCCCAAGCTGGAGCACAAAGCTTCTATATAGCAAATGCATTCACCTGTTAGAATACCAGGATTCAACTTTCTAGGATTTACTGTACTTTGTTAATAAATGTTATTTTGCTAATCAAACCTATTTGAGAGGGCAGAAGACATTGAGATTACAGAGGAATCAAAGGTCTTCATGGATATTAACGTAGTCTCCCTTGTGTGCATATACGATTAAAATCATGTTGATAGTTTTTGCAGAAGAAATTAAGGAATAAGCTTGGATTCTCTTATTTCCTAAGGACATAGTCTGAGTACCTACCGTGTGTCAAACATGGCTGTAGGTACCCGATATGAAGCTGACAGTGTGTACAAAAATAAAAAAAAAAAACACCCCACCAACAACAGAAACCAAATAACAAACAAAACAGTAACAAAAAATATGCCATGGAGAAGTTTCCATTTCAGGGTGGCCAGGCAAATAAGCTACCAGGTGATGAGGGGCTGTGGAGAAAGCCAAGTGGGGACAGGACAAAAGTTCTAGGTTGGGGAGAAATGAAGGAAGGCCCTACTACTTTTATGTCATACCCACACTGTGGCATGGAAATCAGATTTCCTCAGCGAGGTCATTTGTAACTTATAGCTTCAGGGTAAATTATTGCTAGTCTTACATTCAGTAAGAGGCCAGTTTGCAGCTGCTAACCATGTACAGTTAATTCTCAGGGATATAATGACTTCTCCCTAAAAGTATATACCTACAGACATTTTTTGCTAGACATTCAGATGTATGTGAGGCTCATGCTTGAAAAGCATTTGTTTTAAGGGGAAAAGGAGGAAGAAAAACAAAACTGAAATCACTTAGGGAATATTCATCTTAGAATCATGTTTTCATGCATTTTTTGTGTTTTCCCTTTTTTCCACATTGATGGTATCCATTCCATTAGTGACATGAACATTGTATTGTATTTTAAACATTATTTTTTTAGTGGACATTGGAGGGAGAATTTATTCTTAGTCAGTGGGTTTTATCCTGAGATGAGGTGGCCAAGCTGGGGGTTGGGGGGGCCAGGAATCTCTGTGGGAACACACACCACTGTTACTTCTCGGGATCCAAGCCTCCAGCCAAGCCTTTCTTTTACGTGAATGATGCTTGGGATCTCACTCTCAGGTGACCTGTGTCCTCTCCTCTCTAGATGGCAACACAAAGACGAAAAAGGGGCAAGTGACCAGTGATGTGGCCCACTCAAGGCTCGAGGCTTCCTGTGCAACTTCAGATGCCGAAAAGTTTTCTGCACTTTCAAGAGAGCTCTGCAGCTTCAGGGAAACCACCAGGTGCCAGAGGCATCTGTTAAAGGACTTGTGATGAATGTGCTGTTTCTTAGATCAACCACGGCCATCTCTCCTGGGAGCTCTCGGCAGTGCTCTGTGCTGCGGGTAGTTCAAGCTACCCCAGAGTGTGGATCTGAGGAGTGGAGCTGCCGTACCCTGTGTCCCAGCCCAGTTCCCAGGAAAAGACAGAGTCTATATCTTTCCAGTATAGTGCCTCAGACTTCAAAATGTCCAGAAGAGAAGGCTCCCTGTGAAGTCAGGGTCATTCCTCCAGCCTGAGTTGTTGGCTTCCCATTTTTGTTGGGGTGCCTGCATGGTGGACATTAGTCCACACTACAGGCTCTGGAAAGCCAACTTTCAGCCTTTTAAAATTCTTACCCAAAACTTGACCCTTCCTTCCTTCCTTCTTACTAACTTGGCAGCTTCTAATGCAATAACGATGCCCAAATATGTACATTTTATAACTTCTTAGAGTTGGAAACATGGCTTTGTTTTTAAAAGATTTGTCAAGTATGTGTATTAGTGTGATTTTTTTTTTTTTTTTTTTTTTTAGAGCCAGGACAGAGTATATGAGAGAGAGTTGGGGATGAATGCCAAAAAAGCAGTTCAGTGGAGAATTCTGGAGAATGCCCAGCGAAGCTCTTTTCAGGAGGCAGTGGAAGGCTTGGGGCAGAAATGGCTGAGGTTCAAATCACTCTTGCACTGGGCATACAGCAGGGCAGGCTGGCTGCTGCTCAGCTGACCTCCCTGTTCACACAGCACACCCAACCTCTTCAGGGAATTATCCTGAGTTCTGACTCTCAAACAAGTTGAGCCTCATTCCCCAGAAATCTCATTGCCCCTTGCCTTCTTCCCAACATAGAAATGACTGTGAACCCGAAGAGGCTCTCGGTGTCTCGGTGACTGAGAAATGAATCTGCTTCTTCAAATCCAAACTCTACAGAGGCAATGTGGAGGGCTGGGGATGAGTCTCAGTCAGAAAACTGCCTGCCTAGCATGCAAGAGACCCTGGGTTTGGTCCCCCACAGAACCATGTAAACCTGGGGAGGTGGAGGCAGGAGAATCAGAATTTCAAAGTCACTGTTAACTGCACACAGAGTTAGAGGCCAGCTGGGGATGCATATGATCCCACATCAGAAATAAAAAGTCAATGTGTAAATCTAGAAGTACAGCATGCTTCCAGGAGGGGCTGCTCCAGAAATGATCTGAGTTAAAAAACCTAACCTTTTCTGCTTTGTGCAGTCCCAAGCACTGTGGTTAGAGGTCAGTGGGTACTTTGGCTCAAGGCAGCTGCCAGTCAGCTCTGTGTCCTTGGAGCAAATCATTACCATCAGGACCTCAGCTAAGGCAAGCCCTACTGTTCTCTCTTTCTTCCTAAGACTTATCATGGAACCCTTCCAAAGAGTCCCTCGTGGTTCCAGAAGTGTGACGCTGGCCCAGCTCCTGACTGGCCTGTCAGTGTGATTGTTTCTACAACAAGCTCTACCTACTGGCCGTATCTTCCATCCTCTACTTCTGTAGCTTCCTTCTCTCTCTCTCTCTCTCTCTCTCTCTCTCTCTCTCTCTCTCTCTCTCTCAATTTCTTACTCTTTCACATGTTACTGGATACTAATGATGCACAGGACATCACTAAAAATCCTTTCTTAGTTGTGCCCCCAAATTCACATTCACATTCTTCTGAACTTTAAAGACCTAACACTTCATGGTGAACCTATCTAAATTTTCACAACTTTACTTGACTTTTTTTAATACAAGAAATTCATGCATATTCCTATAAAAGGGCAGCTAGAGCAAAAGCAGTCCCCACCCTACTGGTGCCATCCAGTACCCCAGATGACTATTGTCTTCTTCCTCATACAGGTCCCCATCTTAGTTCCCAGCATCTAGCTGCTGTCTTCTTTTAGCCAGCATCTCTAGAGTTGCTGTTTGCACAGTTAATTTCGTGTCATTTACATCAGCACTTTAAGAAATAAATCCCATTTGGTTATCCTTCCGGGAAACCTCCCAGGCAAACTAAAGCCGATCAACAGATCTGGAGCCTGACTCCTTGAGCAAGCTGTTCCCCTCCACACCCACTGCCACCAGGAGAGAGACTGTTCCCCAGCTGCGTGGTCTGCTCACCCGAGGATCAGAGAACATATGGCTCTGGTGTCAGAGACATCCCACAGTGCTGACTACACACTTGTTGCACATCAGAGGATGAGTTAGAGGAGACAGATAATGTAAGATTCTCCCTCTCTGCCAAATTGTGGAGGACTTTTAGAAGACAATCATGCTCAGAGCTTTAGTGTGGGAGGCAGAGGGCCCCGTGGTCCAACTTTAGCGGTCCACGTAGAGATGGCTTCCAAAGTATGGCCACTGCATTCCCTTTGCTTCTTCGGCAACACCCACTAGAGCAACACAGACTTAAGGAGAACCATGCATATGAGCAAAGATTCAGCTTCTCTGTGAGACTTAGTTGTTGTAGTTGTGGTATGTGTGTGTGTGTCTGTGTATAGGTGTGTGTTTGTGTGTGACTCGTAAGTCTATGTGTGCATATTTGTGTGTGTGCATGTGTGTATGTTGAGTGTGTGTATGATTTGTGTGTCTGTGTTTGTGTGTATGTGCATGTGTCTGTGTTGAGTGTGTGTATGGTTTGTGTGTTTGTGTTTGTGTGTGTGCGCATGTGTCTGTGTGTGAGTATGGGTATATGTGTGTGTATGTGTGTGTTTGTTTGTGTGTGTGTGTGTGTGCACTCCTCTGCTTGTGTGAATGTTGTGTGGAGGCTGAGGACAGCCTTCAGTGCTCAATCCCACCTTTCCTTTGTGTCTGAGACACATTTGTTACTGTGTAAGTCAACCAGCTGGCTCCAACCTTCTAGCGATTCTCCTGTCTCGGTCTCTTACATTTGCCTGTGGTGTGTAGTTTTTACTTGGGTTCAGGGGATCCAGACTCAGGATGTCAGGCTTGAGTGGCAAGTTCTTTACTCACTGAGCCAACTCCCCAGCCAATGGAAGACTTTTGATAGAAGCAATTGAGGAGGGGATCTAAATTGGAAGGAAAATTATTGGAGAAAAATTATTTAATTTTTTTGTAGTGAAAGTATAAGTGATGTCTCCCTCTATTATTTCTCCTCTTTTGGAAATATTCCATATAAAAATGTATAACTCATCAAAACAGCTGAAAATTTCTGTTGATTTATTATAAGCATTAGTTCCTTGAAAGTCTCACTCGGGATTCTTATTTTTACTTGTGTCTCATTTTAGTAAGTTTCTTGGAGAACCATGTCACACATACTTCATTGTTTTGTGCTTCCTACTCAAGTGTGCGCCTAGCAAAAGCTATTGGAAACCAAACAGTGGGTCTTCTAGTTCTGCAACTTTAACAGTCTTAGAGGCCCTGGGTGTGATTCCTTGACCCTCTTCCTCAAGCAGGTATGTAGGAATGGCTTCAATCGTGTCAATGTGTAGGTTGAGGCTGAGATTAGTTTTGCTCCGAGGCTTTCTCAGAGTTTTGACATAAATCTCAGCTGTCCCAGCGCATATCACAGCCGAGCTGAAAGCCACTGCTCCTGTCTAAAAAACAGTAGAGAAAAACAACCAGCCCAAGAGAGCCCAGGAAGTAACTCTCACCTTTGCTGTCAGTAAATTCCCAGCAGATAGTTAACCAGGTTGTTGTATGAACTCAGCTCCCAGGGCTGCTGATGGCTTTCTCCATGGAGTTCCATGGGCTTCAGTTGGGGCACATTGTTTCTACACCATCAAAGGTTTTGATGATATCTGGACCACTTCTGGAAGCAAATAAAATTGTATAATCCTAATTTATATTGCACTTGCTCTCATAGTTTGCAGGATTTGTTATAATGAAAATTTTTGAAGCTTCAATATCACTGATATTACAGGAAATCAGGCTCTTAAGAGACCAAGTGGCACTGGAGGAGCTGAAGACTTTGGTTCATTAGACTAGGTGAACTGGCTGAGCTAATTTTCTGGAGAGATGAACCCAGAATTACAGATTGACACAGCATTTATAGGCTTTACAGCGGTGGTCACTTTAACTGTTATGGCACTGTTGGATTCACACTGGTCCTGGAAATATAAGTGTGATGTTTTAAATGACAATGGCCTTCATGGGCTCACATATTTGAATCCTTAGTCACCAGGGAGTGGCAATATTTTAAGGGATTAGAAGGATTGGGAAGTGTGGCCTTGTTGGAGGAAGTGTGTCACTGAGGTTGTGCTTTGACGTTTCAAAAATCCATGCCAGTTGCAGCCCCTCCCTCTCCCTCTCTTCCTCTCTCTTTCCCCCTTCTCTCTTCCCTTTTCATGTGGATCAGTATGTAACACTAGGCTACCTCTCCTGCACTATGTCTGCTCATATGCTGCCATGTTCCCCACCATAACAATAAAGAACTGACCTCTGAAACGGAAAGCAAGTCCTCCAATTAAATGCTTTCTTTTATAAGAGTTACTGTGGTCATGGTGTCTCTTTATGTCAATAGAACATTGACTAAGGAAATAAGAAAGCCTGTAGGTGAGTTGCCTCAAACTCTGCCTATATTCCTGCTGCCCTGGTTGGGCCTTGCATCCAGCACACCACGGAATGAATCTATGTGCCAACTCCCTGATAGTAGATACTCAGCCATGAGAATATCTTGGTGACCCTCCACATCTGATATAGCCCCTTAAAACTTTGCCCATGTATGTCACTGCAGTGTGAAAATAAAATAGGATTTAAGAGAGCCAGGGCTAAATCTACCCTGTTGAAATACTCATATCTACAATTATTACATACAACTACATATAACTACATACTTACAACTATGTTCTACTGGCTTGTGTAAGAATGCATCCTTCTGAGAAAAGCAAAATAAAAGTGATATGGAACCCTCACACAGCCAATCCCACAAACAAGGGCTTTCTCATCAAGACGGAGTGACTGTGGGGAGATGAGCCAGCAACTTGGGAACCCTCACACAGCCAATCCCACAAACAAGGGCTTTCTCATCAAGATGCAGTGACTGTGGGGAGATGAGCCAGCAACTTGGGTGTAACGACTCTACTGGACTTTGTCACCTCCCTCCCCACCATCTGTTCCTGCAATTGTCCATTTTGATCACAGAGAGTGACAGCTGAGTAAGTGGCAGAATCTGTGCTTTAGCAGTGACCATACAATAGTCTGTGAAACTTAAATAATAGCAGAGGCCCCAGGCCTAATTACACTGTGATTGTAGTGGATAAGTTTTCATATGTGCATCCTTACATACTACTATTCCCTTTTCCCTCCTCCCTACACCCACTTTTGACAGACTTCACAAGATCCGCACTTCCAAAAACACAAGTTTACATGTGGTATGTGGATACACATACAGGCATGGCACATGTCTGTGTGTACTCTACCACTCAGGGACATGTGAATATCAGAGATTGACTTTGGGGTGCCTTCCTCAATCCTTTCTTCACCTTATTTTTGAGACAGTATCTCATTGAACCTAGAACTTGCTCTTTGGGCTCACCTGGCTAATGGATGAGCCCTTGGAATCTACCATCCCTAACCCCTAGTACTGGGGTTACACCACACACTACCACACCTGGCTTTTCTATGGCTGTTGAGATTCTGAACTCAGGTCCAGATGCTTGCGTACAGCAAGTCCTTTGCTTACTAAGCCTGATCCCCAGCCTCTTATTTTCCAGACATGTGTTGAAAGTTTCTATTCACAGCCAGTAGGACAGGAAGGCACACTGTCTCAACAGCTCAAAATCAGGGTAACTAGCACAAGCAGGTAGCTTCAAAGCCATGCCCACTGGTTAGGAGTGCAGAGCACATTGGGGAGGGGTATTTTAACAATAGCTTATATAGTCAGTATTGCCGGTGCTTGCTTGGCAATACTCAGCTTTCTTGGGGTATGGAGTTAATGTATTCAACAGAGGATTCTCTCTCGTCCATCTGTTCACCATCTTCCCAGATTTCTCTGGACAGAACAGGTAAGTGTGAGATAGATGGTCAAGGACTAATTACCAGAGCTGTGATCTCTCTGCTATGTAGCACCCAGCCTGGCGATTCAGGGAATGGACTGTGTATTTGGCAGCTGAGTTAAGAAAGGCTATGTGGGCCTCTTGGACCAGGCAATGTGGATGGAAATTTATCCTCTCAAATGTAACAGAAAAGACAAAACCAAGGCAACATCAAGTTGTCAGGGTGCCAGTAGGATTCTCTATGGAGAAGATGGGCCTAGCTGGAATAAATGCGACCCACTGGGGAGAGGATGACACTATGTCAGGGCCTACCTTGGCCTGTAGTTTGGTCTACTTACTGTCCCCTCAGCATAGGAAGCAACAGGAATTCAAGAGACCGACAGCCTGAGCTTTGCAACCACAGACGCGCTGGGTACTTTAATCTTTTTCCTGCTTGGTGCTATAGCCTAAACACACAATTAATTCTAATTCAAGTTGTGGTTAGAACAATAGTTGACTAACTACAGGAACACAACCCAGTAGGCTGGCAATTGTCTGGGGCCCTTGAGGTTGGACATGTCTAGGCAAGGCATGTTGGAAGGCAGGAGATTTCTTTTACCCAAGTGTGAAGAATGGTACGTTATCATCAAAGCCACAGGTTGCTTTCCACTGTTAACGAGGGGATAGAGGTGACAAATGAACTAATGGAACCTGGTCCCTTTGCTGCCCAGCTCCTAGTTAGTGCACTTCACACAAGTGCTGCCATTGCAGAGGCTTGGGAAGATGCTGATGGTGCCCACTTCTCTCTGCTAACAGAGTTATAAGACCTAGAAAATCCAGAGACAAGAGAACTTCCTAGCAATGATTCTTGGGAAGAGTGTTTTTCCATTTTACTGTTTCTAAACATAAGATTTCTGTACCAGTTTCACCAGTGAGCCATCAGCAAATAGCCAAAACCCAACATCTTTTCAAAATGTGAGCAAGAACCAATGAGCTTTTTGTTTCCTGGCTTTGGGTTGTTTTTTTCTTTTTGTTTGTTTGTTTTGTTTTGTTTTTGGTGGGAGGTGGGGAGGGCTCTTGTTTTGTTTTGTTTTTTGGCAAAGTCTTGGCAAGTAGCCAAGTAGCCCAAGCCAGCCTTATGTTCATGGAGGTCCTTACCTCAGCCTTCAAAGTGCTGAGATTGAAGATGTCTGCCACCATGCCTGATTTGGATGTTTGCTTTGAGATGATTTGGGTAAGGATTCCTTAGGCCTTCAAAGACTACTCCATTTTTAAAACCAGTAGATTACCTGAAACTATTGTTTTCAAGTTTCAGCAAATGAATACCTCTCGACCACTTGAAGTGTGATTTCTTAGAACACTGTTCTGAGCTGGCTGAGCGAAGGTCTCATAGCCTGAATTTATTTGCCATGGATGAGGGAAGACTGGATCCATTTATATGAGTTGGAGTCATGATTGGAGACTAAGTCAGCACTATGGGTATTAAAAAGTCTTGGTTTAAAACAATTGTGATGAGGATGGTATAGCAGTTAGGGGGACTGAGGCCAGTAATGACTCAAAAAGCTGCCATGGATTGCAGATGGGATTGACCTGCCCACTTCTGCATGTTTGTCAATGAAAGAATCCAAGACTCTACACCCAGAGGGGCCAGGATTTCAATTCTACCTCTGCCTTCTTGAATAGATTTTTACCTATTAGAGCCCCATTTTCTGTGAGGAACTGACAATGTATTTATCTCACAGGGACACTGGCATGCAGTTTGTTCTTAGCCAGGCATGCTGTCATTTCTTAAGGCAAGTTAGTTCTCCTCTATCTCAAGGCCTCCAGCTTTTCCTAAAGCCAAGTACCATCAAGCTTGAATTCCACCACTCATGATGAATCTCTATGAGCTCAACCCCAAGTTGTCTACTGTGCATGCATTGTTTAGGATCCTGTGGGCAAACTCCTCCGTGGAAAAGCTGTGTTCAAAAATACTTAAGTCTTGAACCAGTGATAAGTGAGACAATGCCTTGAACACCTCAAACCTTCTGTAGCACTTCACAGTATCTTTGTGACCACACACTTTAAAATCATCTCTCTTTCGCTCTCTAGCAATTCATATGAAAACTTTAAAATCTTTAAGTCCATGATTCTTATTTACACACAGAGGTAGAAAGTATCCAGCAGACTGTGTGACTATCTCACTTACTGTTAGAAAATGTTTTTTCTTACCTCCAAACTCTTTACTTTTTTCTCTCTTGAAATGACTCAAAAGTATAAGAAATTTTTAAATTTTCTATTTTCTAAAAAAAAAATTTATTTTGAACAAAACTAGAAAATAAAAACATGAACAACAAATAGAAACAGTGTCTACACAAAGCAGATAGCATCAGGTGAAAGAAGAAGGAAGGGTATTTGGCTTCAGAAGTCAGATCAAGTCAATAGGAACAACTTGCAAACACAGGTGAGGTAAGGAGCAGGGTCTATGTCCCATGTTGACACCAGTAGGAACAGCACATGGACACTTCCACACAAGTTTGCTTGTGGAAAACAGAGGTGACAAGGCTGTAAAACTTGCTTATACCAAGACAAAGTCTTCTTGTCAGACCAGACAAAACCAGAACCAACAACTCATGCCTGCCTGTGTGAGACAGTTACTGTCTCAAGGACTTTCAAAGTCACAAGAAGTTACTTCACAGTCTACTTGCATGCCTTGTAGCATCGTGGATTTCTGTAACAAACTTTATCTTCAACATTCTTTGAGATGCAAGCAATTTGGATAAAGTGCTCTGAGAAAGCATGCATCCAGAAGTGGTACCTCCACCAAGACTCTGGAGCTAATTCCGGCAGCTGGTACCCAAGATCAGGGGTGCTCTGTATCCAGCAGCCTTCATGACCATTTGACTTGTTCTTACTAAAACCTTTCTCTTGCCACAACCTTTTTGATATACAAAATTTACTGTGACTTGTGTAATCTCATTACAATGCCACACATAAATTAATTAATCTCTGGGATCTCTCTCTTATTTAATGTTAGGTTTTCTTTTCTTTCTTTTCTTTGTTCCTTCTACCCTTCCTTTCTTCCTTTTTCCTGCCTACCTGTTTTCCTTCTTCTTTCTTTCTTTCTTTCTTTCTTTCTTTCTTTCTTTCTTTCTTTC
>CAJQZJ010032201.1:8395752-8439334 GCA_907164525.1 Lophiomys imhausi | reverse complement strand
AAAAAAAAAGTGTATGTTCTCACCATTCTACACGGGGATGTGTAGAGCACAGACAACTTCCGTCTGCCCTCACTCACCTCCTGTCTCAGGGCCTACAGGTTAGGGAGGCTCCGAGAACAGCCCCACTCTCTACAGTTCTGTACCAAAAATTAGGAGCGGTGGTGAGCCCTGTCTGGGACCTGGGTGCTGGGCGGGACTTTCTATACTTTCCCAAATCTGTCCTTTGGCCACTTCCACATTTTTCCTCTTTGTTTGAATTTTAAGAAAAAGATCTCTCGGGAAATGTGGTTTCTGTTCTGTTGCTTTCCAGAATTCCCAGGGCCAGGAAGGAAAATGGCTTCACTTCACCCTGCTGGCCCAGTGCCTTCCACAGAACAGCTATCTTGGGGGTGACTTATATACTGCACAGCCTGCGTCTCTTTACCCCAAGTCCTCTTCCTCTCTCCTCCCACTACCAATTAAATGGCCCACTGGAGCCCAAGGTTAGGGTGTCCTGTGAAAGTGGACCCTAGGGTACTAGTCCAGAGGCAAGGACTGAGAAGCTATGGAGCTGAGACCAAGTGAGCAGGAATGGATCCACAGGCAAAGTCAACATCTAGAAGAAATACAGCCCAAGTCAGTTGAAGGCTGGCCATGAACCATGACTGTAAAGTATTTTCCAAACCTGTCAGGCTTGTGTTTCCTTTCTATTCTTTTATTCTCAAAGGGGTGCTGAGGAAGATATGGAGTTGAAAACATTTTGAAGTTCTGAATTGTTATACATTAATTTTCTTTGCTGCCACAGACTAAAGGAAATGGATCCCGCGGGCTCATGACTTCTCTTGATTACAACACAACACAGAAGGCAGATGGCACAGGGTCACTAGCAAGGACACTTGTCTTGGTCTGATCTGGTGATGGCTGGTCATTGGCTGCATCTGTAGAGTCCAGCCTGGCCACAGGGCTCTCAGCACATGTGGCTTGGTCAGAAGCTAAAACAAGACAGAACTGTCAGTGAAAAAAGCATCCAGCTAGCTTCCTTCCAAAGGGGCCCCACTGCACCAGGCCCCTGAAACATAATGTGGCCATTCTGTGTCGCGTCCCTCTCGACCAGCAAGAACGACGCAACTCGCAAAAGCTCTTCTCAAGCAGTTTATTCAGGTCCCTTGAAAACAGTCTTCCAAATAATGGGGCAGACCCAACCCACAGGCTAAATACTAAATGAACAGCAATCAAGTAAAGCCACGTAGTGCTATCTTAGAGGCCCACGTATGCGGAAGCAAGCCAGATCAGCGGTCTTAGCCAAATATGGACTTGTTTACCACCAAGAGCGCTCACCGTCGGGCTGGTGGAAGGCGGAGACCAGCGCCATCTTTAAGGCGCGGCACGTCGCAGCTCTCTACAATTCTGGATAATAAGGTCTTCACAGCTATAACAGCACACCCCCATATATCTCTATAATTTTGTTCTGCTATGCTGTGCTACCATGTCACCATGTCTTTACCACTGCATATGTCACATGTCCTTGCTGGCATGTAACTCTCTATGGGCTCTGAACAGCAAGGCCACAGGGTATGAGGTCCATGCACTGGGGTGCATGGCACTGCTTGCCTGTGACTGCCAAGTTACCTGCTCTCTGGATCTTATGTTTCGTCATCTGTAAAATGGGGGAACCTAATAACTAACCTATTGATTCCTATCAAGTGATTAACACTATGTCCCATGTGGAGAAAAAACTCCAACAGCCAATTTGTCTATCAGTGGGAGGCCAGAGATCAGGCTTGGGGACTGCTGGGCTGCCTCTGGGATGTGAGCCAGGAGAGGAGGAGAGAGCAGGGTCTACAGGAGACAGGATAGCAGTGGCTGTCTCCACATCACTGCCTGCCCACCCTGAGCATTTTGATTCTGGTCCCACGCCATCTCAACTTTCTTCTCTGTAGTAGTCACTGTTCCAGACACACTTAAGTTCTGAAAGGCTCCTGTGTTGGATTGAGGCTCACATACATCTAGCACCCAGACAGAACTCAATCAATTCTGCCCTCCCTCCCCAGATTCATGAGCAGGCTTCTGTGGCATGGGGTGAGGGCCCGTTAGCACCTCGGGCTTCTCCGCAAGTCTGGATCATGATCAGTTTTGCTTTAAGAGTAGAAGAGTATTAGTTTCTGGCATGATCAGACTGTGACAGGCCTTTTTTGATAAACTATTTCATGAATATAAGAGGTGACTCAGAAATCTGGGGCTTCTGGGCCCGTCTCTAGTCTTGTGTCCTCAGACCCAGAAGAGGTTAAGATAGGAGCAGAGAGAGAGAGAGAGAGAGAGAGAGATATTCTGGGCAGGCAGAGCCTCTAGAGGACAAGTTATGAGCAGAATTTAAAATGGGTCTAAAGTGACAAGGAATCAACAGGTCCATAGAACTCTCAAATGTACACATTTTTTTTCAGATATGGCATTCTTATGGAGTGTGACCCAAGTGGGGTGGCTAAGTGCAGATAGAACTACTTAAAGGCCCAGCTAACAGGCACAGCACTCTTCCTCCACCACACTCAGCACACATGAAGGCAAATACTGAATCATGTTCAGCCAGCAACTGTCACCTACTCAAGTGTTAGGGTTGGTGGGTTTTTAATTTTTTGTTTTATTTTTGTTATTTTTATTATTCTTAATAACCTTTATTTGTTTCATTTTTAATTATGGAGTTCACTGCACTACTAGGTTTCTTGGAAATCTGATAATTATCATTTTAAAGGGGGTTACATTTCTCAGAAATGGGGCCGTGCAAGGAAATGGTGAGAAAGGATGTTTGAAAGGGCCTGGATTCCTTCCCTTTTATGATCGTCTCACAGTGCCGAGATGCAGAGTGCAGTGTGTGGTGTGTGTTTTCTCTTGAAAACACTTGCAGTTTAGAAGATAGCTCAGAGGGGAAAGTGGCTGAAATGTGAGGATTATAGTTCAAATCCCAAAAGCCACAGAGAAGCCGTGGAGGTCAGCTGGGTTGGCATTTACCTGTAATCCCAGCCCACAGGAACGGGACGTGGAGAGAGAATCTCTCAGCAAGGTGGCTATCTATACACTGGGACACCTAGTTCCACATTTGGTGAGAGATTATGCCTCAATATACAGTGGTAAGGACACCTGACATCACTCTCAGGCCTCCATACACACACACACTCACACGCACGACACGTACACACACACACTAACATTCTGATTACTTACATTTTCTGGTTCATTATGAGGCTTATCTTCTATGGATTACTAATATCTACACAGCTGGAATAATCTAAACATGAAACCTAAACTGAATAAACTTAATCTTTCCTGAAGATTTTAGAGGGAGCCTCGAGATTTTCAGAATGTCAGGGTCACTGAAGTTCTACAGTCCACATGCAGCTATGTAAGATCACTGGACTTCCCTTTTGATACTATATAATACTACCAAATAAACGTGAGGAGCTTGGGTATGTAGCAGCACAAGTCACGTGGGAGCTAAGGTACCATGCCAGGCACACTGTCTTTTTTTACATTTCCATATTCTATTTAAAGATATATTTCAGGGGACGGAGAGATGGCTGCTTTTCTAGAGGAACAGGGTTCAATTCCCACAACCTATCTGGAAGCTCACAGCAATCTGCAACTCCAGTCCTAGGGGATCTGACCTCCTATTACGGCCTCTACAACAGGCACTGCATACATGTGGTACACAGACATACATGCAGGCAAAAATACCCATATGCATAAAATAAAAAATGAAAACAAAAAATAAAACAAAATTTATTTCAAGGTCTAAAGGAAAATACAAAACACTTTAAAAATACATACACACAAACACACATGCATGTGTATATGTGATGCTCCCATTTTTGTGAGAGAAAGCATATGCACACCTATAGCTTTATATACACAACTCTAAAAGATGTGCACCGCAATTTTAAAATATGAGCCTTTCTGGGCGATAAACCACAGGTGAGCTCACGTTCTTCTTTTGGTTTATCTGTACTTTTTGTTTTAAAAAATGAAGTAAAAATAAAAGCAAAAAAATTTAAAAAAGTAAAAGTAAAAAATGAGTATTCCTTCTCAAATATAAATTAATAAAGAAATAGTCTTTGGTTAGGCAAACCACACAGCCCAGGACTAAAAGCAGCACAGATACCATTTGGAAATAGACTGGACACACATAAATGAAAACAATGGCTGAAAGCCATATACCCTCACCGGGTATATCAGACATCCATCATGTGCACTATACTGCCAGTTATGAGGTGGTGGGGTGCGGTGCTGTGGTGTCTGCCAGGACAGTAGCATGGAGTGTTGGGACATGCTGTTGCCTTGGGGAATAATGGTTGGATTTCAAACACTGCTGGCTATTGAGGGCAGGGCTCTGGGAGGCTTCAGGGTATGATATGAGCTCACAGGTAGGGATTCTAACAGGTGAACAAAATCATCTTTATTTTGCCTCTTGGATTGCTACATCTGTTCTACTATCTAGATAATAAAACACAAGAGATCATATTTGTCTTCAGCATTCCCCCTCTATGACTGGGGTAGAAGGTTTGGGCCAAGCCTGGGCACAGACTCTCCAGTCTCCTTCATCTGTGAGACTTTACCCCACTTCAGTCTGACCCTAGCAGAAGCTTTGCCCAGCCCAGTGTTTGGCAGCATGAGGCATACTGCTGGCTCAATCCCTGAACCTTTATCTAATTTGCCCAAGTACAGCCCTCAGTTGTGTGACATTAACCAGCTCTGGCAGAAGGATAGGTGATACCCTGACCATATCAGAGGGTAGGCAAGGAAAGGGGGCCATGTCCTTCAGAAACTAAGAGGGTTGTAGAGGAGAGGTAAGGGTTCAATTCCATCAATGAGAAATCTATGCTAGTGGCCCAAAGGGCACTGTGGCATCTCCAGGACATGGAGAGAGGGTATCATTCTAAATTTGCCTCCTGTTTCTTTCCATGGTCAAGGGAGCCCATGCTGTAGAAGAAATACATCTCCAGCTTCCAGAACCCTTCATGCCCTTGGGTAATCAGACCGGATTCTCTGCTCAGTTCTGTCATCATTGGATCTCTTTCTCTACAAGGTTTCCTGGTTTTTTTGTGAGTATTCAGCATCACCCACATCTACCACCAGTGCCTGACCTTCTGTGAAAGGCTGGAGGTCCTCATATCTGCCCATCTAATGCTCACTGTGGTGGTTTGAGCGAACATGTCCTTCATAGGCTCATGAATTTGGACACATGATCCGCAGTTGCTGGCATTGTCTGGGGGAGGGCTGGCTTGTTGGAGAAAGTATGTCACTGGTATGTGCTCTTTGAGAGTTTAAAGAGTCACACCATTTTTAGCTCAGTTTCGCTGCCTTGTGTTTGAGGTTCTGGATTAAACTCTCAGCTTCCTACTCCAGCCACCATGCAAACACTCTGGGTGCTGCCTGCCTCTGCTCTGTCATCCTGGATTCTTATCACTCTGGGGCCATTAGCAAAAATAAACTCTTTAATAAGTTGCCTTGGTTCTGGTGTTTCATCACAGCAACAGAAAGTAATTGAGACACACCCTACATACAGAAGGTCTTTTTTTTCCTGTAAGCTACTGTGGGGTTTCTTACCTTTTTGTGCATGACTACACACTTATTTCCAAATGAGCTCTCAGCAATAGGGTCTCAAAGTGACTGTCATATAAAAGTGTGGAGTCTGTGGGAATGCCTTCTGTTTAATCATTCCTCAGAAAGTCTCTGTGAAGGAGGCCCTTCAGAGTGACAAAAACAAGTGATTGTCCCAGACTTCAACTCCTCCCTGGTAATTCTGGATTCCAGTGATGGCTCCTGAACTCAGCAGCTTACTAGAATTACAGTAAAGCTCTTTGTTAAAACAGAGTCACAAGCCCCAAGCCCCATTCTGAACTGTCTTCAGGGTAAGGCCCTATTATCTGTCTGTCCACAGCTGTCTCACAGGTACTTCTGTTGCTCTTGCACCCACTGCTCCCATGGGGCCCACTTCCAGTGTGGCATCCCTGTCCATAGCCTCCAGAGTGACAACAGTGACTCTAGAGGCCAACCCTGACACTAACAATCTACATCTTCTTTCAGTAGTCCTCTTAGGACTGCAGAATCTATTTATACCTCTCGAGGTCCTGCCTGTACAGAACCTTGCTGGGCTAACAACCCAAACTTCCAGACAGCCCTGTACAGAACCTTGCTGGGTTAACAACCCAAACTTCCAGACAGCCCAAGGTTAAGAACAGCTGTGCAACTTGTGAGTCCTGGGTAAGAAAGGTGTGAAAAATTTGACAGTCACACTTCGGAAAGACTCAGAAAGGCTTGAGAGCTGAGTATAGCCATCCAGTCTTCATGAGCAGCTGGCAGCAAACGGCTGGGCCAAGTTAACTGGATTCTGTCTAGAAAGACTCTTATGTTGCCTAGACTCTGTAAAGTACGGGATCAGGAGTCTGGCAGTTAAGTGACCACAGACCCATCCAAGAAGCACCCCAACAGGGTGATTGTAAATGGTGGGAAAGTTCTCCTTGTTTAAAAAAGACAAGTGAACAGCCGGGCGGTGGTGGCGCACGCCTTTAATCCCAGCACTTGGGAGGCAGAGGCAGGTGGATCTTTGTGAGTTCGAGGCCAGCCTGGTCTACAAAGCGAGTCCAGGACAGCCAGAGATATTCAGAGAAACCCTGTCTCGAAAAACCAAAAAAATAAAATAAAATAAAATAAATAAAAAGACAAGTGAGAAGTGAATCACCAAGGCCACAGAAGGTATACCACACAACTCTAAACTTGATAAGGAGAGAGACCCTGACCTCTAAAATTCTCCAGAGGGACACTTAAGGGTTGGTTGAAAAAGTCCCTCTAACTGACTTTACCTGCAGGGAACCTAGCAAGAAGACACCTCTGACTGTGGTTTCTAAGGAGGGGTCACCTCCAGAGAGGGGCCTGGGCTACTTGCCTAAGCACTGCATGCAGGTCAGCCTGGAAAGCTATACTCTAGAGTCGTTATAAGAAATCAGTTAGGAGACAAGTTGAAGTGAGCTGAATGGGGGTGAGGGGGTTGCTGATGATGTACCAGAAGAGCCTGCCAGCTGAGACATCTGGAAGGGCAACTTTTTAGTCAATACTGAACGGTGGTTGCTTAAGTATCTAAGCAAACATATCCCAGTTTCTCTCTGGCTCAGTACTCCCTTTTAAATTATACTGGAGAAGCCTTCTTACAGAAAAACACCCAAATTCACTGCTCAGGGAAAGAAAAGTATGTTGTTGATTTGTTAATGAGGTTCTATGTACATCCTACAGGTCTGATTCCTGTGCCTAGCTTCTAATTGTTGTAGCAGAAGGTAGCTTAAGACGGTTGAGAAGGATTAGGCTGGACCTCAAAGAGGGTTCCTGGGTGCTGCCAGAGCTCTGAGATTTTTTTTTTTTTTTCAAGAGAAATGGTGCCTACCAGGACAAGAAAGTTTCAAGGGACCATCTGCATCTGATGACCACAGGCCTAGTCAGATAGAAAACCATGTCAAACAGAGCCACCATGTGTGGCAGGCAGCCAGGTGGTCATATGTTGTGGTAGGTACATTCGAGACCAAGGAGGAAAGTCCCAAGTGTTCACCCAACTCCCTAACACCTGGGGGAACAAGTAGATCCTGAAGTGGCAAGGTCTTCTGGCCTAAGTTCTGAGTTTTAGTGGGCTCTGGTGGCTTCTGGGAACACTTTCACGATGATGCCCATATAATGACCTGGGTATTGTGGAAGTGAGGCCTCAACATGAACCCTCTCTATTCTCTATGGAGCTGTTTCCTCAGAATTGAAATATTTCTTCCCGGAGGAAAAAGGAAGGGTGACTAGAGTCAGGAAACCTATAAAGCTTATAAGGCTGGGAAAGCTCGAAAGCCATGATTCACACAACCTCCCCAAGACTACAGTGAGAGAAGACTCTTTAGTGAAGCTGCCTCCAAGTTTGGCAAGTAGCTTTAGGGATCATCACTCGTGCCAGGGTAGGCCTTTTGATGATGTAACTTTCTGTGATTCACCCAGTCTGTGATTGGATGGAATCATGTCTTCAGTTTGTCATCAGTCTTCTGGGGTCATGTCTTCTTAGGGAATATTGCATAGCTGCCCAAGAGTTAAGAATGTCTCCAAACCTTAAGACTAGCAGTAGAACCAGGAGGAAAGCGTGTCTTTTGTGCAGGAGAAAACATTGTACAAAGTGAAGGGCTGTATGTACTGCCAATCCCAGGAAAGAAGGGGAAGACTACACCATGATAAACTCAAATTCACACTATCAGGGTGTGGGGGTCTGAGTGAAAATGGCCCCTGTAGGCTCATAGGGAGTGAGTGGCATTATTGGAGGTGTAACCTAGTTGGAGTAGGTGTGGTTCTGTTGGAGGAAGTGTGTCATTGGGGGTGGGGGTAGGCTTTAAGCTTTCAGAAGCTTAAGCCAGGCATAGTGGCTCACTGTTTCTTCCTGCTGCCTGCCAATCCAGATGTAGAACTCTCAGCTACCTCTCCAGAACTATGTCTGCTTGCATGCCGCCATGCTTCCTACAATGACAATAATGGACTAAACCTCTGAACTGTAAGCCAGGCCTAATTAAACATTTCCTTTATAAGAGTTGTAATAGTTATGCTTCTTCACAGCAATGGAAACTCTTAACTAAGACACAGGGACCGATGTGAAAAGCTGTGGTTTGGGTGGCTTTGTGTACATGGCCCATATGGATGTGAGTTCACTTTATGGTTCTCTAGTGCATACCTAACGGTTTATCACTCTACCACTATGTGTGCACTGCTCTTGTGTGCCCACTTCCTCATGTGATGTGCCATTAACATAGCTAGTAGCCACACCAAGTCATCAGAAATCATCTCAGGCAGGGCCCAGAGAAATGTGAGGGAACATGACTGAGTGGCAGGAAAGCCATGAAGTTCAAATAGAACAGCCCAGCATCCGGAAAAACTGTACAATTGTCTTCACCTGTAACTCAAAGTTGACTCACACATAAGTGGTCTGCCCAACTCAGCCAATCCTGAAGATCAAACTGTGCCCCTCTCATGAACTAGTTGTGGGCCTTATGTAAATCACAGAGCCTTTCTGAGTTCCAAGTTTTTTACCTCTGTTGTAGGAGTGGTTATGGCACTGCTGTGTCTATGACTGATGTGTCAAATCAAATGTGAGCAGAATCCCTACCACAAAGTCATCCATCAAATGCTAGATCTCTCTGTTTTAATTTTCCCTTCTGTTGGGAAGTGACTTCTGTTTCTCCTCCCATTGGCCTATGTGCAGAAAGACAGCAATTAGATGAAACACAGAATCTGGGCACAGCAGAGAACTGCTCTGACTCCTTCCTCTAAGCAAGATGCCCAGCCCTACCCAGCCCTGCCCAGCCAAGCTCAGCCCCGATAGTGGCCTGCCATAGAAGAGCTCTGTGCAACAGAAATCTTGAGAATTCAATTGTTGACCTTCCTGGTGTCTAAAAAGCTTATAGTTCTGCTGTCCTAGGCAACATGTGGTCCACTTAAGAATTCCAACACCAGAGATCTCTTCCCTTTGAAAGGCCCATAAGCTCTCAGCCATGCCTTGACCTTCATTCTTATACATTCTGCATGTGGATAAGGAGGTCTGAGGCCAGAGCTTCTGGAAGTCCTGATCTATCTCTTTCCCCTTATCCTCTGCCACTCCTACCATTTTCCAGTGCTTTCCAGAAAAAAAAAAAAAAAAAAAAACAGCTTCTGGTTTCCCTTGAACTCTCTAGGCCTGTGACTGACTGTCTTAGTACATGGTGCTGCCTGGAAGCTCCGATTCAGGCAGCCATGTGACAACCTGCATCCCAGTTCCAGCTTCAGAGTTGCACCTCCAGAAAGGCTTCCTTGGTCTTCTCCACCACTCCGTTTTCTCCTTGGCATTCATCCCTATCTGAAACAATCTTACTTTTTGTTCCCTGTGTTGTGTCTGGTTCTCTCGACACAAACACAATCCATGTGAAGGGGATGACCTCATGTGCTTAGTTTGCCAAGGGCCAGCTGATCACAGGACAGTACCTGGCCTAGCCACTCTATTCCTGGAGTGAACAGTTTCTCAAGAAACATTTGTCGAGTACGTACGTCCATGGCTGTATAACCCTGTCCTTTATAGGACTGACAATACCTGAAACATGCAAGTCTAGGATGGCTGGGAGCACAGAAGAAAGAGAAATGCCCCTTGGCCATCATAGATAGCCTCTCAGCTTCTCATAACCCAGGACCTCGAATTCCCCTCTTCCTTGATCCTAAACACCAGAATCACGACTTTTGCTGTGTCCTGTCTCCAGAGTTGAGCAGCTTATCAGCCCTCAGCTTTGACTTATAGGATCAAACCAGGGGGGAATCTTTAGGTCCTGAGGGAGTGCACACGTGACACTCAAGAAACCTTATCTGATAAAAAAAAAATGACAGCAGCTGAGCTCTTCACATGGGTTACTAAAATGTTAAGCTGTTCAAACTCTTCACATAGATTGTCTCACTTATCTTGAGAAATTATCTCAGCAATCATAAGTTTTGAATATGCTGAGTCCCTATGGCAGCTGTATTCTTCGGCCTCCTCTCCGAAGCTTAATCCCATAAGGTTTTACGTGGTTTGGATGATTATGTCCCCCATGGGCTCAGGCGTTTGAATACTTTGTTCCCAACTGGAGGTGCTGACTGGGGAGGCTTAGAAGGTATGGCCTTGCTTGAGGAAGGCCCTTGGGGATGGGTTTTGAAGCTTAAAAGTTTTGTGCCATTTCAAGTTCACTTTCTCTTCTTGCTTGCAGTTCAAGATGTGAGCCCTCAGTTGCTGCCCAGCTGCCATGCCTGTTACATGCTGTCTGCTACCTTTGTTCTGTCATCCTGGATTCTAACCCCCAGAAATCATAAATCCAAATTAACCCTTCCTTCTACAAGTTGCCTTGGTCATGGTACTTTATTACAGCAAAACAGAAGTAACTAAAAGATTGTGGATCACGTGGTTTCTAGAGGGTGACAGTAATGGACACTGTGGGGGCCTACTCCTGGGTCTTCATCCCTCCTTTGTAACTATATACTGAAATCCAAGCACTGTCATTCTTGAGACTGGCTTGTAAGAGAGCTGAAGGGCTCCCCAAGACAAGATGAGAGAGTATGAACTGAAAGAGCTCTTCCATCCCTCCTCAGGGACAAAATGGAGCAGAAGGTTCCCAGGGCTATGTGTCCTATATGAGTTACCACAGCAGGAACTAGGCACCAAGATCTCAGCACTTTGTAAAAAACTGAGGGTTCTGGTGTTGCTTGGTGGGTACACAGAGATCTACATATTTTGAGTATTTGCCTCTTTGCAGGAATGGAATGCTGCCTGTCTGACCCAAGGACCATGTTAGATGCCTCAGAAGAGCTTAGTGAGAAACACCCAGCACTGAGGACAAGCCTCTTGGATTTTCTTACCCTTCTGATCAGCGCAAGCTGTAGTTCGCCCCATGATTTCATCCTCAGTGGCATTCAGGTTCTGGATCAGAAAGTATGTGGTCATTCTTCCTTTCCCCTTCACTTCAATTTCACCTCTCTTGACAATTTCAAACCCTTTGTTTTCCAGGGCTCTATATAAAGAGAACCATATGTGCGGGATATCAAAGATCACAGGCAAGTCTTGGACCCACAGCAGAGGGAGGACCTGAGGTGCCATCTAGAGCCTGTGGGGACATCTGGGTTAGGGGCCCAATGGGGAAGGAGGGAGGCATGAAGGACCAGTGCTCTGAGCAGGGTGCCAAAGGCTGGGAGTGGCCACAGGGGACCCACACTCCTGTTTCTGCCCTACTGCTTGTTTTTTACTCTCCAGCACTCTTGTTTTGTCTAAGTCCCTGTTCAAGATCCAGCTAAGCATCTCCATGAATCCTTCCTTTCTGGATACTAACACCACCCACCCTTCTATACCCCACACTCTAATTCTACTGGTGGGAGAGTAGAATGGTTAAAGTGGGAGTCTGCACTTCACCCACTTCGGTCCTTATCAGCGCTGATGCAAGCTGTTAACTGGTTTTTGTTTGTTTGGTTGGTTTGTTTGTAAGATTGAATCTTAGATTTTGTTCCTTTGCTCTTTTTTAATTGAAAATAATTTTTTCATAAATATATTCTGATCAAGTTTTCCCCTCCCTCATCTCCTACAAAATCCTCCTCACCATCCAACTCCATGGTTCTTTCTCTTGCTTTCTTTAGAAAACAGGGAAATTAAAAACAACAACAGCAAACCAACAACAACAAAACCCACTGGAATTAAAACAAAACAAAACAAACTTGCACTTCAATTAAGTAAGAGTAGCAGAGGCTCTTCTTCAAGGAGCTGCTCAGCAGCAAAGGAGTTCACCGGAAGGAACTTAAACCTAAACGTGGCCTATCTAAACTGCTCAAGAAACGGTGTCTTTATATCTGTTCGACTTCAAAAAGAACTATGAGTTCTCTTTCTTCCTTTACTAAACCAAGCTGATAAGATTTTTTTTTTTCTGAGAAAGACCAGGGAGTGACTGTTTCGTGCACTGCAAACACAATCTCTATCATAATGGCCTGACTCGTCCACTCACAGACACCAGCTATAGACAATGTGTAAATAAAGGCGTTTATCTTGTATCACACAGACCTCACTACTAAACTCTAGCTTCTGTTTGAGGTACCACATGAAAAAAAAGTCATTCCTTGGTCCGGCTCAGCATCAAGTCATTTTCCCAAAGTCCCACTGTCTTGTCCCAATAAAACTATTTGCAAAAAAAAACAAGCAACAGACTGGATTCGGCCTGGGGGTTATAGGCATAAAAGCAACTTATGGTAGAAGGCCCACAATATCTTTTGCAGCTCCAGAGAGGAAACAGCAGCTTTGTTTCCTGTTCTTCCCCATGCTGCTAAGCGGTAGGATGGCTCTTGGAAGCTGGTAGGGCAATGAAGGCAAATGGATGGCCCAACCTGTAGGCTGTGGGGCTCAGGTGCACTCTGTCAGGAAGCCCGTGACTCTCCATCCTCGAGGCTGTGTTTACGGTGTCACCAAACAAGCAGTACCGAGGCATCTTATCTCCCACAACACCCGCTAAGACTGGTCCAGTATGGATTCCAACTCTGATCTGTATAGAGAGAACGTCACTGAAAAGAGAGCATCAAGTCTTGCATTTACTTTGAAGGCATGGTTTAGAAAAAAAAATATGAAAATACACGTATTGAATTGGTTAGATCCATGAGGTTTATTAAGGGCACATGTCGCCATGACCACCATTTAAATGAAATGAAGAACAGCCCATTACTCTTCAAAGTTATCTTGTGCCCTTTTCTAGTTAGCTTCTCCTCCCCCCTCCCCGCCTGCTTCATGGAGAATTAAAGTATTCCTTTCTGAGGGAGAAAGGGAGGCCTGTAAGTTTCAGAAAACTAACGCTGCATATAAGGATGGGGAACCCAAAAGTTGTAAAAGCAACAATGGCTGTGGGGAAGGGAGAGACTGTCTTTGCAGGAGCTGCCTGAAAACTGTGACAGGGTCAGGGTCCAGAGAGGCAGCCTCCATGAGCTGTCACTAATGCTGGGGTGGGCTTCATATGGTTCCAGCTGGATTTGAAGCTCCTGTGTGTAGTCCCAGTAATCTCACTGGTCCACAAAGATAGACTGAAGCTCAATTGCTCGTTTGGTCTGTTCCTGGTACCCCACATGAGATCAACATTTGTTCATGTCTTTCAGAAACAGTCCCACAATCCCACTTATTTTATCAAAGAGTAATTTGCCCTTCTGGATCATCACATGCATGAGATCAGATAGCACGTGCTGTCTTATATCTGGTTTCACTTATACAACGTGCTGTTTTCAGATCCCTTCACAGTGCCACGTGTGTTCATACTCATCATTTTTATTTTCCAATAGGAAGAAGGTGCCATAATTCATTCACCCACTCTCCCCTGTGGCTATTTAGATTATTTCCAGTTTGGAGCTACACTAAGTATGGCAGCTATAAACTGTGTGTGGAGATACATTTATAAACATGCATCTCCATTCTTTTCAGGTAAAACACCTAAAAATGTAGATGCCACCTTGTGTCATAAATTAAATGCATATTTAATTTTCACTAAAACAAAACCGCACCAAATTGTCCAACGTTGACTCTCCCATTCTCCATTCATGTCAGTAACGGTACACACCTCAGCTGAGCTCTGAGCTGTCAGGGGAGTGCTGGACAAGCATTTCCCCACACAGGAATCTTTGGCTGCTCATTACAGCCATGCCACCTGCTGTAATGCTTGAACAAAAATTACAAATGAGGTATGCTCAGCAGCATACTATGGGAATGGGATGGAAGGGATAGGGGGAACAGGGTGGGAGGGCTGGTCTGAAAGTGGTGGAAAGAGGGCACTGTGATGGAGATGTAACCTGAAGTAATAAATAAACATAAGAAACAACAAAGAAGAATATCCATGAGTCACAGGAAAATCTCAAGAGCCAACATCCTCCTTTGGAGCCTGGGGAAGCTGAGCTTTCTTTGTAGCTTTCCTACTTAGGAACATAAGCAAGAGAACACAGGACTTTTAATAAATGATGTAATGTAAATGTTGTAGCATACCCCAAAGCTAACATGAGCAGACTAGAACTTTACTTTTGTGTGTAATATTTTGTCTTAAGTGATGTGCTCTTTTGCCCTACCTGAATGGGTTCTCCAGTGACAGGATTCATTACTTCCCTTGCAGAAATTCTCATCCCTAGAGCAAAATTCGCAACTCTTTGAGCATGGGTTTCAACAGGTACTGGTACTCCTCCTACTACCATATAAGCATCACCTATGGTTTCCACCTGCCAGGGCAGAAAAAAAAAAGGGTTCAATAAATTTCCTTCATGTCATAACCAAACATCTACATGTGTCTGCCATTTCTATTATATTTCCAATAAGATCTAAATTTTTAAACTCTTTGCTGGAGAAATGAGGAGCAGGAAGGAACATAGGAAAATGAATGCAAGATAGCCAAGAGATCTTTCCAATTTTTGTTTTGTTTTTCTTTTGGTGTCGGGGATGGAACCCAGGATCTCACATAGCTAGACAAGCGCGTTACCTTGGAGCCATACCCACAACCTCCTTTCTGCTTTTGATGAAAATGAATCCCACAGACGATGAAGTTCCTGGGAGGTCATATGATGTTCTATATTTGGTAATAAATTATGTGGATGAAACTCTCTGCTGAGCAGGAAACTAATGCCTAGGAACGGGGTGTTTGCTGCTCACGGGTACCAAAGCACCATCTCAGCATGGGTGTTATAAGAGGTCTCCGAGAACACTTCTCATTTCCTGTGTGGCTCTCCTTTTGGGACTGGTGCAGACAAAGTAAAGGAAGACAAGCTTAAGTGCTTCCTCTCCGACCTGATTCCAGAAGCAAGCCACACACCACACCACACACACACACACACCACACACACACACACACACACACACACACACACACACACACACACTTACTTTGTAGACCTCGTGGACATTGGTTAACCTATCAAACTTGGAGTACATTGAGTTCAGCATATTCACTATTTGGATAGGTCCACAGGCTGCACAGATGTTGGTAAAGGTCACCACATCACTGAAAAGGATTGTACATGTTTCATACTCTCCTGCAACAGAAAGTATGTCAGTGGTAGCCAAGAATACAGAATAATAATTCTATGGATTTTGAATTCAGTGGCGTTTGAAGACCAGGCCTGCCTGTGCCTTGGAGGAAAGGAGCTGGGTGTCATTCACTGCTCCTCACGTAGTCAACAGATATGAGCACATACATTGGGTCCCTGCTGTGAGACAGTCATCATTCCACAAGCATCATATCACATGAAATAAACAGGAAGAGCCCCAGGCCTTAGGGAGCTCCTGGGCTAATGACAGAGGCAGTCATTTGAGTAAGCAAATGCTCCCACTGAGAAGTGACAAGTGTTGTGGGTTGAGAGGAATGACCCCTAGCAAGGGTCCACTTGTTCTGGCCCAAAAGCAGAAGCTGAACTACAGGAATGCCTGCACTGGGTCTGGAGGAGTCTATTTTGGTACAGTGGCATGGCTGCCACATTCTCCTATTTTTTTCCCTCTTCTACCATGGACTCCAATTATACTAATTTCTACATGGCAGACAAAGGTCTTGTTAAGTTAATCCTCACTTTTTCTCCTTAGCATGCCCTATAAATGGGACCCTGATATCTGATCTTATGTCTCAACAACTTCTGGCTTGCTCTGATCCAGCTGTGCAGTCTTTCTGGGGCTTTTCCCAGCAAGAGGACTGCCTTGGGCCCTGCACATCTGCTGTGTCTTTGTTGCACTCTTCTCATCTCAGTGAGAACTAAGGTGGGAGACTATTTGGACTGATATCTGCCGCATGCTGGGAAGTAGAGCAGGGCTTGGCATGGACAATTCTCGATAAATATGTGCTAAGGGGACCGCTGGAACCTGACACATGGCGGGATGCCTTCTGCACTGTTTATCTCTCTGGCACTATTCTCCCTTTTTTGTGACTTTACCATTCCTGCTTCCACTCTTCTCAGCCTTCTTGTTTTATTTTTAATTGTTTTATTGTACATTACGGCCATTTTTAAATTGAAAATAAGGGTTTTCTTTTCATACAACACATTCTGATCATGGTTTCCCCTCTCTCATTTCCTCCTATAGTCTCCCCACATCCCCAACCATCCCAGGTGACTCTAGCTTGTGCCAAATTTATCAACTTGCTAACCAGATGATCACACATCATTCATACAGCCTATGATTAGCTACCACCCACAGTTCAATGGATTCCAGACCTATGCCGCTCTATGCTAGAACTTTCCCTTTAGTTCTGCCTGTAACTCCTAACCCCTTACTGCTCTTGCTACGGCCTGCAGGTATCTCACACTCAACACTTCTAAACTGACATGACTGCCATTGCCTCAGGCCTGACCTTCTCCCGTGTGTGTGTGTGTGTGTGTGTGTGTGTGTGTGTGTGTGTGTGTGTGTGTGTGTGTGTGTGTGTGTTACTTTAAATGCACTCAGGTTCAGGTGCATAAGCCCACAAGCCAGCAGGAGTTGGCTGTCTTCCTCTACTGCTCCCTGACTTACTGCCTTGAAACAAAGTCTCTTATTGAACCAGAAACTCATCTTTTCAGCTAAGTTGGTCAGCCAGTGAGCTCTTACATCTCCCTGTCTCTGCTTCTCCCAACCTCAACCTCAACGCTGGGGTTAAAGGTGCATACAGCCATACCCAGATTTTTATGTGGATGCTCAGGATTTGAACTCAGTTTCTTTCACTATATAGCTCAGTTTGGTTTTGGGTTTTTTTTTTTTTTGTAACTTTCTTCTGTGTGGTCATAGTCTGCTGTTTATAGAGGTAATGGGGATTTGAACTCAGGTCCTCATATTTACAGAGCAAGTGATCTTGCCCTGAGCCACATCCCCAACCCTCTATTCTGCCTTGAGATAAATCATCACATGTCTCTATACTAGCAACCTCAGAGTCCTCACTACTGACCCTCCCTACTACATCAGCATAAAGTCTTGCTGGTTCCTCCTCGTTGAGTCTCAGCATAGGCCTTGATCATCAACTGCTGTGTGATGAGCTCCCATCTTCCCCCTTCTCTTCACTATGTCACAGTCAAAACTGGCAAATGTTAAACTAGTCATGCCACTTCTGTTCTGAGGGAAATGAATTTGGGAGCAGAGATGGCTGAGAGGGTAAGAATGCTTACAGTGTGAGTATAAGGGCCTGACTTCAAATCCCCAACACCCATATTAAGAAGCTGTGTATAGCTGTCCCAAAGCCTGAATGTGGTGAGGGATAGATAAAGAAGGATTTCTGAGACTTGCTACTCTCTAGCAGAGCCCTAGTATCCATGAGAGGCTTTGTCTTTAAGGAATAGGACAGAGAGGAATAGAAAGACCACCATCTCTGACCTCCATGTGTGTACTGGCACATGCACACACACACGCACTTCAATGACCCATTTCAACTGTCTACAAAGTAACAGATAATTTCCCTTTCTATAAGAACCCAGAATCATCACTACACCCCTGGAGCCTCCTTGTCCATGTCCTCCCCTGGAAACAATCCATGTCCCACTCGTATTATTTTTATTATCTTCAATATAGAGAAGAAAACTGAAGGAGATGCTGTTTAACCACTCAGTCCAAGGCGATGCCACTTCTAAATGATAAACCCAGAAATCAAGCCCAGATCTGTCTAGGTTCAAAGTCCACACTCCTTAGCATGAGCACGATCCTCCCTATACTCCAAGGTCTCTGTTAAAGGAAGGGTACCATACCTGCAGCCACCTTTTGGTCCTCCTTGAGCTGGTTGGCCACATGTTCAGGCAGCATGGCATACAGCAAGGTCTCTGTCTTCTTCTTTTCGATGGCCAGATGCTTGGAGAGGACGCACAACTCCTCCTTCTTCCTCTCCAGCTGGCGGGACAGCTCCATCTCCGCTAGCCTCTGCTGGTTGAGGAGGATGAGATCTCTGGTGGTGTCATGGGGAGCGATGTCAGAAAGATGCATCTTGCTCTCTTCCAGCTGTTGCAGGCTGCAGAGCTTTGGAGAACACATGAAGATCATGCACTCCAGAGACTCCATCCAGATCATCTGGCCTGCCCATCAGAGAGAGGAATATGACAGTATAGACCATCTCCAAGATGGAACCAGAGGCGAACATCACCCTTTAGCCACTGCACAGCCTCCTCCCTCCTTCCTGGCCATGTGCCGTGAGAATCATCTATATTTCTGCTTCCACTCACTCATCTGCCACTCTCTTCACAGTGGCTCTCACTGTGACTGAAGCTCTGAGCTTGAGGTGGCGACCCCAGTGGCTAGGTCTTTGCTTTGCTCTTCTACTGTCTTAGGTGTGAACCTAAACTTCCCTCTGGAAATCTTGCTTCCTGAGGCTTTCTACCACTGATTTGAATTCTCTCTGGAGTTTCCTTACGTTTTAAAAAGTTTTTCTTTACTCTTGTGTCCACCCCTCCCAATTTCTTACTTTATTAAATGCTTGCAATCTCTAAGACTTTGAGTTCAGGTTCTCTCTCTCTCTCTCTCTCTCTCTCTGTACCTTTCTTTCTTTTAAAAAAGATTTATTTTATTTTTATGTATGTATGTATGTATGTATGTATGTATGTATGTATGTATGTATGTATGTGTGTGTGTTTGTGTTCACAACCTGAGTGTGGATGTGTCAGATGTCAGGCCCTGGAACTAGAGTTACCAGCAGTTGTGGACCATCTGATGCAGATACTGGAAATTGAACGTGGGTCTCTGCAAGATCAGACACTCTTAACCACTGAGTCATCCTTCTAGCTCCTCCCTTCCATCCATCCTTCTCTCTCTCTCTCTCTCTCTCTCTCTCTCTCTCTCTCTCTCTCCTTTTGACAGGATATCACTCTATAGCCTAGGCTGGTCTTGCACTCATGTCAATCCTCCTGTCTCATCTTCCCAAGTGCTAGTGTTATAATCCACCATCCCTGTCTTTTAACATTATCCAGCTGTATCCTATACACAGTGACAATAAGTCTGAGTATCCTAAGAAATCTTGCTTCCCAAACTCACACTATTTTTTTAATAATAGTATGATTATTAATGTACGATAAAGCAGTAATCATCCATTATAATAAAAGGGAAAAGCATAGGACAATAGTGAATGTCATCTGTAATAATAATATTGCAGATATGTATTGACTCAATATTCTACATTACTCAAAGAGGCACTATATCTGGTACCTTTTTGCAATCTCAATTTTTCACATAAAATATATTTCTTTGAGGTACTTGATACATATATACAGCACAACTTTTTCTGGCTGTATTGGTTGTAGTGTTTTATTTAAATTATAAGCCAGCAATGATTACATTATGTCTAACATATCTTTCTGAAAACAATACTTCTACAAACAAGCTTGACCACTCTTTCAATATTCCTGTGGCTGTTTTGTTAAAGGGTACACTTGTGCATATGGTATTACTTAGACAAAAGTGTACCAATTCTTAAAGCTCCTGACACTTGTTTCCCAGTTGCACTTCTGAAGTCAGTAGCCCTATTGAAGTAGGCCCTGGAAAATGCAATAGAGCTGAAGTACAAGACAAGGGCTTCAAACTAGTAATATGAACATGTTCAAGGGCTTTAAGGGGATATAAATAAATCCCTCAGTGAAGTCCAAGAAAACACAAACAAAGAAGAGAATGAAATAATGAAAACAAGGCATGAAAGTAGATTTCAACAAAGAAATAGAATCACTAAACAAAACTCAACTGAAATAAATCTGGAATGAAAAACTTAAAGATGTCAAGCAAAAGCTAAGAGGTAAGTAAGCCTAACCTACAGAGGGCAAGACATGAAAGACAGTATCTTCAGTGTTAAAAACAAGGCAGAAGAAACGGATAGCTCAGCCAAAGAAAGTAGTAAATCTAAAATTATCTAGGCATAAATCATCCAGGGAATTATGAAAATTATGAAAAGACCACATCTATGAATAGCAGAGAGAGAGAGAGAGAGAGAGAGAGAGAGAGAGAAAGGAAGGAGAAGAAACCCAGGTCAAAGGTACAGGAAATATTTTTTAACAAAATCAAAGAAGAAATTTTCCCCAATCTAAAGAAAGAGGTACCTACCAATGTAAAAAAAAAAAAAAAAAAAACCCACACGGAACACCAAATAGACAGGCCAGGAAAAGAAATTCCCTGTAACATGTAATAATAAAAACAGTGAATCTATAAAACAGAGAAAGAATATTAAAAGCTGCAAAGGAAAAAGGGTAAGTAACATATAAAGGCAGACCCATTAAAATAAAACCTGGAATCTCAATGGAGACACTGAAAGCCACAAGGGACTGCTGTACAAATTCTGAGAGACCACAGATGGCAGCCCAGACTACTATACCAAGTAAAGCTATCAATACAGAAAGAAAAACATTCTACAATAAAGTCAAAGTTTTACAACTTCTGCCTACAAGTTCATAGAACTAAGTGCCTACATCAAAAAAATTGGAGCGTTCTCATATTACTAACTTAGTGACATGCCTGAAAATTCTAGAACAACAAGAACAAAACACACAGAGTGGATACAAAAACATAATCAAACCCACGGCTGAAATCAATGAAAGAGAAACAAATAAAAAATACAAAGAGTGAAATACAGAGTTGGCTCTTTGAGAAAAAAAAAAAAGATTGACAAGCCCTTAGCCAAATTAACTAAAAGAGAAAGAAGACCCAAATTAATAAAATTAGATACAATAGACACTGGGGAAATTCAGAGAATCATAAAGACATACTTTAAAAATCTGTATTCTACCAAACTAAAAAGCCTAGAAATGGGTGAACTTTTTTACACATATGACCCACCAAACTCAAAACAAGATCTAATAAGCAATTTAAACAGACTCATAATCCCTAGTGAAATAGAAGTAGCAATTACAAGTTTCCCAGCCCTACCCCCGAAACAGTTCAGGGCTGGATGGGTTCAGTGTAGAATTCTATCAGACCATCAAAGAATTTATACCAATACCCCTAAAATTATTCCACAAAGCAGAAACTGAAGGAACATTTCCTAATTCCTTTTGCAAGGTCACCCACATCAAAATTCCAACAAAGTTCTTCACAGAAATTGAACAAACAGTTCTCAACGTCATATGAAAACATACACACACACATACAAAATCCAGGATAGCTAAAACAATCTTGAATAGTAGAATAATAATTATTATTCTATATATTAGCTATCTATATGGCTGGAGACTCACCATCCCAGATTCCAAGCTGTATTACAGATCTATAGTAATAAAAATAGCTTGGCATTGTCATAAAAGTAGAAATGTTAATCAATGGAATCAAATTAAAGACCCACAAGGGCACCTGATTTTTAATAAAGAAACAATATAGTGGGAGATGATTGAATTAGTCGCAAGCCTATCTCTTGGTAGGAAAAGCCCCTTGCTCCAACTGTAGACAGGATGCTGTCCAAAAAGGACAAAACTTGGAAGCAGGTAAGTCAACAGCCTAGCTCTGCCAAGACAGGGTAGGTAAGTCCTTTATATTTCCTGCTCTACAATCAATGTCTGTCAGAGAAACGGGGCCAAATGACTGAAGATCGATGCTGTAATGTATGGAGAGAAAATGGGAACTGTCCAGGCAGCCACTGGTATGTCATTTCTTAGTTTGGGAAGCTGCAGGCCCTGTACTTCCTATAAAATCAGATATATTTATCCCTCTCAGGTCTCTGAGGTGGTTGAAGAACAGATAGATAGAGTCTCATAATTAAATTTTGAGTTGTTTAGGAGTCAAGAGAGTGTTATAGATCTAAGAAGATACTTTTAAAATTGTGTTGCAAGTTGGTATGAATGTTGAGTCAGATATAGACCTTTAAACTCATGGAGATGTTTAGATAGTAGAATGTTAAAGTCAGGTACCAAATACATATGGACTGGTCATTGGGAATGTACGTTAAGCCATATAACCCTCATAACTGTGGCCTAATTACCTCTGTTGTACTGTATTGTATTTGTTATTATAAGAGAAAGAGCCATTTGTTGGACTGAAAGGGGAAACTGTAGGGGGAAATAAGATATACCTTAAACTTAAAAGAAAAAAAAGGGAAGAGGATGGGGGGTTGAGGGTGGGAGGGTGGGACTGGAGGGGGAATAGGGAGGGGACTGCAATTGAGATGTTACTTGAAGAAATAAAAAATAAAGAAAAAAACCAAAACAACAAAAAAGAAACAATATAAATAAATAAAAGTAAACATTGGAGAAAAGACAACATCTTCAACAAATGGTGCTGGTCAAACTGAATGCTATATGCAGAAGAATGAAAGCAGATCTGTATCTGTCTTTCACCTTGCATAAAATTCATCTCCAAATGGATTGAGGGCCTCAGCAGAAAACAATAACCCTCAATCTGATAGATGAAAAAGTGGTAAATAAGCTTGAACTCACTGGCCAAAGAAAGGACTTTCTTAATCAATAGCCCAGTCACTAAGACAAACAATTAATATATGGGACCCCACAAAACTGAAAACCTTCTGTATGTCAAAGGACAATTTGGGCAAAGCAGCATTCCATACTACAGGAAAATATCATTACCAATCAAACATCTGATAGCGAGTTTGTATCCAAAATATGAAACTAAACATCAAGAAAACAAATAATTCAAATTTAAAATGGGGTACTAAGCAGAAAATTCTCAAAAGGTGAAACACAAATGGCTGAGAAACACTTAAAGAAATGTTCAACATTCTTAGAGCTACCAGGGAAATACAAACTGAAACTACTTTGAGATTTCAACTTACCCGAGTCAGAGTGGTCAAGATCAATAAAGAAAAGACAGCACATGCTGGTGAAGATGTGATGAAAGGACTTAGTCATTGCTGGTGGGAGTGAAAATGGGTACAGTGACTATGGAATCAGTATGTCAGTTCCACAGGAAACTGGTAATTTATCTACCCCAAAATTCAGCTATATCACTCCTGAGCATATAATCAAGGGATTCTACAGTGTACTACAGAGAGATACTTGCTCATCCATGTTCATTGCTGTTCTAGTCTTAAGAGCCAGAAACTGGAAACAGCTTAGATGTCTATCAGTTGATGAGTGGATAATGAAAATGTGGTACATTTACATAATACACTATTATTCAGTTGTTTAAGAAAAATGAAATTATGAAATTTTTTCAGGTAAATGGATGGAATTAGAAAAAAGGAAATTAGGGCTGGGTGTGGTGGTGCACACCTTTAATCCCAGCACTCGGGAGGTTGAGGCAGGCAGATCTCCATAAGTTCAAGGCCAGCCCAGTCTACAAAGTGAGTTTGGTACAGCCAGAGCTGTTATACAGAGAGATCCTGTCTTAAAAAACCAAAAAAAAAAAAAAAAAAGGAAAGAAAAGAGAAAATTAGGATAAGGGAATTAAATAAGGAGAGGGTAATGGAAAAGAATGGTCAAGAAAGGAATGTGAGGAGAGACAACACTAAAGGGCATTTCAAAAATCATATGGAAACCTCCAACTGTAGAATCTTCCTGAACTATATAGATATATAAAAGGAATCCAAATAGAGTCACCAAATATTAGGTGAGACAATGCTCCAACTAGACATTTTGTGACACCAAGTAAAACCTCCAGTGCCAAGATTGGATTTTATTGAGATGTATTGCCAAGGATATTGGTTACTCTCTACAACCTGATGGTAAAACCCTATTGCTAAAGAAAACACACATGTCCTCAAACATGGATGATGGGGTAATGTTAAGCATTCTAAATGTTAATTGGTCCTGTTTGCTGTCTGTTACTTATATTGACTCTGATTGTTTAAATAAAATGCTCAGGCCTGAGATTGGGCAAAGACAGAGAAAGGTGGGACTTCCTGAGATTAGAACAGGAAGCCTGCGCTTTAGACAGAGGATTAATTCATTCCAGCCAGGAGCAGGAAGAAAGAGGTACACACCATGGATTAGAAAAAAGAACCTCATTCCATATGGCCAGGAACATCGGCTAGCATGGAGAATGGCAGTCCAAGGGGACGTATGTATATATGAGGTCATATTTGGGTAGTAGAATTAAGAGCTAGCTTAGATGGGCTAGGATTGCACAATTCAGGCCAAGGCTTGTTAAAATCCACATGGTGTCTGTGTGCTCATTTATAATGGCGGGTTAAGGATTAACTGCCGCCGAACAAATTAACAATAATCTAAATACGGTTAAACAATTTAATTAGTTATTTCTACAAATGGCACCAAATGTAATTTAATAATTTTTTTCTACACATGGAAAAATCAGGATGATGCCTAAATAGAAGATTCACCCCTACTAACTACTTTTCCTGGTACTACAGGGTACTCTTTATGCTACAGGAGGATTAAGGTCACAACCAATAGCTCCCAACTATAAACCCTGTGAACCTCAACATTTACCTGTCACCAAGATATGCTTTCTTGTGCAATCGTGGCACAAATGTTATGGGAGTAACCAACTGCTTTGTGATTAGATTTAAAGCCCACTTCCTGAGATGGAACCCCCATCTAACACTGCTAAATTGGACAAGAACCTGAGAGTATATAGGTCATAGACATAGGGGAAATCCTAATACTATATTACTCTGCTAAAGAAGCATGACAACACAATGACTTCTAATGACATTGTGCTATACCCATAAATCAGTGTTTCACTCAACCCACATCAAGAGAAGCTTCTTTTTGTAGCAAATGGGAAACTGATATAGAAATGGACAGTATGCGGAGAGTTAAGGGACTTCAGATCACTCAGTCCTAAATTGGATGTCTTCATTAAATCCCTCCCCTCAAGGCTCATGGGTGATGAGGGAGAAATATTCTAAGAGCCAGAGGGGATAGACAACTCCAAGGAAACAGTGTCTTCTAGGTGCTACAGGATTGATGCACATATAAACTCTCAGAGACTGTGGCAGCATATACAGGACCTGCGCAGATTCAAGGTAGATGGGGACCCAGAAGCTATTTACAATTAATAAACACTGGCAAAGAAAAAATTAGTTTTCTACAATGAAGTCTTACTGGGTTTATCAACCACACTTCAGGATCCATGTCTGGAGTAATTGGCCAGCACAAACTCTGTGCTATTTCTGTAGACTTTTTGTCTCATTTTGCTTTGTTTGAGGTTTTTGTTTGTTTGTTTGCTTGCTTGCTTGTTTTTGTCTTATTGGTTTTTTTTTTTGCTTACTTATTTTTCTGGTGTGTGTGGGGGTATGCTTTGGGTATTTTTTTCCTTTGTTTTTGTTTGTATATTTTGAAAAGGGAGAACATGAAGTTGAGTAGGTAAGAGGCAAGGAAGATCTGACAGGAATTAGGGGAGGAGAAAATCATGATCAAAATACACTGTATTGAAGATTTTAAAAAATGCAATTTACTGATCAGGCCAAGTATAAATATCAGGGGGGAAAAGCCCAACTTATTCTCAATGTAGCTCCTTTCCAGTTTGGGAGAAGTTGAAAAGCTGTCTTCCCAATCTCACTGATCTAACAGGCAGAAGAGAAAAGTATGGGCTCTTACCCCGGAGTTTGCGTGTTGGCTGGTTCTTCCATGCTTTGGGCATAATTTTTCTTCTTGTCTTCAAGACAAATTGACTGTTAATGAACTTGCAGATGCTGGAGATGTTGAAGGTAACTTGAGGGTGGATGATGGAGAAATACTCATCTAGTCTAAACTTCTGGGTTAGGAGTCCAGGGACATACTTCTGAACATTCACTCCAGCTTGCTTGACCCTTAGCTACTCACAGAGGACACATGTCAGTCTGGTTAACAGAAAACAACTTCCACCATTGGTCTTCTCTTAGATATGACATTTCAGCTTTGCTTTGTGACTCACTGGGTGAAGGAGGGTCAGTAATGAGATATAAAACATAACAACAAAACTCACTTTTTTAAACAGTCAAATCTGAAGCTGATGTTGGAAGAGGAATGAAATAGTGTGGGAGTTCTCAAAAGCACAGTCTGACTGTTAAGAGGCATTCAGGACCTGAACAAGGCCAATAGTTCTTCATTCTGGGCTAGCTCTCTCCCATTCCCCCTGCACAACCCCTGGACCCTGTCATAGACTAGCAAATTCTGGACCTGTTGCCAGTTCATCCAGGGACTAGAACAATGCTTCTCTGCTCTCTCCAGAGAATTCACAGAAGGAAATGTGGAATGGGGACCCTGGCATCACATGCCTAGTGCCAGCACAGTGTCTGGGAGCCTTTATTAATCATAAAAACTCAGGTAAGCTACAGAAATAAACCTGGTGTATAATTCCATTTCTGTTATTCCATTCCCAAAAGCTGAAAAGGGAGTATTTAGAGCAGATGGGATTGAAAACAGTAATGGTGTGGGTAATAATAATGCTGTAGCTTTGGAAAAACACTGGCATTTATTGACTTATAATTTTCTGTTTTCCACCTAGTGGTGTTTATTTACTGCCATGATACCATTACTTCTCAGATGGAAGATACTCTCCTCAGGTGAGTACATGGCATAGAGGTCATGCACAGACAGCTGGCTGCTGATATGCGTACAGATTCCAGTAAACACTAGAGAAAAATCATAAAGCTGAATATTTTAACTGATCTTTTAGACTAAATTCATTTTGCCTACATGCCCTTTAAATGAATAAAAAGCTCAACTTGGTTCGCATGCCTGTAGCATCTATATCTTCACCTGCTTTGTTCCGTTTGTCACTATGCAGCCCAGGCTGACCATGAACTCTTTTTTTTTTTTTTAATGTTTATTTGTTGCTTCAGGTTACCTCTCCATCACAGTGCCCTCTTTCCATCCCTCCCAGTCCCAACCTCCACCCCTCTACCCCTTCTCCCTTCTGTCCTACTCCTCTGGAGTGTCCCTACATAACAGTCCCCCGCCCCAGTTCAGCAGTCATATAAGGGCCAAAAGCCTCCTCATATACTGGGGGCCTACAAGGCAGTGCCACTAGGGCACAGTGAACTTAACCCTTGCCTCAGCCCCCCGAGTGATGGAATTACAAATGTGTGCCATCACACCCAAGCTCCAGTAGAAAGATATTTTATCCTTGGAAATCGATAGCAATCAGATTTAAATGGTCATGTTCACAGCTCCCAAAGAACACAGCCAGATGCTCTATTAAGATGCAGGAAGTGAAGCATGGTGGGATTGAGGATCTGCTGTGCTCACAGGGGCTGGCAGGTCACTTTTAGGATCATGGTTATAGGTTGTATTCTGATGCCTCTTTCTGCAGTGAATCTTAAAGTCTTCCTCCAGCCTTACTTTCTGATCATGAACTTTTCCTTTTATTCACTGGTTCTACTTCCTTGCTATATTTACCTTAAGAAGATCATGCCAGAAGAGTCTATAACATGAAATGAAGCCAGTAGACCCTCCAAGGTAAAGGCTAAGTCTCCTAAGCCCTATTAACTCAGGGATCTAAGTCCTTACCAGCCACATTGACGGTGAATAGGACTTCCCATCCCTGTTTTATCCCCAAGCCCAAGCTTCTGAGGGAATGGGGTCTCTTAGTGCTTCATCAAAGACAATGTGGAAAGGAAGAGCATGACAGAACATCTCCTCTTCAATCCACAGTCTCCCAGGATAGACAGGCTGGAAGGTGTCCCTGAGGGGTCCTGGACACAGAGAGAGAAAGCCCTAATGAGCGACCCTCCCAGAGCCACTTGGACAGGGTTAGAATCTTAAGTGTGTCACAGGCAAAGTGTGATCCCCACTCTTCAGCACAAGCTCCCTCACGGCCTCCAGATGGCCACCGCAATTATTTTCCAAATTAAAACAAACAGAAAATTTGTGACCAGGTTGAGAAGCCCTCCTGCCCCCTGCCAAGTTTCTGCCCGCTGCTGAAGAGTTAGTTTCTGGGCCAATTGAGTTCGTCTCACCATGAAAACAGAGCTAGCATTGAAATGGTGACAAGCAGACAATGAACCAGAAGAGGAGTGAGTGTGTGCCCAGCCCAGCATCGGGGACATTTGCCATGGAGCTTTTTAGACTGACAGTTTAAGGTGGCACGTGAAAATTTAACCAACAGTCCCATTTGGCAGGGGGTGCAGATTCTCGACGGAGCCTTTTTGATATGAAAATCTCCTAGACAAAGGATGTCAATTGTGTTTGCTACAGCTTGAAGGACTCAGAATGCAGCTCTTTGAGCCCTGCAGACCTTCTCCCAGATGCCTGTCATTTGACCTACCAGGCCATGACAAGGAGCATCTCGCTCCCTTCTTCTACTGGGTCAGAGCTCTGATTCGGACTGGAGAGTTAGGTGCTGACTGTCAGGCCAGCTCAGTGCTCAAAGACCCAACGTGGCTAGCTTACCACCTTCAGTTTGTGAATGAAAAGCTGGAAGGTATTGTCCCATGTCACAGCTCCTTACTGACAAACAGAAATGCGCTTTCTTGGTTCTTGCTCTCTGTCCTTTGTACTGCTGGCTAGCTGTGGTTAGTCACAGATTTCCTATCCAGAAACACACCCAGCCTGGGTCTTGAAGAGATACAGAATTCACTGTGCCCAGCATGTCTGTGCCCAGCCTCCTCTTCATAGTCAGCCTCTGGGACTGAGTCCAAGTCAGTGGCTTTCCTGATTACACAGATGATGAGGTCTCCATGTGACCCAGCACAAAGAGCTGAGGTGCAGCAAGTTAGAAGCTGAGTTTTTTTAAGTTCAATACCACATGTGCCAAATCCAAGCTCTGTGGGAATCAGAGGCCTCGAAATTGTAGGGACCTTTGCCCTGTTTGTGTATGGGGCTCTTCCTCTGCAAACTGGGCAGTCAGTCGTCCTGATCTAAGAGCTGAAGCCAGAAAAGGAGCCCGCTTACCTTTGCCAAACACGACTGATGCCCTCACAACATTCGAGTGAGATTTCTCCCCAGGGCAAACAGAGACGCTCAAATATCTCTCCTTCATCCTAAGGAGTGTTCCCTCAAGAGCCTGCAGAGGGCAGGGAGTGAAAGTACAGGCACATGGTCACAGGACTGGAGATTAACAAGCCCTGCCTGCTGCTGCTGGGCCCATCCTTATATACTGAAGCATGTTGGTGACTGGAGGGATAGTGTGAGGGCTTCCAAGATGAGCCCTAGCAAGAACCTGGAGCTCCAAGGTGTATTCACTAGCTAACCCTCACACCATTTCTCTACCAAAGGCAGCAAGATGTTTTTGCAAGATCTCTAGGGAATGCTTAGTGAGGCTCATGCTTTCCTGGGTGTTGCTCTGAGACTATGTCCCAGGGATAAATACAAGATGTGGAGCAAGCAGGTGGAGGGATGCTCACCACAGTCTTCCTTTACACTAGCAAAAGATTTGGATCATCTGAAGATGAACAGCAGTGGGCTAGTTAAGTATGGCAATAAACATGTCCCATGGGAGGATGCTCCCACTCAAAAAGAGCATCCTCTTGACACAGGAGATGGCTCTCCACAGGCAGAAAGTGCATGGCTCTTGGTGGACCATGAGTTGATCACACAGCACACATAACCCTCTCCTAGATCGATGAGTAACTCTCAACTTGGGACAAGGGAGTGTCCAGAGGATTTGTTGACTCCTTACTGATTCAGACTGTGGTACATTTAAAGATGACCAGTCCAAATAACGATGATCTGAATGTCCATACAGTTCCCACCATACGATCTCCTAGGCAGGCAGCATCTCATTGCTCCTCTCTTGGAACCCCTCCCATCTCAGGAGCTCCTTCACATGTCTGTCTAATAGATCTATGTTCATTCTGCTTACGCCTTCTCCCAGTTTCCTTGTTCTTCTTGGATGTGAGACAATAAACTCAGAAGCTACTGGCTCAGAGTGACTTTGGTGGCTGTCACTTGTCTGGGACCCTAGAACCTGAGGGAAGCTCACCAAGAATCAAGGAAGCCTCCACCACTGTCAAAGAACCCATAGCATTCTTCCTGGGGTTGAGCACTGGGGGTGAGCGTACTGCTTACTTAGGTCTTAAGACTTACTTAGTTCTTATTGCATGCTGTAAGACCTAAGCCCCTGGGCTCCAGGACTCACAGTCCTACCTGCATGTTTGAACAGGCTGCATGGATTCAGAGAGATTTTAACCTAACACATGTGGCATCTACACTGGCACTGATCACCTTACGAGCCTTATGGGATCTTGGCTACATGCTGGTCCTGTGACTGGTACCATCTGCTATGTGGGCACTGAGGACCCGACAGGTCTCATGACAAGAAGATTGTGAAATAAGATACCAGATTCCAGCTTCAAAACCTTTATCTTGGTTTGTTGTTGTTGAGGTTTTGAGATAGGGCTCTTTATCCCAGACTGGTTTCAGAATAGCAGCAATCCTCCTGCCTCAGTATCCCAAGTACATTTTGGGTATAAACTTCCATACCAAGGTTTGATATTTTTATACCTTGACCTTTTATAGGCTCAAGGACATTCTAGAAAGTCTGCATTAACTTAACCTTGATTTTGTGATTCTCAGCTAGGAGTGATTTTTTTTTTACCCCCACCTCTACTCTAGGGGCATTGGCAATGCCTGGAAACATTTTTGATTGCCACAGCCTAGGAGTAGAGTTCTGGTCACAGTGAATAGATAGATAATCTGTAATGTGGTGAAGGATCCTACAGTGCAAAGTGCAGCCCATCACAATCCAGAATATTCTGGTCCACAGTGCCAATAAAGCCTGGCCTGGGAAAGCTTACCTTGAATTCCACTATTCAAGACCCAGTTATTTGTGTTGTTTACCTAGACTGTACCAGGGCAAATAGCCTGTCCTGGGACAACTATGATGTCTGAAGACACACACAGCAAGTCCAGTACCTCCAGGTCTGTCTGGATGTCCTCACTATCTTGTGGCTGGTTTGCCTTTGCCCTTCTCATCTGTTTGCGAGCCTTCTGCACAACCAGAAACACGACATGCTCTTTTTTCCCTGTCCTCACCACCTCTTCATTCATGTCAAGGATACTCATGGCCACGTGGGTGTCAAAGATGTCCTTGGCCACAGCTTCAATGATACCTGCAGTGAAATGAAACCTGTGGGTGAGGAATGGCAGAAGGCAGCACACTGGCAAAAGTCACTACAATGTCCAGTTGTACAACTGTGAGTATCCTTCAGTTCACCAAGCCCATGCCTGGCCTCAAGATAGGCATCCTAGGACAGCTCAGGGCAAAAAATATACAGAGATTTAATTTTTGTGAGTTTGAATACTAAGTATGTTCCTGTCATTATAGTTTCTGCTTCAACATCTATTCACATTTTTATTTCAGAAAGACATCTAACTCTTTAAAAAACAACTCTGTACATGATGGAAGCAAACTTCCACCGAAAATGCATTAAAGATCATGCGTTCAAAACTGTTGTTCTGGGAATCAGTCTCTGGGATAAAATACAAAATATAGAGGAAGTAGCATGAAGTTACCCATCAACAATATCTACATTAGGAAACAGTATCTACAAATACAGCAATGGGATCAGTTAAGGGGAGTTTAACATGAAATGTCCAACCACCTATACAGGCTTTTCGGACTGGATATGCACCTTCATGGAGCAGGGTGTGTTCTTAGAAAGCAGGGGTAATTGGGTTCAAAGTAAAACAACAAAAACAGCCTAAATACCAAGACTTTTCTACAATGCTGAATTTTTTTAAGAGTCAGTAGATTCAAAAATCTCTGCTGAGTTATTATAGCTATGCAAACAACTGTGCAGAGTGTTAGAAATCATTAGAAATCATGTCTTCTTCTGGTGTTCCGGAAATTATCCTAAAAATCTCTGGATCCTTAAGATCATGATGACAAAGAAGTCAGTCACTACAGGAGGTAGTATGCCCTCCTCACCGCACAGCGGGTGATGGCCACCCAAGAGAGTTCTAGGATGGGCTGATCCATTTCCTACCTGGCACAATGTGGCACAGACCACTTCTGTCCGAGTAGTAATGGAGAAGCATTGCCCCATCAGCTCCTCCTTCCACACGAAAGGATGGTGCATTCATTTCTTAGTTAACAGACACAGCACAGTTCCCCATAGGGAACACACATTGTTTATATTACGATTTTTATAGTCATAATATATATTTACTTTTCTGGGTTAACATACAAAGTAACGGGTTCAACCACAGCATCTTTATACATCATATTTTATTCTTATTCAGTCCCCCTGGCCTGGCCCTCCAGCCCCTCCAGCTGGCTCCCTTTCCTCCTAGTTTATACCTCTGGCTTTGTTGTCATATGTATTCCATTACCTCTACTTCCTAACTCCCTTAAGATCTCTTATTCTTTCCTGACTCCATTTCTGTTCTGTGATGCCAACACACACATATTAATATGTACATATATGTACACACATACATAAAATTTAAAAATATTTAAGTTACTTATTTTATTTTATGTGTATGAGCATTTTGCCTCTGTGTGTATGTGTATGTGTGCCTCTGTGTGTATGTGTGCCACATGTGTGTCTGGTGCCTGTGGAGGCCAGAGAGGCATTGGATCCTCTGCAACTGGAGTTACAGATAGTTGTGAACTGCCGCATGGGTGCAGAGAACTGAGTCCAGATCCTATGAGAGAGCAGTAAGCTTTCTTAATCACCGAGACATCACTGCAGCCTCTCCTTATAAGTTTTATTTTTGAGACGGGATCTCACTGGGTAGCCATGGCTGGTCTAGAACTCACTATATAGACCAAGCTGACCTCAAACTCACAGAAATCTTCCCACCTCTTTCTCTTGAATGCTGGGATTAAGGGAACAAACTACCACACATGGTCTGAATATACATAATTTTAAATTGAGGTTCTTCATGTGGGAGAAAACACATAGTATTTGTCTTTCTGAGTCTGGTTTGTTTCACTTGACATAATCATTTCCAGTTGCATTCATTTCCCTGAAAAGGTCATCTTATTTTTTTTTGTGTGTGTGTTGCTGCATAAAATTCTATTGGGTACATGTACCATATTTTCTTTGTCCATTGATGGGCATGTAGGCTGCTTCCATTTCTTGGGTGTCTGAATAGTGCAGCAATAAACATGGATAAGTGTCTCTCTAGCTGACTTAGAGCCCTTGGGTGTAAGCCTAAGAATGGTATATATAGCTGCATCTTGACCTACAATTTTGAAAGTGATGTGAAGCAATAGCATGTACCCATTAGCACACAGAGAACTACAATAGTATGCAACCTTTACTATACACACAGAGCTACAATAGTGCGACTCAATTACCTCACATAGAGCTATGTTTCCATCATCTCTCCAGTCACATAATATCATCATTCAGCTCGTGTTGAGAAAGTTTACCCTGCATCTCACCCCTGTACTATTGCATTTGGCATCTCGGGCTCACCCAGGGAAGTTAAAAAGAGATTAATGAGAGAACCTCTGCTAAACATCCAAGACCCTTGTGCCACGCCATGCTGCTTCTTCTACCAACAAGGGTTAGCTGTTGCCATGCTTGGCCTGAGATCAAGCCACATGAGCATTTTCCCTTGGGAAGATGAGTGGCTCAGAGACTTTGCAACTGAAAATAATCAACTCACTTTTGTTCTCAAGGTTGGTTCCTATTGAAAAAAATCCTCAAGAACATAGCAAAAGAAATATTACTTGTCTAGAAATTAACTGTAGACACTTCAACACAGTCCTTTTATGACAGGAGTGTGATTTTTTTTTTAAGGAAAATGTCACTGGAGAGTGTTTGGTGGGGATCCCCTTCCTGCTGGCCCCTGCACAAACTGGGAAACCTGTCTGCACTCCTCCCCCCAACCCCACCCACTGTGAACAAAGGAATGACGCCAAAAGCCCAGATCTGGCAGCTGACACAACCTGGCTTTCTGACATGGTCACCCCACCCAAGTGCCTTCCCAGGGGCTTAGTTTTTGACTACACCTGGGCACAGTCCCAGCTGCCACTTCACCACCCCTTGCCTGAGATCTATAAAACCTCCCTGCCTTAGCAGGGCTTGCAACATCCTCAACCCCATTCTTTGGGACTGATGAACCTGCCTGGGAGCAGTACCTAATAAATCTGCATTTATTTTCTTTTAATCTGGTCTGATCTGGGCTATATTTGTGTCACCAAAAGAGAGAAAATACCTAATGCAGGGTTCATCTGAGGAGTGAACAGGGAATCCCCTATTGTTTGATCAACAGCAACTCAGCACCCAGGACACTGGACTTTGAAAGAGGCTACTGTCCTTCATGGTGCATGAATAGTAGTAAACATGGATTTTTAAAAAATTTCAAATACTTATTTTATATTTATAAAAGTATGTTAGCTCATGTACTGATTCAGTTTCCTCCCAGATTGAAACATTCTGTCTTTCAGGGAATCTTCTTAAGATAGCAGGTAATGTCAATGAGACACTTTGCCCTAGTGGTGCTGCCTTGTAGGCCCCCAGTGTATGAGGAGGCTCTTGGCCCTCATATGACTGCTGAACTGGGGCAGGGGACTGATATGTAGGGACACTCCACTCTGGAGGAGTGGGATGGAAGGGTTAGGGGGTAGAGGATGGGAGGACGGGACTGGGAGGGTTGGAAAGAGGGCACTGAGATGGAGATGTAACCTGAAGTAATAAATAAACATAAAAAACCCAGCAGGTAAACAGCGCAAAAAAATAGCTTCAGGAAGTTCCTGAAACTGAGCAGACTCACTAGGCCCCTCCTTCCCAGAATAAGCAATAAAGGTAGCTGAGGGTCAGACAAGTCATGCTACAAAAAAGACTCTGAGACCAGACCAGCTGCCTGGAAGAGGGTTGGACTGAGTCACTTGGAAGGGACACTGTCCAATCTGCTGAGCTGCCTTCAGTCTGTGCAGTGTGTTCCAGGTTCCCAGCTTTTGTGAGATGTCACTCATTCTGGGGTAGGCTTTGGTACAACAGCTGTATGTGTATTATTTCCGTTTCTGTAAATAACCCCTCACCCATATTTCAGTAATTAACCCCAATAAAACTCATTGGTTCAACAAGTCGTACTTTGGTAGTACCCATACTTTGGTCTGTCATGGACTCCTATCTTGGCTAAGTAGACATATGTTGCATTTGTCTTGTCACACAACAACAACAGTGTAGGTTTATGGTGGTATGAATATGTGTTCACGTCTCTCTTTGTGTGTGTTACGTGTGCTGTATGTATGTATGTACACATGCAGGGTGGTAGGATAGAGTCTAACTACTTCCATTCTGCTGGTTGTACTTGGGTGAAGAAATGAACAGCAGTTGCCATGTAGCTTCTTATGATATTGGAACTGGTTGTGTCGAACATTGAGAAGGAAGTGCATGGAAGAAATAACTGCTTACAAAATGCCTTTTCTGGACCTACTCCACTGCTACAGGCCTTTATGTTGCCTCTTTCAATCCAACATAAAAATGAGATGGGTCATGGCCGGGCGGTGGTGGCGCACGCCTTTAATCCCAGCACTTGGGAGGCAGAGGCAGGCGGATCTTTGCGAGTTCGAGGCCAGCCTGGTCCACAAAGCGAGTCCAGGACAGCCAGAGCTGTTAACCAGAGAAACCCTGTCTCGAAAAGAAAAAAAAAAAAAAATGAGATGGGTCATTTGGCTCCTATTTTTCTGTGTCAATTACCTTTAAAACAAGTATTCATACATAGTAGGTACTCAATAAGCTATTTAGGAGCTGTCGAGATGACTCAATGAGTAAAACCCTTGCTGTGTGAGGACCTGAGTTCAAATCTCTAAAATCCACTTAAAGCCAGATATTGCCCTGTATATAGTGATCCCAGGACTCCTACGGCAAAATGAGAGGCTAAGACAGGATAATCCTGGTGCAGCTTGCCTGGTCTATATCATGGGCAACAAGAGGCCCATGTCAAACAAGATGGAAAGTGGGGACTAACACCTGAGGTTGTCCTCTGACCTCCACGTGTGCACACATTCCCTCACCCTACACCACACACACACACACACACACACACACACACACACACACCACCCCTACACATACATACACACACATATACATACATACACAATCATACACAAACACAGATAGCACACACACACATATACACAAACACCACATCACACCACACAAACACACACACACCTACTTCACACACACACCCCCCCCACACACACACAGTGCTTTCCTATTGTCCTGATCTGGAAGGTGTAGGAGTGGAGACAACATGTTCCTTTTACCATCACATTAGCTGAGGGGCACCTTAGCAAGCACAGTCCCATCTTATTTGCATGACCACCCTCCCAAGGTGCCTATAGACACAAAATACAGAAATAATGAAGAAACACCATGATCAGTCACAAAGGGCCATAAAAATAAACTGTTTTACATACGTTAATAAACTATTCCTTATGCTATGGATGACTACCACATCTTTACAATAAAGCATTTTGATGTCTAAAAAGAAAGTCTAGGCATTTAAATTTTCAGTAAGCTCTATCAAGAAGACCAGCAAGGCATGAACTCCAAAAGGACATATTCCAGTTGGCAATTTAGTTTCCCAACACACCAGTCTGTCACCCCATGGGTTAATCAGTGTTGGACAGATCCCAGTCTTGGCTCTTTGCTCTGCCAAGTGTTTCCCCTCTGATACTTGCGCAGCCCTAATCTGGTTGCGTAAGCTATTATCAGCTCTGCCCAGGACAGGAGACCTGAAGAGAGATTTGAAAATCTACCCCAACCTGTTTTCCAACCCTTGTGCCCATCACTTCTCAGATTCACTCCAAGTCTGCATCCACCCTTCAAAAGTGCCCCCCACTCCCTCACTACCTTAAGGCTAGAACTCTGGCTTTTTGTCAGCCTTTTTATAAAGAAAGCCAGTGGACTTTTATCCTCCTCTTTTCCCCTAATAGCTGCTGGGCTCACTCACTGATGCCAGAGGCCTCGGATTGCGCAGCTCCTCTGCTGGGGATGCTGGGGAGGGCTTTCTTTCTTTTTAACCTCTAGGACCACCAAGACAAAACCCAGATGGCCTTACCTGATAAGACAGTGCCAGGTAACTGTGTAGGGCATCTAGGTTTTCAATAAACTCTGTAAGATTTCCTCCCAGTGTCCGCAGCATCCTGTCATAGCCAGACATCTTACAAAACTTAAAGAAGTATTCGCCAAAGAGCTTCAGAATGGCTTCCATGGATACATCTGTGGAATACATACCCCAAGTAAGACCCCTAAAAGGTGTTGCAACCCCCTGGGTTATCTTTATCCAACATCCAAAGTGCTCAAATCCTGCCACTGTGATACTTACGGACTGTCTAATTCTTCACCTTCACCATCAGTGACATGTCAGGAATCACATCAATGTCACAAGGTGTCACAAAGAGCCAGGAGCATGCTAACCACGAATCCCTCCCAAGCCCACTCATTCTTTTCTGTAACCTCTAAGACAGATATATTTCCCAGTGGCCCAAGAGAGAGCTGGAGAGCTAGTATACCCCCTTGACCATTGATCCTGAGCCCAGATTCAGATTAACTCAGGGCAGGATAACTCCGATCTTCCCTGCCACGTTACACACCTTCAAACAACAGCCTGCTGTGGGGTCAAAGACTGACTCTGAGAACTAACATTGCAACGAAAAATGATCCTGCCCAGTATTTACCCATAAGACAAGGGCAGATACCTATGATGTCGACCCCTTCTCTCTCAGCTTCACCAGGGCTGTCTCCCTTCAGGACTGTTTTCATCGGGCATTCTCCATGAGGATTTCCCTGTCAATCTTCAAGCCACTCTGACTGCTCTCCCTGAGTGTTCATGTCTGTCTTCCTAACTATCAGGGAATTCTTGTGGGCAGCAACTGAGTCCCACTTGGTTTTGTTGTTTGTTTGTTTGTTTGTGGGGTTGTTTAAATATATACAAAGTAAGTGCCTGATGAATTTCTGAGGTAGATCTACAGTATGAGGTAGGGGTATGGCCCAGTCTTCCTATTTCCCATCTGTATGGTGGGGACAGGAAGAATTTTTTAAAGTGCAGCCTGGAGTCTCTGCAATGTCCAGTCATCAGCTATTTTTCTCAGAGCGTGCTAGGATCGTGGGAATAGATGGCCCTGTTAGCGAGTCCCTCTCTGTCCAGATGAGCCATGGGAGTGAGTTGGAGGCCAGATTGCTGCCAGATCTCCGACTGAACCCCTTGTCCTTTGCAGCACATCCCACAGCCAAATAAGGTGAAGGCTGTTTTCGCTGTCACTGTGGACACAGAAAGTAGGCCTCATTGGTGTGGTCAGCATGGAGCTATCTGAGAACAGTCTCTTACTTAGGTTAAGCTTCTAACTCCTGGTAGGGCTGAAGAAAGTCCCTTTTAGTCCTGTAGGAGCCACAGTTCCTGATTGTTTCCTTTAATGACTCTGCTTCTCCCAATGGACCTGGACCTCCAAATGAGGACTCCCTCACCACAAAGTGGTCCTTGCCTCCAAGTCTCTGCTCACTTAAGATGTTAAGAACAGAGCGGTCTTACGGTGCAACTCTGTATGTAGCTGTAAGCTACTCAGGAGGCTGAGGCAGGAAGATCCCAAACTTTTGACATGTCTGGACTACAGAGTCAACTCAAGACTGGCCTGGACAACCTAGTGAGACCCTGTCTCAAAGTGGAAAATAAGAAGAAGGATGGAGATATAGCTGAGTGGTGGGGGAGGCCATTTAACTCACGAGCCCCCTAGGCTCAATCCCTAATAACATGTGCACATACGAGTGCATACACACACATACACACACATGCACACATGCACACACACACACATGCATACACAAGCACACACACATGCGCATGCACACACATCAGAATAGTGGGTTCCTTACAGCTCTCTGCCCATAGCCAGACCTCTGGGAAGATAATTCTCCCTGAATCTGAACTTACACAGAAAAATCAAACATATCTGCCAAAACTATTAGCCAGGTCTTCTAAGTCTAGACAAAGGTCTGAATGGAAGGGTGGGAGAAAGCCAGGGCCTGTATGAATCCTCTCTTTTTATCCCTCCTAGCTGACAACAGGCTTGCCTATGCCAGAATTCAGGAGGCACCTGCTCAGTCCTAAGTGAACTGAAGTACATTCTGTTTCAGTTCTTTCCCAACCCCAAGAACTATGCAGACAGGTGGGACTGCAGCTTCCGGTCTCCCCCACCCCTCCCCGCTGCATGAATCCATCTCAATCAAGCTGAGAAGCAGCAGCTGTGCTGTGCAGTGTGCAGCCTGGAGCTCGATGCAGGTGCATCCTGTTACCTGCCAGCAAACATGACGGGCTCCCTCCCTTCCTCCCGGGCAAACTGCCTGTTTGACTTGACTTAAAGCTGAAAACCCAAGAAGCGGAAACCCATGGCCTTGGCTGTTTCAGTCCCAGTGGTCTCATCTCTGGGTGCATGGCACTGTTAACAGATGAGGACATCCGTCTGAGGCTAACTTCCTTAAACCACAACCTGGACTTGCAGGGGTGGCGGTGCCATCCATGCTGGCTGTGAACTGCTTATGGGACTCTTAATACAGAATGCCTGTCTGACAGGGGACAAAGGCCTCCTTTTAAAATCAACAGCTGTCATACTTTTTTAATACAGTTTCACCTCTGTAAATTTAGGGTTCTCAGAGCCCTCTGATTCACAGGAGACCAGAGACAGATGGGAAATGGGGAGGAAAGGGAAGAGAGCCCAACACACATCAGCTTTAAAACGTTATTTGGTAGTGCAAAGAAAAATTTCTAATATGTGAACTTTTGCATCTTTTATCTACAAAAGTGGAAAATGGGGAGGCTTCTCTCTGTTTATCTGAACAAAATTAAATGGCAGCAGAATAAATCAGGGACTTTTGAGATGGGTTACCTAAGGGACCTTGGTGGGAATGGGGCAGAGAGAAAAGTTGTGAAGGGTAGGGAGTTAGCACTTTTTGGAACAGAGCCCTGTGAATAGCGCCAGCTTATAAATCCTGTTGCTGTTTCATGGGCTTAGGCTAAATAAGAAAAGGTTAGCTCTGAGGCAGAAAACAAAGCCAAATGAACATTCAGGACATAATCTCAGCTATTCAGGGGACTGAGGCGGGAGAGGTTCAGGGTTCAACTGGACTACAAATACAAACTAATTCAAAGCCACCCTAGGCAGCATAATGAAACCTTGTCACAAAGTAAAAGATAGGGGGCTTGGTATATAACTCAGTAATATAGCAGTTGGCTAACAAATGAGATGATCTAGGTTCAATCCCTAATACAAGGAGAGAAATGCACGCGCACACACACACACACACATACAACATACACATACACACAAACAAGGGAGACAGAGAGAGGAAGAGAGAGAGAGATGGGGGGCAGGTTGCATACAGGCACAAAGAGAGAAAAAGAAATTATCAGAATATTTCAACAATATTCCAACAGAAAAGTTTTGGATAACATAATTTACTCAGGAAAAAATTTACCTATGGGAGTAAAGAGATGGTCCTATGGTTAAGAGCATGTACCTCTCTTGAAGGGGACCTGAGTTCAGTTCCCAGCAACCATGTCAAATGGCCCCAAGGTATCTGATGCCTCTTCTGATGTCTCAGGCAACTGCATTCATATGTACATATCCAAACAGACATACACATCATTTTTAAAAATTATTTTTAATCCTGAAAAAAACTAGTACCATTTAAACCTAGTCTTTTTACTGCTTTGTCCTAAGGCTAAAGATAGAACTTTGACCAAATGCCTGGCTGTAATCTGAAGGCTTTCCTATCACATCAGTGTGTTAGCAATTCTGATAGCCCTGAACATTCAAGGACTACACACATAGACAAAGGTATTGACAATAGGTAGAGCCAGGTCTCTAACTATCCAAGAGAGCTAAAATTACAGGAAGATGAAGAATATAATGAATACTGCATTGTCAAGTTAGACAAATCTACCATAATAATGGGCTGAAGAGAGGCAATATGTGTAAGCATGAGACCTGAATTCTGATGTCAGCACCCACGTAAGAAGCTGGATCTGGCCCTGTGTGTACCTGCAATCTTAGCACCATGGAGGACAGAGACATGAGTCACTGGGGCTTACTGGTCACCAATCTAGCTCAGGTTTCACTAGAAGATCCCGTCTTAAAAAGAATAAAGCATGGGTAGGCAAGACAGCTCACTGAGTAAAGGCAATTGCCAACCACCTGTCCACCTGAGTCTGGCCAAGACCTGTATGGTGGGAAAAAAAGAACAGACTCCCTAAAACTGTCCACTGACCCCTTACACACAAGTGATACCATACTTTTTAATTATTAAACACTTATTTATTAACAAATACACTTACTTACTACTATTCCTATAAATTCCTACAACCCCTATGAATGCCTACAACCCCTAAGACCTAACCACTAAACCTATTGATAACTATTACAACTATTTCCATAAGGATACAGTCTCTGGGGCAGTTCCTCAGTTGTCAGAAACACGGTCTCTGGGGTAGACTCTTTAATGCACTTAGCAGTCCTTTTTCTGGAATATCTCAGATGCAGGTTTGTCAGGGAATTGGCTATGGCAGTCTCACCTTAAATAAGGCTTGAGGCTTTCTTCTCTCTGGGAGACCTCAGCGTCTGTAGGCCACCTTACTTCCTTCGTATCAGCAACTCTGCCGTTCTGCCTCAGTCTTTAAAGCTGGCCACAGTTCCGTTCAGGCCACTGTTCGGACAGGTCAAACCCCTCTAGGCAAGAGCTGAGCCACAGGGTTTAGTCCTTGGCCTTTTGCTGTCTTGCTGAGGCTTTATCTGATCACCAGCTTCTTTCTGCCTTAGGGAGATCTGGCCATTGGTCGACCAGCACTTTCTCCAGCAGTACTCTCGGAGCTCTCTAGTGTCGGGGGCCTTTAGCATGACTCTCTGGGCTCATCCACTTGTCCTTAAATAGGATCGCTCCTTGTTCCACTTGCTTCAGCTTAATCTGAGCTCTGCCCCTTTAGCAGTTGAAAACAATGCCAGGTCATAAAGTCTTTACTTGTTTCACCTGGCTTCAGACAAATACACCTTGTTACACCTGGCTTCAGACAAATACCAGACAAATACAGGTGGGGTTGGTACAAAGGGTTCTCAATGTTGCCTCCAGACACCCAGAGGTCATAGCAATGACCTGCTTTTCAAAGGTATCACTACACCTGACACATCCAACATCCAAGTCAAACATATTGATCACGTGGACGATAAAACTCAAACTCAGGAAATCCGTGTAGGAAATCTAAGGCTACTGGCATAGGAAGGATCAAACAGGGGACATCTTCTGCGTTAAGCAGTACCCTGCAAGTTCACATCTACAACGAACCTGGGAAGGTTAGCCCTACTTGGAAAAGAGTTGTGCAGACATACTCAGGATAATAAGAGTCACTTAGGAGTGACCCCGAGTCTAACAAGATTGTGATGTCCTTACGAGAAAGAGAAGTTAAGACACAGAGAGGAGGTAGCCATCTGATGATGCAAAGACTGAAGTTATGTTGCCACAGGCCACAAACTCCTGGGGCCACCAGAATTGAAATTACTCTTTCCTCATGCCTCCAGACAGAGCACTGGCCTGTCAGCAAAACTCAGCTTTAACCTTTACCCCCATACAATGACAGAACAAATTGCTATTGTTTAAATATTGTTAAATAGTGGCTACTCAGTCTAGGATGCAAGCAGTTCCCATTATTTGCTAATTTTTCTGCTTGTTAAAATATAGGTCCGTAAATTCAGACAGACCTGAGAAGAGTGATGAAAATTTTGCAATGTCCATGTACTGGTTAGGTTTTTGTCAACTTGATACATGCTAGTGTCACTGGGAAGAGAGACCATCAGTCAAGGATTTGCTCCTTTCAGATCAGCCTGTGGACATGTCTGTGGGGCATTCTCTTGACTGATGACTGATGAGGGTGGGCCCAGCCCACTGTAGGTGATGTCACCCCTAGGCTGTATAAGAGAGCAGTCTGAGTGAGTCACGAGGAGTAAGATAGTAAGACACTCACTCCTCTGTGGTCTCTTCATCAGCTCCTGCCTCCAGATTCCTGTCCTGCCTGAGTTCCTGCCTTGTCCTTCCTCAGTAATGGACTGGGGTATATAACCCAAATAAACCCTCCCTTTCCCAAGTTTCTAGGCAAGATAAACAAGGTGATGTATTACATGTTTATTTCAACTCTCAGGAACACATTGCCTCACTATAGTCCAGCCTCAGCTTTTTCTGATTTCTTTTGGTGACTCTGTTACCTAAAATGCTCCTCAAGTATACTATCAAAGTGCCATATAATGTCCCTGAACACACACACACACACACACACACACACACACACACACACACACACA
>CAJQZJ010032201.1:8377493-8395742 GCA_907164525.1 Lophiomys imhausi | reverse complement strand
GTGTGTGTGTGTGTGTGTGTGTGTGTGTGTGTGTGTGTGTGTGTGTTTAAACAGAAGCCCACAGAAACAACACCATACATTGATTGCCTGTCAGAGACTGTGACTAGAGACTCATGAGCTGAGCTATGTATCCCCCCTAGGAGCCAAAAGTCAGAATTCACTACTTCATTGCCTGCAGCAACTTCACAGCAGAACAACGTGAGGAGAACCAGCTGTGGTCCTTGGCTTTTATAACAGCCTTAAGAAACCCAAACAAGCCTTTTTGAACTTACCCAGAACCTTGCAGGCTTCTTGGATGAGCTTAATGGTGATGACATCATCATACAGGGTGTAGGTCATGAAGACATCTTGCACTTCTGCAGAAGCCCTGAAAGATGATCAAGTGCAGTTGAGCACTCGGCCACTGAGCTCACGCTGGACAGCCACCAACCCAACAATGTGCCGCAGAGCACTGCACTCGGACCCTCAGCAGTTTGCGTGTGTGGGCGTTGACTCCTGTAAAACCTTTCTCTGGGCCCCAGTTTGAGCATGAACAGGCTCTACATCCCTCCACTTAGATGAAGATGATTAGTCCCTGGCATGATGGGCTCCTTGAGGGAGGCTACCACCATCTGCCTCTTATCTTTGAGTCCCAGCAAGTGGCATTGGGCCTGGCAGGCACATCCTGGGTATCCTCAAACAGACAAGGGGTCCTTGTGCCTGCAGCTGAGTCTCTGGATCTCCTTCTGCCCGAGGACTCCTGGTTTGCGTCTAATGGCTTCTAAGAATTATCACACGCAGCTGTTAAAAACCAGAAGGGGAGGCTAGGACCAACATGGAGGGAGGCAGGCCTCCACCCCTGTGGCCTGAAATGGGATACTCTCCACTATGTTGGGGTAGTCTCTCTACTCATGCCACAGGGGCCTTGTGAGTCAGAACATAACAGCCACATCCTAATGTAGACTTGACACATTGCCACCATCTCAAATGAGGCCTTGAAGGAAATGATGTGAATCCTGGACCCCTTTGGAGTATAATCTGCGTGGCTGTCCCAACCTCTGAGAGGCCCTCCCACTCTTCCATGTCCAGGTTGCACAGCCTCTTCTTTCCTGCAGGCTAAACTGGTAATACTGTAGTGTCTGATATTTTCTGGGTTTGCATATGTGCTGCATGTTGCTGGGGCAGCAAACATGCTGACCACTGGAACTACTCTGTTCCAGATCTCTACAATTCTGCATGCAGAGGTCACCACAGGCACTGCACACTGGAACACGTAATCTTCCACACTGCTTTGGGAAGCAGTATCCTTGCTAGTAGTTTATTTTTAAAAATAAAATAAACAAATTGACATTGTGACCGAGATCGCAGAACTTCTCTTAAGAAGGGAGAGAGAGAGAAATGACACCAGGGGACACCTCAGAGAAACCAGGACTTGAGAGAACAAAGGATACTCATCATGTTATGTGAATGCCAGTCGTGCAGAGGATCACCTCCACACATTCAGGGGCTTACCTCTGCACTCATAGGGGCTCACCTCTACACATGCCGGGCTCACCTCCTAACACACGTAAGGACTCACCTCTACACTCGAGGGCCGTTGAATAATTGATACTTCACTGGAACATCAAGGGTTCCTCATTAGTGAGTAACACCTAGTGATATCCAAGCTATGCAACAAGCCAGGGCTGGCTGCTTGGATCAGAACAACTTGAGAAAAAAAATGCACACAGGCTCTCGAGCCCCAGGAGATCACATCTAGAAGAAGTCTTATCTTTTAACCGCTTGCCTCTTGTTTCACTGCTCCCCAATGCTTTCAAGATTCAATACAGAAATGAAACGTGACAAATGATGGACCTACGTTGTTCGACTGATGTCACAGTCCCTTAGAGTCCAGGGTGAGTCATAATGGTCACAGGAGAAATGAGAAGCCCTTCAAGGCAACTCTTGGGCCAAGGAAACAGGATGGGTTTAAGCAATAGGAAGCTGTTCTGTCAAGGACCTCTTACAGTACTAATAAGGTGTGCCTACAGCTGTACTGGGGACAAGGAGATGTGGAACCTGGAGTGTATCTCTTGTCCTGACCATCTGTCCTCTAACGTCCCCCTCCCCAGCTTTCCCAATGTCCCTGGCAGAATCCAAGCTGCTTAGATACTTCTGGTCCCCTGCCCCTCCGCTCCCCAGCCAGCCCCCTGCTGCTTGCAGTCTTCCAGCTGTTCATGATCACCGTCCCTCCCAGCCTTCCACAGGCTGTCTCCACCAGAAGGCTACTCACTCTCTCTAACTTGGCCAGCTTTGTCCCTCTCTCCCAGTTCTTTCTAAGAAGCATTCATTGCCTCTGCTTATTCTGGGCCACATGAGTGTTCATATACCCACCCACCCCCAACCCCACCAAAAGCTCCACGGCACCTTCAGTACCTCCTGACACCTCTAAATGAATCACTATGCGATGTTACCAACGTGACCGAGTCTAAAGATCAGGAGTGTGTCCCCTGATTATATGTATCCAATACCTAATATTGTCCCTGGCACACAAAAGCTATGTATTGACATCGCTGAATATGCCCTTGAACTTTGACCCTCCTGTCTCTACTTCCTGAGTAGTAGGAAGCCTACTACTCAGCTACTAATTTGGGGTTGGATATTTGGCAGATAATAAGCATGTGCCACCATGCCTAGTTATGTGGAGCTAGGGATGGGGCCCAGGGCTTCCTGCATGCTGGGCAAGCACTGTACTTATTGAGCAATAGGGCCAGCTCGGTCTCAGAAGTTTCCTTAAAAGATACAAATTGACAGGGGTTCATATTCTTGCTGTGAGCATCAGGAAGAGAACTGGGAGTTAGCTCTGACTCCACCACACTCTTGCTGGATGACATGAGAAAATCTCACTGTTCCTCCATTTCTCATCATTAAAGTGATATGATTAGAGCAGGTTGTTGTGGCATCCAGTCTTTCCCCAGCCACTGGTGCCACCTGACCTCTGATTCACTGAGAAAAACTCTGACACCCAAAGTGGGAGTTTCACAAGTGTGGCCTGTGGCATCCCTACAGGCCTGTCAGGTGATCTTAGAGATCTGTAAGGTAAAAGATGAGTTCATGGAAAAATTAAAACATTACTTGCCCTTTTTATTGGTTAGTATTTGAGGTAATGGTGCCGTCATACCAGTGGGTGAAGCTGCTGGTGCCCATCCTGAATCCAGGCAGAGGGATCAAGCAACTGCATTGTTCTTCATATTCTTTATATTAATTGCATTCTTCTATATCTGTGGAGTGTGGGTGCAGGACTGATTTCTGTACAGATGTTTGCAGAAAAACTATCCATTTTATTAAGCTGAAGAGCTTTGTGTATCCACATCTTGCGAATATAGTGTATGATGAAATTGGAGGCATGTTGATACACAAAGACTTTCAGTTGCACACAGACATGGCACAGTTACCCTCAGGACAGGCACTGGTGCCACGGCCTTAGGAGCCAAGTTAGCTGTTTTTCATTAGAACATCATTTCTGCTTGAGGAGAACCATTGAGAGATAAGGGAAATATACTAATTTGGACTTAGATATTTAGCAGACATTGTCTTTAAAGACAATGTTTCTTTTCTCCAAATCCATCCACTCCAGCATTATTATTATTATTATTATTATTATTATTCCTCTTTTTAATCTTAGCTATTCATACTGAGGTAAGATAAAATCTCAAAGTAGTTGGTTACTCAGTAGTGGAAGTTAGATTCAAAAATCTTGAAATAGATATACCACATAATCTAGGCATATCATTCTTGGGCATATACCCAAAGGACTCTATATTCTTTGATAGAAATACCTGTTCACCTATGTTCATTACCTCCCTAGTCACGAGAGGCAGGAAACAGAAAAATTCTAGATGCCCGTCAGCTGATGGGTGGATAATAAAAATGAGGAACATTTACATAATATAATATTATTCCACTGTTAAGAAAAATGAAATTATAAAGGTCACACATGAATGGATGGAACTGGAAATAGTCATCTTGGGTGAGGTAACCCAGACCAGAAAGACAAATGTGAAATGTTTCACTTGTGGGTGTTGGATTTGAATCTCCAGACATGTATGTTTTATTTAGAACAGGAAATTAGTAAGGGGACATGGGAATGGTAGCTTTCAAGGGAGGGGAGATAGGATGAAGTGGTATAAAGGGTTAAAGAGGAATTCCATTGGACAGGAAGGGTTAAACCAGGTGGGGCATGGGAGACCAGGATAGAAGGAATACAAGAAGAGATAATACTAAAGACACTTTGAAAAAGTTATATGGAAACTTACTACTGTAAGGGCTTCCTTAAATATACACATATACATTTTTTTAAAGTTTGAATGGAGCTACCCTACTAGACTCACAGGCCCAAATAAAAAGCCCAACACCAGGAATTGTTTACCTCTTTTGCAATTCTAGGCCAGTAAGGCCCCCTGACCCACAAACATTATAGGTTACTGCCAATGCTCCAGAACATGGTGGTAACACTTTATTGCTGAAGACACTGCATGCTTGAGTCAGAACATGGCAAAAATCAAGCTGGTACTCACCTGGAAGCTTCATCCCTACTGGCTAGCTTTCATAGTGCTGTAAGGTGCTAGGAAAACTAGTAGAGAAGAAAACTAACCATCACTTTTACCCAGCTGTGAACCCTATGAGCTATAATAATGATAGACCTACCAGACACATCCACTAGTGTAACAGTGGCAAGAACATCATGGAAATAACCAACCATTTTTGTCTAGGACTTAAAGACTGCACCAAAGAAGAAACCCATGTCTGGCACTATTATCAAAACAAGAGCCCATAGCTAGACAAACCCTAGGCCCTAGTAGTAGTAGTACTACTACTACTACTCTACTAAATGGATACAATATTAACCTGATTTCTAATGACATATTATTATGGCCATATGATTACTGTATCTCTCAATCCTTTGCAGAGAAGCTTTTATTTGCAACAGATTACTAATATAAGAGACTTACAACTAGTCAAGGTACAGAGAATAAAAGTTGAATTCTTTGCCCTAAATTGGACATTTATATCACACCCCTTCCTCCAAGGCTCAAGGTTCACTGTGGAAGACAAGACAGAAAGATCTTAAGAGCTAGTAGAGATGGATGACTATGACAAATTGGTTTTCTGGGCACACCAGGGCAGCTGCACATAGGAACTTAACATCCATTGTTATAGTGTATACAAGCTGAGCCCAGACAAAGTCCCAGTATGGAGAGGAGAGGTGGCACACAGTCCACCCTGGGCTCAGGAGCTAGTGCAATGGATAGCTGTCAAGAGCAGAGGAGTCAGTTCACTTTAAGGATGTGGCCCTAGTGGGTCTACACTGCGCTAGTGGATGTACACACATCCAGGAGTATATAGACAGCACAAACTGGATTGGATGGCTTTTTATTTTTAAAGAGGATACAAAATTGGCTGGGCAAGGAAGAGAGAGTGCATCTGAGAGGAGGTGGGAGAGGGGTGAACATGATGAAAATCACATTACACAAAATTCTTTTATAACTAATAAAAGATGGGGGAGACGATGGATGAAGAGAGTGAAAAGCTAGTGTGTCACTTCAAGGAAAACGAGGATCAGACTCCTGTGCCCAGCATGAAGCTGAAGTGCTCTAGTCATGCTGAGAGTACTCTAGAAAAGCTGTCCCAGCTGCTGCACTCTTTGAGTTGATGGAATGGATGGATGCGGTTTTCAAAGAGGATGATGAAAGATGCCAACAATTTGAATATCTGCACTGCACAGTGAGCTAACCCTGCCTCAGTGACTAATGGAAAACAGAAGAAAAGAGGACAAAGATTAACCTCAAGTTAAAGTATGAACCTACGTGCTCTATTGAAACACTTCAAAAAGGTCACTGTATGGTTTGGGTGGCTGGCCACTTGTCAAGTATCTGTGAGCCTTAAAGAAAGTGGAGATGGGTCCGAGGGTAAGGTGCTTTCTGTGTAAGCATGAGGAACTGAGTTCAGGTCCTAGGAACCTACATAAGAAGCCAGGCAGGGTGACATGTGTCTGTGACCCTGGGACTTGGGGATTGGCCCTAAGCAGGGCCCAATTTCATTCAGCTAAGCATCACCCACAACATGTAGAATTAGCAAGCCCCCAATATGAGCCTGGAGAAATGGTTTCCAAAGGAGAGAGGGTAACACAGAAGTAGAAGCTGCCCCTGGGACCCCAGTAGAGAAGCAGTGTGGCTCTTCAAGAAACTGCTGAGAATACTTTAGATGTGCACAAAAACTTCTCTAAGTTATTAGTAAAAAATAGAATGCAGTAAAAACATGGTGGAACTGATTTCTCCCTGTTGGACAAAGCTTCCACCATCGATAAAGCAGTCACGGCCAGGAAACAGGCAAAACAGTACTACTGAGGACTACAGTAACAATAGTGAGGATGTCAATACTCCCTCATGGAAGGTGGGAGGAGGACTGTTGTTGCCTCAGTCACCATTCCTCCCTGTTGCAGTGCCCATGTATGGGGGGACAAAGGCTGGCAGTCAGCCACTGAGTTCGAGTAAGTATAAGGAACTCTTATCCAGGCATTTTTGTTAGCCATCAGCCTTAAATTTTATTATTCACTCTAATAAATGAGTACTTCCTTTGATATATTTCTATGTATCGCTTCATGTTCTGTTTTTCTTTTCTTTCCGTACTGGACCTCCTCATGGGCTGAAACATGGCAGATTAGTTTCATAGTCACCTTGAATGTATTTTGCTTCCACTTGCACACTCTTAAGACTTTGGGCATATGCAAACATTTGCATTTCTGCATAAATAAATACAGAGAAAGGAGCAAACACTTGCTATAAAAGTTTACTAAAAATACTCAAATTCCATATTTGATGGATACTATAAAATCATTACAGAGAAGAAACACAAGATCTCCCCTCTTTTCTGTTGCTGAGGACTATTACGAAGGTAACCCACATTTGGTTAGTACTCCACCACTGGGCTCATCTCCTACCCCCTTTGGTTGCTTTTACTTGGGGCAAGGCCCCACTTAGTTGCCCATGCTGACCCTGAACACCATCTGTAGTTTCCACAGAACTTGGACTTGCTATTGTCCTATCCCAGCCTTTTATATTCTTTCTAAAGGAGGGTCTTTAGTCAAGTAAGCTTTGGTCCTCAAAATGCCTGTGTCTCTTCCTGCTTAATTCACCCCCAATATGTTTTACTAAACAAAACTATCTTTCAAGCCTTACCTTTGATGGTTCTTATATATATACATAATTTTACCTCCCATCCAGTATTATAAAATGAGCTATGCTTTTAAATTTTCCTATACCCTCAGAAGTTTTGATATGATGTTTTTGGAAGCTCAATTCCCCAGACAAAATGTTCTGGTCACATTGATGTCAAAGCCCTTCTATTGGCATGTGGTTCGAGGCAGGTGGCTGAGGCACAAATACATTCTCAGCCAGGAAGGGGGAAGGAAAACTCCACTCCCAGAACAAGTCAAGAGAGAACAGCATCTTCGTGTGGCTACTCTTTCATTAGACTTTATTTATAGAAAACTAGAGGACCATGGAGAAGATGCTTTTCAGTCAAAAAGGAAAGGGTGAGAGTAGAAGGAGAGGAATGGGAGTCATTTTGCTGCCAATGACTGAACTCATTTTGTATGTGTATGCTCTAGTTTCAGTCCGATGCTGTAACAAATATCATGACCAAAAACAATTTAGGGGAAGAAAGTGCTCCATTTACAGGTTACCATTCATCATTGAGTCAGGACAGGAATTCAAACAGGAAGATGGAGACAGGAACCATGAAGGAATGCTGCACACTGGCTCAGTCACCAGTTCAGGATAAGCTAACTTTTCACACAGCCTGTGCAGGGAATGATGCTGCCAATAGTGAGCTGGACCTCTTACATCAATGAACAATCAAGATAATCCCCCACTGTCAGGCCCACAAGCCAGTCTGGTCTGGCTTAGTTGCCACTCTCAGATGACTCTAGGCTGTGTCGGGTTAACTGTTAAAGTTTAATAATACAAGGGATTTCTTGACTTTTGATAGGGAAAATCCCAATAAGCCCACTATAAATGGAAAGATATCATTAAATCCCAAAATATAATTTGATATTCCCAACCAACTGATTATCACAGATTAGCCAAGCCTAGCTTAAATGTGCTCAGAACACTTGCTTAGCCTATAGTTAGGTAATGCTATCTAACATAAAGCCTGTTTCACAGTAAGGTGAAATTATTATGTGCATTTCCATGATGAGTACAGCATTTTTGTGAGAAAAAAATATGTTTCTACTTTGCTCTAACCTGCATAGCTGATGTTTCTACCAATGTATTTGAAAAGTGTCTTGAGTTATGACTTTCTTTTGTTTTGTAACTCTAAAAACCTGATGAAACTGTTACGACACTAGGTTATAGTGTTCAGGGTGATCTGAACAGTGGTCACTCATATTTGACTTCGGAATAAGCTACTTCTAAATTGCTTTCAGATAAGAGCTGTGGTTTGTGTCGACAATAGGTTAGGGACCAGCTGTGTTTGATAGGAAGCTGTATAAGATGTTGGGGTGCTTAAATTCTTATTTAGCCAGGGTACCACCCAGGATGCACAGGCAGAGGTTATGGAAGCACTTATGTCTCAGAGTTCATAGGGATTCTGAAGAATACTATGTACCCTTTCCCTAGAAATATATAGATACCCATGTACATGACACCTTGACAGGTGATTTCAGAGAGCTCTAAGCTCCTGCTTAAGAGCCTCAGATATAGAGAGAAGTCCTGTAGTCCCATTCACTTCTTTCTCCAATTGATAGCCATGGGCTCCAAAGCCATCTGCCCAGCTACTGTTCATTTTATCATCTTCCATTTAATACACCTGAACACTCAACCACCCACCACATCTCCATGTATTTGTCTCTATTGTAGGGAATATCTACCAGTTCTGAGGCTGTGCCTATCACATCTTCTCAGGACCCTGCTTTGCCAAGTCTGTCTAGTGGACAGGGATGATTCCTAACCATGGCTGATACTTCAAGGCTCTGTCTCAGCTACCAGGAACATGGACACAGGAAGACTGAGTCAGTCATAGGATGGTGATTTTTTGAGCCTAAAGCTGTGGTTCTCAACCTGTAAGTCACGATCCCTTTGGGGAAAAAAGACCTTTCACAGGAGTTGCCTGGAACATCAGAAAACAAAGATATTAGTATTACAACTCACAACAATAGGAAATGGTTATGTTATGAAGTAGCAATGAAAATAATCTTATGGTTGGGGGGGTCACCACAACATAAAGAACTGTATTAGAGAGTCATAGCATTAGGAAATTTGAGAACCACTGGTCTAAAGAGAATGTAGAAAAGTTTGAAGAAAAAGAAAAAGAAAAACCTGCAGAAAGAGTCAGTTATGTGCAGAGAGCCCACTGTCTTCTATTTCTTAGCTCCTGAGGTCCCTTGGACCCATGAACTAACCCATTTAAACTGCAGCTCACACAGTAGATGGATGGTCCTGGCAAGCAAAACTCTGAAGTGCCAAGAGATGTTAACCGCCTCATCTACTAGGCCCCTGAGTGTTCCTAAGTGGATGAAGAGAGGGCTGTCAGAGGGACCCAGACCTTAGCGGGTCCTGAGACCTTAGCATAACTGACTCCACGATAGAAGTTCTATTCAGGCTGTAAAACAACATGTAGACAACATCACCTGCAAAAACTACAACAAAGCCCTAACCCAATAAATTCCTTAGTCCTGGAAAAGACTCTAGATGTACTAACCTTCCCTTTTGACTTTTACAGCTCTGTTTCTGGCTAACTATTCTTGTTAACCCAAGTATGTCAACCCAAACCATGGATTTTTATGCTTAAAAGCTCACACTGAGAGAGGCTCTGGGCTATACTGGGATCTTGAACACCTAGGATAGTTGCCGACCAGTTAATAAAGACTTTCTGTTGGCTTAAACCCATGTCTGAGCAGTCTTCTCTGGTGGATACCCCACAACAAGGGCCATTTATCCTCTTCTCTTGCAAGGGACTGCAATGAGGCCCTGGGGCTTCAGTAACCCATATGTTCACAGGGAAGAAATGTCAGTGCCTTCCTGCCTTCTACACACATGGGTGTTCTGGTCCCTAAAAACTTCTCTACTTTTATTTTCTATCAGACAGCACATGCTTGATGCTCCAGTCACCCTGGGTGTTTTCACCAAGTTCACCTCACCCCAGGCCCTTTGCACTTGCTGTTGCCTCTTCCTGAAGCCACACCCTTCCCTGACCCAGGACTGACTCTTCCCTTCCAGTTCATACATTAGCTCTACGTAGAGACCATTTCTAGCCACCAAGGGGAAATATGCATCTTTCCTTGGTCTCTTTCAAATGCTCTACACTTACACGGCTTTTTGAGCACTCAGAAAGTTTTCATTTATTTACTTGTTTTGCTTTCTGTTCTTCCCACTGGATTCCATTCCCTGACTCAGTCCCTGTGTCTTCTCATCACTACCCTCCCCAGTGTCTGTGCCCCGGTTCAGCACATGCTAGGAGGTGAACACGCACCTGCGTGGTGCAGAAACTGGCCCAACTTAAACAGCCAGTGAGTAATCTAGGCACAATGTGGAGGGGCAGCTCATCCCAAAGGTCCCACTCTTTCCAGCCCATTAGCTGCCTCCCCTGTTGAGGTTTAAGCCAGGAGGTTACAAAAGAGTGGCTCCAAATTAGAAACCTATAAATCTAGACTCTATGAGAGGGAAATCAGCAAGGCAAGCAGAGGAGGTCACACATCTGTTTCTAGTTATTTCGTAGAAAATAAAATCTATGTCATAACGTCTGGAGACGTAGTTCACTTTGCCTAATCATTTCTTCTTAAATTTTGTATGGGAATTGATGGCTGTTTTCTCCCTTTCAGCAAAAATTCTGCCTTAAAAGCACTAGGGAATTTGTTGTTTAAACATAGCCCAAAGCAGATCCTCTGGTGCAGCAAATAATCTTGGCTTAGTTTCAGTTTGTGTTTATAAGCTGAGTTTTCTGCACTATGGAGTTATTTTTAATAGTATTCTCTAAATGAATATAGCTCCCTAGCTAGCTGATCTTATTGGCTAGATCTTACTCTTGGCTTTTCCAGCACAGTCACATAAACATCTCGTGAGTGCCGACCACAAGAGCACATCCTGAAGTCTCGATTCAGCAGACTCGCTGAAACGAAAGAGCTGATGCCTGGTGACGCAAACTGAATTTCATCTTGCTAGGTACTTTGCTCCTGGTGGCGTTCTTTTAATCTCCAGGGAATGCTTGTGCCCTGTCTTGGTAACGTTGCTCATTACTGTGACTAGATGCTCAACAAAATGTAGCCTATCCTTGATCATAGTTTGAGAGAAGACAGTCCACCATAGTGGGGAAGGCATGGAAGTGGGAGCTTGCCCACATTTGGGTGAATCAGGAAGCAGAGGGTGATGAAGATGTTTCAACCATATGCTTCTTTCCCCTATTTTACTCAGTCATTGCCTCTAGCCCAGGCAATAGCACCACTCATGTTCAGGGTAGGTTTTCTCTTGTTTATTCTTCTCTAGAAACACCCAACAGATACACCCAAAGGTATGCTTTGGTCGTACCCTACGCATTTTGTAATACAATCAAGTTGCCAATCAGCTAATTACCTAATGCTCCTCTTGTAATGTTCTTTATCATTTGGAGCCCATGACTTCCTGTTTTGGGGGGAATGCTGAAACCTGCTTGCTTAGAATGGGAAGAGATGACACAAAGAAATGGCATGGCCCTCTTAGTGAGGTCACACAAAGGATCCAAAAGAAGGAAAGTCCTTACTGTATCTTTGTACATGAAAAAACACTTCTGTCTTGGATTTGGGATGCTCAGCCAATCAGAGTGCCAGTTGCTGGCCATGCTATTAATACAACAACTTTGTGAGAGAAGAGAGTTTGCAAGGCCTGCCTTGGACAGTGCCTCTCAGTTGCCAGTCATAGGCAGAGCCAAACACACTGCTGCTTCTGAGAACTTCAGCAAATCCACAGCTATTTTCAGCCATTTCCAAAACTCTTTCCTTTCTCCTAAGCAGCACCGACAATGGCAACCAAGCTGAGATGATGCAAAGTGTTGGACCAAAAATCAATCTTAGCCTCTCACTGGCCCACACTGAGCACCAGGGAGACCAGGCTGAGAGTAGAGTTCTCTAACTCATGCTGACCTTAGGAAGCCAGATCTCTGTCCAAGGAAGGGGCTGTGGAGACACCGTGAGCAGACCAGCCGGACAGTTTCTGACAACGGTGAACGTGGTTGCCTCCTGCCACATCTATGCTTTGGAGGAGGGGAGAACCTCCATCAAGTTCATACAAGATTCCTCAGGATGGATTGTTATGCTCAGTCCTCTCCCCAACCCCAAGACACATCTGTATTACACTTCTCCCATCCATAATCAAGGATTCAGGGAAAGGGAGCAGTGACTCACGAACACACGCTCGGTGGTCCCTCCACCTTCCCACACCAAGGCTCACAGATGAAAATAAGCTGACGGCAAACTGTGACTTCTCTGGCAGGAGCTAATGTTTGCTCAGTGGTTACTTCAGGCTGAGCACGTTTCCGGGTGTCTGACTTACATGTCTCATTCACCACCTGCCACAGACCTTCATGGAATGATCATTCTTTCATGGTGGGACACCTGGTTCACTGAGTGGTTAGATACTGGGCTGTGGCCGGGCAGACTGTAAATCACATTTCTGACCTTTAGCCCTCCAATGACTGCAGCCCTGGTCTGCTATACAAATTCACAGCCAAATGCAGTGACTTCTGGGAATGCCAATTATTGCTTCTCGCAGCGGTTCCCCAACCTACTGCAGTGTGCGCCCCTCAGCCTTCATGAGCTTGCTGTCTCTCGTCTTCCTCCCAATGCTGATACCACTCGTCATAGATCTTCTGGGAGATAGAGGGGCATAACGCTTTAAATGACTCATGCCTGTCCATTTTGTAGCAGGACAAATGGTCTCAGTGTCCCCTGGGACAAAGACCCGTGACACTCTGCTTTCTACATTCCAGGTCTGTAAGGTAAGGTCTTGGCAGGTGGTGGCATCATCTGGGTGAGTGATTTATTGGATTCACTAACCCTGTGGTGTTTTTCTTGACACCAAACATTCCAACAGAGGTCAGTAAATGCTTGTTTACAGACATGCCCTCTGCTTTCACCTGGAGACAAGGCATAGGTTAGAAGATGCGTTCCTATCACAAACTTGGCTTTCTTTCTATAGGTAGTTGGACTAGTCTAGTCCATTTTCTGCACAGCCTCCAACAAGTACCTTTCTGGGACTCAGTTTCCTTCTCAGAGAATGGAAGCAACAATTTGCTTTGTAGTGCTCTTGATAGGCTTTTAATAAAAAGGTGTCTGACCCAAAGTAAGTCCTCACTGTGGGAAGAGTGTTCCTTCCTCTGTTCTCACCTCAGTCCGCCTTCATGACACGGCAGCTACAATCAAATTCTCTATCTTCCAGGCAGTGCTCCCCAGGGCAGTTCCCCAAAGGAGCCCCTTAAGATAGATATGTCGGGGCTGGAGAGGTGGCTCAGCAGTCAAGAGTGCCTGCTTCTTTTGTGGGGGAATCTGGGTTTGTTTCCCAACACCCACGTAGGTAGGCTCACAGCTGCCTATAGTCCCAACTTCAGGGGATCAAATACCCTTTTCTGGCCTCTATAGGTGACCACGTGCATGTACCCATGCCCACCCACACTGGAAGGTAAAACAGACAGATATTTGTGTCTTGGTCCAGACTCTGACTTGCAGTTTGGTATTGCCTAAGTCACCCAGCCCCTTCCAAACCTCAGGGTTTTTGTTTTGTTTTAAAGGGAAGAGATATGGACTAAATGATTATTATGGTTTGGATCTGGAATATCCTCCTGCAAACAGCCCAGTGAAGGAGAACACAGAGGAATTTACTTCCTCCTCAGCTCTGCTTTGTTAGAAACCAGAGGTAGAAAGTTTGCATTAAATATTTCAAGTTTGTTTAAATAAAAAGCAGTAAAAAGTTGGGCATGGTGGTGCACGCCTTTAATCCCAGCACTCGGGAGGCAGAGGCAGGTGGATCTCTGTGAGTTCAAGGACATCCTGGTCTACAAAGTATGTCTAGGACAGCCAGAGATACACAGAAACTCTCTCTCAAAAAACCAAAAACAAAAAAAGCAATAAAAAGATACTAAAATTAAATATACAAAAGGGAATATTTGGGTCATAGATATTGAGAGAAAAACTAAATTCAATTATTACTTGTTTTAAACTTTCTCTTATTTTTTGTTTGGTTGTGTGGTTTATCTCATAGCTATATTAATTTCGTTTGTTTGTTCAGTCTTTTTAACCTAATAGTGCCACATAATTTGATAGTTTACCTCACAGACTTTGCAAGCATCACACACAATTGCACAAATTTTGTCATTCCAGTTGTTGGCTGATTTATTTTTGACACCTAAAGAGTTTTTTTTTATTAATAAATTTATTTATTTGTTGCTTCAGGTTACATCTCCATCATATTGTCCTCTTTCCCCCCTTCCCAGTGCCGCCCTCCCATCCTCTACACCCTAACACTTCCATCTTGCTCCTCTGGAGTGGAGTGTCCCTACATAACAGTCACTCACCCCAGTTCAGAAGTCATATGAGGGCCGAGAGCCTCTTCATACACTGGGGGCCTGCAAGGCAGTACCACCAGTGAAAAGTGTCTCATTGCTAGGGAGGGAAAACTAAAAAACAGACCAACAAACAAAAAAAGTCTATGTCCATATTCCCTTTGGTGTGTTGGTTGTAGAACAGATATCCTGTACTATATAGCTAAAATCCTACTATAAGTGAATAGATGCCATGTGCATCCTTCTGGGTTAGCTCACTCAGGATGAGCTTCTCTAGTTCCATCCATTTGGCTGCAAATTGCATAATTTCATTGTTTCTGATAGCTGAGTAATATTCCATTGTGTAGATGTACCACAGTTTTTTAATCCATTCTTCAGTTGAGGGACATCTGGGTTGTTTTCAGTTTCTAGCTATTACAAATAAGGCTGCTATAAACATAGATGAGGAAACTTCCTTATGATTCCATGAGGAGTCATTTGGATGTATACCCAGAAGTGGTATGGCTGGGTCCTGAGGCAGAGCTATTCCAAGATTTCTAAGATATCGCCAGACAGACCTCCATAGTGGTTGCACAAGCCTGCACTCCCACCAGCAATGGAGGAGGGTTCCCCTTTCTCCACACCCTTGCTAGCATGTGCTGTCATTTGAGCTTTTGAGACACCTAAAGAATTTAATTATTATGTTATTCCTAAATATAAGGGGACATCATATCTTCCTTCAAATATATATGTGCATATGTGTGATGTAGGACAAGACTGTAAGCTTTTCAGAGAGCACATTTTTTTTTTTACAAGCTGGCTTCCAATGTCAGAACATGTGCTCATTGCATAGCTTTTGGTTAATGGGACTGCACTGACTGTCAGGCCAATGAGAAAGTTCTTATTTTCTGTATCTTAACCAGGATTGGCTATTATCATGTAAAATTTTGGAGATCTAATAAACAAAATTGTGCCTAATTGTCTTAACTTGTTATTGATTAACTGAGGAAGCAAATTATCTTCTATGTGTTTGCACTCATTTCTCTATAGGGGTACATGATTTCTGAGAACCTTAGACCCCAATCTGTAACACTGGAAAGTGTGGAGCCAGGGAGATTATAGAAATTGAACGATGGACTATTTGAAGATGTAAATGACAGAATAATAATTATATATATATATATATATATATATATATATATATAAACTACAGGGTGGAGTCAGGCAGGGAAAACTAAGAATTATCTAAAGAACATATAAGGAGGGAGGCTATGGCTTATGTTTGCCTGGCACATTCAAGACTCTGTTCAATTCCTAATCTCTCTGTCCCTCTCCCCCCCCCCATGATTTGTTTTCTCATCAGTCATTATAAACAACAAAAAAGAGGGCTTAGGCCAGTGCTAAGGACCTACCATGGTCCAAGGCCCTAAATTTAATCCCTGCTATTAGGAGGGGGAGGGGTGGAGAGACACAGAGAGACAGACAGACAGAAACATAAAAAGAGAGAGACCGAGGTGGTGCAAATGAAAGTTCATTCGTGAAATACACACTATAATCATATGAATTCTTATTAACATTTGGGAGAGCCTGTGTTAAGGCTTATTTTAGAAATAGAGACGATATGGGGAGCTGGGAAGATAACTCAGCCAGTAAAGTGCTCGTCACACAAGCATGAGGACCTAAGTTTGGGTCCCTAATACCCACATAAAAGTAGGTAGTAGTGGTACATGTCTGTAAGCCCAGCACGGGAACTGGGGAGACAGAGGCAGGCAGAACTTGTTGGCCACCAGTCTAGTCAAATCAGTGAGCTGCAGATTTGATGAGAGATCCTGTCTCAAAAAAGAGTGGAGAGAGATTGAGGAAGACACTTGAAGGTGACATGATGGCCTTCATATGAACACACACACATATGCACACACTGACATACATGCACACACACACACTGACTTCACACACACATTCACACACACATACATGTACACACACATGGACATGCACTCAGACATGCACACATACTTACACACACAGGAGCACACACAGGCTCACACACATACATATATGTATACACAGTCACAGACATGCACACACACTCACATACTCACATACATACACATGCACTCGCACACATTCGCACATGCACTCACACTCAATGCACACATACACACACTCACACACATGCACACTCACACAATGCATGCCCACTCACACACATACATACACATACTCACACTCAATGCACACATACACACTCACACACATGCACACACACACATACACATACTCACACATACACTCACATGTACACATTAGACACACAAAACCCAGATATGGTTAATGTGTCTTTTCTGTGTCTAGCTAGTGTGTTTAAGGCATTTATAGTTGATCTCTTAGTCACTAAACCTCATTGAGAATTAAAGTAGTATAGTTACCATTCAACTGTCCTAATCAAGAAGTCAGTAAAATACTGGAACTATTCAAAACAAAAGAAAACAAGAAACAACAACAACAAAAACAAAAACCACGTGGACGCTTACAGGGGCTTTTCTCCTTTCTTTAGATGTAATTACCTCAGTTTTCCCATGTCTCTTCACCAAATTTCTCTGTCACAAGAGACTGCAGACAGGTGTTGATGAATCCATATTAGAATACAAAAGGAGGGAGAATTTGGAGAATGAAGTACACTACGCTAGACCTACCCATCCTTCCCATGGGTGTCTTTGCAGGTAGGTGTGGCCCTCGGTAGCTGACTGTAGGTTTTCTGGGATTCTCTGTCCTCTGAGTAGCTATCCCCCTTTCCTGATGGAGGGAAAGAAAGCAGAGCATCCCGAGGTTTGTGGTAGGCATGCAGAGATCCTGGGAGCTGGAGTTCCAATCATACCACCCTCAGAAGGTGCTTCCTGCTCCTTGGGAATCTGATTTAAAATAGGGACTTGTTCGTTAGATGAAGGGTTCGAATCATTACACCAGACATTGGGAAACTGAGGGCACACATTTCATGTCAGGTTCAAAAAAAAAAAAAAAAGGAGTGAAGGATACATTGTTTTCTTTATAAAAGTGAATCTAAGTCTAGGTCAATATGGGTCACATTTCTGATGACTGTCCTTTGAATGCCAATCTGTTGACACAATACCATCCCTCCTGCAACCTTCTGCTGAAGTCCAAATCCATCTTTTAGAAAGTAAAGAGTGTGGTGGGGGGCGGGGAGGGATCCAGCTGTACAGATTGAGAAAGATGGGCTGGGTAAGGCTCAGTGGTTGAACACTTGCCTGGTATGTGCAAAAACCTGGGTTCCCTCGCTAGTATGAAAAAAAAGAAGAGGTGGAGGAGGGAGAGGAGAAGAAAGGAAGAGAAGGAGAGAAAGGAAAGAGATAATGCTGGAAGGGTAAACCTGGCTCCACCCTCTCAATCATTCCCTGAAAGATAACACAGGGAGAGCTTTCCGGTTGATTCCCTGATCATCTGTTCTCGTCTTTGCTCTGGCAGAACCGGAACCTAATCGTCTCTTCTTAGTGCCCACGCACACCCCACACATGTCACCCTACTTTCCTCAGTTCCTGGGCTCTAGAAGAGTTCTTCCTAAAGCTTTTTGTTTATCAGTGTCTGCCTGGAAGTTGTAGGCAGGGATGATTGGCTTTCTACCTTTATTTCTCAAGTGCTGGAATGCATCAGCATAGAAGTGTGTGTGTGTGTGTGTGTGTGTGTGTGTGTGTGTGTGTGTGTGTG
>CAJQZJ010032201.1:8366313-8377483 GCA_907164525.1 Lophiomys imhausi | reverse complement strand
TGTGTGTGTGTGTGTGTGTGTGTGTGTGTGTGTGTGTGTGTGTGTGTAGTGTGTGTGTGTGTATGTGCATGGAGACCAGAGGTCAAAGTAGCTTGCTGTGGTGTCTTCCTCAACCACTTTCCCAGCTGTGTTTTCAGAAAGGGGTCTCTCACAGAACTTGGAGCTCACTGATTGGCTGGCAGGAAGCTCTAGAGATTGGCCTTACACTACCTCTAAGTGTGAAAATTACAGGGAACCCCTCCACGCTCCCAACTCAAACATAGCAGGTGTTTACACAGAAGCTGGGGATCTGAACTCAGCATCTCGAGTTGTCAACTGAACCAGCTTCCCACGCTCATGACAGGGGTTTTTAAGAGAAAAGACCCAGCGGCATCGGCACAGAGAGCACACTGGCATAACTCTGCCCTGGAAACAGGCCTCTGTCCTTTTGTAGTTCCCACAATAGTGTCATGTTCACTCCTTCCCCTCCCAGTCTGGTCCATGAGCCAAGCCAGAGATGACACCATCTGGTATGTACAGCGCTTGGGGACTATTGTCAGGTTGTACATCCATGGCTCTAGAGTCAGCCTGAGAAGGCTGATCACTAACCCAAAGCCCAGTGCTGCTTGTCATTGGCGCTTTCCAAATCTCATGACTGACGAGGAATAGTTTTTCATCCTGGAGCTAAAGGGCGTGATAGAAAGAAGGACAAGCTGACTCTAAGTGCCAAGAGTCATGCCTCCCAGAGAGTAGGCACCAAAGGACCGGAGACATGGCACTCTGAAGAGTACTTGCCCAGTGCGCATGAAAGCTTTAGGTTTGATCTCCAACCCTATAGAAACTGGGCATGATGGCCCATACTTGTCATCCCAGCACTCTGGAGGAGGAAGGAGGAAGACTCCAAGTTCAAGGTCATCACCCGTGGGCCCATACTGAGCGCAAGGCAAGCTTGGACTGCACAAGCATCTGTCTCACAGGTAAGCAATTCACCTTTTAAATGTAAAGCGAGGCCTAGCATATAGTACCTGCTTTTGCAAAACCAATAGTTTCTTAGTAAGATGTCAAAATTATTTTTTCCAGATATATATCAATACTAAATCAGTAGCCATTTCTTCTACTTAAGTGTAGAACCCAATCAATACAAACAGTATATGATGAGAAGAAATGTAGTAAAATATTGGTTAGGGACATAGCTCAGTTGGTAGAGTGCTTGCCTGGCATGCCTAAGGCCCCGGGTTCAATCCCCACTGCTGCATTTACCAGGCATGCTGCTCCACATCTATAGTCTCAGCACTTGGAAAGCAGAGGCAGGAGGATCAAAAGTTCAAGGTTAGCCTCAGCTACACAGTGATTTCAGGGCCAGCCTGGGCTACAAGAGATCCTGTCTCTAAAAACAAACAAAAATATTGGCTGGGTTTCATGTTTGGAGTAAGAGTTACAAGATGTGACAATTTTTAATATTCATTCAAATATTAATTTCAAAATGCAATATTCAAGCATTTTTCTCTTTTTAAGAATATTTTATTTTTGTTCCAGGGAGGAGAGGAGGAAGTAGACACAAACCCCCATCCTTAACCAAGAGAGCAACTCTAATCAACAACCACTTGCAAAGAAAACCTTAGTTTTCTCCAATGGAGTCTCACTGGGTATATTAGCCACAGTGTAAGAGCAGGCCCCACGCCCAGCAGTAGATGGCCAACACAAAGTGAATCCGATGGTGTTTTTCTTTAGATTTTTTTTTTTTTGGTGCCATATTGCTTTGTTTGGGCGTTTTAAATCTTTCTTGTCTTTTGCTTATATTTTATGGTTTCTGGTTTTGTGTTTTTATAGATTTTTATAACCAGGGAATTATACCTCAGAATAAAACTGTAAGAGGAGAAACTTTAAAGCCCTGTTAGCAGCGAGGCAGCACCTCATTCCAAAGACAGCACTCCTGTTTACACACTGCTGTCTCCGATGCTAACCTGCCGACTCTTGATTCTTTTTTAAAGAAGTATATTACATGTCACACACAAATATGCACACGTGCATGTCTTCCTATGTTCTAAATGAGTTACAGGATTTTAGACTTTCAGTTACATGTCACACACAAATATGCACACATGTGCATGTCTTCCTATGTTCTAAATGAGTTACAGGATTTTAGACTTTCAGAAGGGCTGTGAGGATACCAGCGCTCCTGGGTGCCCCAACCAGCTTCACTTGTAGACATCTTACTTCAGCGTCTCTCAGCAGTAAGGATTTCCTTTCTCATGGTGCAGTTGATGTTAGCTAAACCAGGGAGCTGAAAGCTGCTGTCCCTTGTGTGTGTGTGTGTGTGTGTGTGTGTGTGTGTGTGTGTGTGTGTGTATGTGTATGTGTATATAAGTGTGTATGTGTGCACATATGTGTGTATATGGGTGTGTATGTGTGGGTATATGTGTATGTGTGTATAAGTGTGTGTTTCTGTGCATATGTGTGTATATGGGTGTTCATGTGTGTGTACATGTGTGTATATATGCATATATGTGTATGTGTGTATAAGTGTGTGTATGTGTGCATATATGTGTGTATATGGGTGTATATGTGTGTGCTTCCTTTGCTAACATCCTTGTAGCTGTTCCAGATCCCATCTTTCATTTACTTGTCCTGTCTCCATATCATCTTCCACTGTCCCACTCTGTGATGGGGTATCACAGGGATGGCTGATATCCTTCACATTGAACACCATGCTAAAGTACTGTCTTCTAGGACTCTACTTTAAGCCTACAATGCTTTCCTCGGTAATTACTAAATAGTTGCTAAAACTAAGTTGAAACTATGGAAATGTTTCAAATTTCTGCTGAAAAATCTGCCCCTCCTCCTCCTAATCTAGCAGACCCTGCTAGTGGCAAGATCACAGTGTGATCAAATAGTGATTTCCTATTTCTCTCATTTCTACTCTAGGATTCTTCTGGAGGGCAGAATTGCAGTTCTGAATTGATATTTTTAGTTATATCGAGATATCCAGGTAGGTGGACACGAAGAACTGGGAGATGTGAAGCAATGTAATGACCACACAGAGTGCCAAGGAGAAGAGCCACGTTGGTGAGCAACGGACTTAAGAAGGTAAATAGAGTTTACGAGCAATAAGGCTTGCCTGACTTTTAATTTGATCTTCACTTGAAACTGAAATCAGTTTTCTTTTGAAATTATACATTTAGATTTTCAAAAACTGTCTAAAGTTGCATTACTTTGGGGATCATTTTTGTCAAAATCTTACATAAAGTTACCTAGACCTGGGGTCAAGGACGCTCTATCTCAGAACAAAAGCCACTGGCAGCTGCTTACCATGGCGTCCAGCGATGTATCTCCAGGCCAGAGCTGCACACCCAGTGTCTTCCTGTGCCTCTGGAAGCTGGCTTGCAGCAGTCAAGGTGCTCTGAGGTGCAGCTAGGAACTCACAGTGGCCTTATGCGGGACCCTGGCTAGGGAGTAAAAGGCTGGGCTGTCCCTTTTGGGAGCAAGCAAGCGGGACCTGCCTCCTGGTAGCCCAGGGGTGCATATTTCCACTGCTAAGCTCTCTCAGGTGTTGAGTGTGAAGCCTGAAGCATACCCCTGAGGTGTCAACAGAGCAGCCATGCCATGCTGTCCCCATGGAAGCTGTACCCTAGGCAGCAGAGACCAACAGAGCTCCAGGAGGCTGGCCATACTGCCTTCCCACCTGTGTGCGTGGCAAGTTGGGTACTTGAAAGAAAAGTGTCCTGCCAGACCCTCAAGACAGTGACGACTCTTCCTACAGATTCTACTGTGCAAGCCCTTTTCTATGCAGAGGGTCTCTGGTCTCTTTCTTTCTTGCTTGCTTTCTTTCTTGCTTGCTTGCTTTCCTTTGGACAAGGTCTTTATGTAGCTTTGACTGTCCTGGAACTCATTATGTAGACCAGGCTGACCTTGAATTCACAGAGATCCACCTGTCTCTGCCTCTTGAGTTCTGGGATCAAAGGCATGCCTGGTTCTTTATAAGAAACAGATGCAGACATTCCTGCCTGCTGTTTGAGAAAGCCCCTTTTCACACAGCATGTTTGAGACAGACCTGAGGAGACTGAGTGCAGAAGGGCTCTTTCTAGAAGCAAGATCATAAGCACATTCCCAGAAGCCTGAACTTGGCTTCAAGAGTATCCCTACACCCCTCAGGAAGGCTGCTTCTTACAGGAGACTGTCTACTGGGAGGCTTATAATTAAACCACTTTGAATGACATCCAAGAAATGCCTGCCTTGGCCAGCACTTGACCCTATAATGCTATCGCGTGGAGTCCACTGGGACCTGAAAACTGTTCTCCCTCTGAATCACTGCTATGTTGAAGGCCCAGGTAAGCCATTGCCTGAAGTCTACTTCCTGAGTATTTCTTGGGGGTCACAGATGAGAAATCCAGCCACTAACCAGATCCCATAAGTATCACCTAGGGCTCTTCCAGCAGACCTGGCAGCTGTGTTGCAAAAGCAAGATGACAAATAAATAAATCTAATAAACTGAAGGAAGAGGGTGTGCTAGACCCTCCAGGATACACGGTGTGGAGGGCCACAGCTGCTACTAAAATGTGACTGACAGCTAAGACAGCATCTTGTGAACTAGACTGTGCAGGAGTCTCAGATGGTTCACCGAAATCGGTGTTCAGACAGGCTTCACTTGAAGGAAGAACCTGGCCATCTGTCTCAGAAGCTCCAGCTTGGCAAAAGGCGCCCCCTCATACTCTCCTCTCTAGAGCCCTTTCCCACCCAGCTGCAGCTCCCCCAGGAAAGCTTCCCTGGCATCCAATGGCCTTTTCCAGAGCCTTGTTCCCTGTCATCAGTCACTCCATCCACTCTATGGAGAGACCTGACCCTCAGAGACACCAGGACCGAGTGAAGCCCCTCTTCACTCCAAAAAGAGTGATTTCACATATGTGCAAAAGCTAAGAAGGCTCTGTGTGGTTCTGTGTGGAGAGGACATGTGGTCATTAGAAAAGATCTCCAGAATAGATGATTTCCATAATGCTGCTTCCCAAGCCCTTCCTTCCCACCGCATCCAGCTGACAGCTCTTTCGGCCCTGCCAAATGTACTTGCTCTGATTCCCCTCTGCAGACCTCAACCCTCGCCCTGCTTTTTCAAACACATACAAGCTCTCACACTTCACAATAAGTAAATGGTTTCTTTAAAAAAAATAATAAATTCCCTCTTTCTTTTTCATGAAGCAGATGGTAGGTCTCAGGAACTTGGTGGAAATTAGGCTTTCTGATTTTCTAATAAATTTTAGCATCTCACACAAAAAGCACAAGCTCATTTTCATTCTGATGTTAAGTACCATATGGCCCATCATCCACGGAACGTGGCAGCTTCATGCCCAGAGTAATGTGGAAGGGAGGAGCTTCCCTACGAGGCCAGTGTGTCTAAGCCAATTGGATAGCAGGGTGAATACCATTTGATAATAATATTATTGTATATGGCACAGGACTAATTATCCCTCTTTTATGGTATGTGTTAATTTTCTCTGCCAGTTTCCCTAATTACAACTGCCACCCAGAGGACCACTCTTTGTAAATACTCTGTAAACATTTGAAAAGACACAGACAGCATGTGCATGAAGAAAGCCGTCCCTGGGTTTCGAAGCTGTCTGGAGGATTAGCTGGGATTTCATGTTTCTCAGTTGCATAAGCAGCCAAGGGAGGACTTGTTTCTGTGTGCAGAGACCCCTTCCTTTCCCATGACATCATGGACTTTCCTGTATAATCTGGGACCACTGTTTTGAGGGACAGTTTTGTTTTGTTTTTTTTTTTTGTGTGTGTGTGTGTGTGTGTGTGTGTGGCTTCCTTTGTTGTTCTGAAGTGAACAGTCCCACGAATTCTGGCCAGCCTAACTCATACCCCAATACAGAGTATCTTCATTGTCAAGCAAGTTCCCTTGGTGCCCCTACTCTGCCAGCTGCCCATCCCCCCTCCACTGTTCTCTTCACTGGACCTGCAGGTGGGGTTTTGCTTTCTCTCAAACTCCACTCACACCACACCGGGTCACGCAGCACACCCTCTGCTGAGTCTGACATTTTGCCTTTTAGCTCATCGCCCGTACATTCAGTTTCGACATCGTCATCCTTTCCATTAGACAGATGTTTGTAAATGCAGCTTCCTCAGACACACTTCTGATAACATGTAAGCCAACCCAGCAAGACAGTCTTAGCTCCTGTGCAACCAGAAACAAACTTTCATTGTCCAGAGGATGACGGCGAAAGGCAAGATACAACACACACACACACACACACACACACACACACACACACACACACGTAAGCTTTAGCTATTGTTTAAGGAAGTAAATGAGATGGATATCAAAGAGTAAGAATCTGCATAGGACTCCCACCCTTATCTGTTTTTGTTGAGTGTTTTGTCCTTGCATCTGGGTAGCACTTGATTTTCTCCCATGGTGTGGCTAACATCTCACTGAAAGGTGGCTTGGGTGGGGGTGGCTAGGCCAAAGGTAAGGCTAGGATAAAAGCCAAAATTTGAGTCAGACACCAAGGGATTGGCTGGTGGCCCTAGCCAGTTGGGAAGCTAAGGTGGGATATCGTTCCACAGTAGCCTGAGCAACATAGCAAGACCCTGTCTCAAAAACAAGCAAATGAATTAAAAACAAACAAAGCAAAACAAAACAAAAAACAGTCTGAAATAAAGGCTCCAGATTTCTTCCAGTCCTATTTTCAAAGAGCCAGAAAACGAAGCAGTCCACAGCCTGCGGAGGTGCTTTAGACCGGTCACACCAGCTGTGGAAATCGTTTGTTTTTACCACAGGCCGCACAGAACCTGGCACGAGGCACTCCGCTTGGTTTAGGATCAATCACACAAAACTGTCGGCTTATTTTCACCAGTGGATATGAGCAATGTGCTTAGGTTGGTTCTGCGTAATCTCCTTACCTCCTTACTACGACCCTGTACAGTTAGTCCTCTTATCATTAACCCCCTCGAAGGACCGAAACTGTGCAGTGACATCGGAGGCTTTCTTGAGGCTCCCACACTTACGGGGTCAGAGATGGAACTGCACCCCCCTTTCCCCACCCCAGCCACCGAGAAGCTTAGGGATTCAAGTGATAGCGCTTTTCTAGGAAAATCAATTCTCGTTCTACCTGGCCCGTTTTTCTTTCATCCAGCACGCTGGAAGATGGAATTTTTACTTGCATGTGGACCGGGGCTTGGGTTTCAGCCCCTTTCATTTCACACCAGCGCCTTTGCTTGGGACCCAGGAAACAAGCGAGAACGTAGGATTCCTCCCCCCCCCCCCCCGACACACACACACAGTGAGGACACCCACCCGCGAGCCCAGATCGCCTCCCCGCGGCAACATGCACCTACTCTACCAAGATCTCGCGTCCTCTCCTTCAGCTTGTATTTTCAATTTTCAGCCGTGGGCTGACCGGGAATTGCTGGGCGCGGAGCGCCACCGTGTGGCCAAAGTTGTGCATACCAGCCTATCCCAGGGAGGGATGATAGGTGTGCTAGCTCTGAGAAATTTAACCTTGATTGCTAAACTGGGTCTAGGATCTTCTCCAGGTCACCGTCCTGTAAATGCAGTGTTAGGTGTTAAAGCAAACAAAGGTGGTGACGATAAATCTAAGAGCCCCATGACATTCAGGAGCTCATTTAAGACCAAATTCAGCAGCCGGGCGGTGGTGGCACACGCCTTTAATCCCAGCACTTGGGAGGCAGAGGCAGGTGGATCTTTGTGAGTTCGAGGCCAGCCTGGTCTACAAAGTGAGTCCAGGACAGCCAGGGCTACACAGAGAAACCCTGTCTCGAAAAAAACAAAAAAAAAAAAAAGACCAAATTCAGCGTCCTTCAAGTTTAATTGAATCTGATTCACTTGATGAAGTAGAAATCACCTGTAAATCAGGTGACCTGTCTGTCACATTGCAAATAACTGGTTGTCGCTTAAATGAGGACACTTTGAAAACCCTGAAAATGTTAGCAGCAATACTGACCATGCCGATTGTGGCCCAGTCACTGCTGTGAGAAGCCAGGTACCGCTCCGGCCTGATTCTACATCAGGAGCTAGGCCTGGACTAGCCATCCCCAGACATCCTGGCAGGTGGGTACAGACCTGTGGCTTTGGAAAGCCGGCTTTCATCACAAGGTGGTCCAGCGTCCTCCTGAAAGGGGTTGTCTCAGACTATTCTTCCAGTCATGACCAGAATATTCTTAGAAATTTTCTTTCACTGCTGTTTAAGTGTGCGGTAAAATTAATATCCTAGGTGATAATTAACACTCCTTCGTTATATATAACCGGTTAACCATGTCTATAGGCCCTGCACTTTCACAGTTGGTGGTCATTTAATTGTCCCCTTAACACTCTAAGTTAGAACTGGTACAGTCGCGCGTGTGAGATACACTGTCATTCAAGCACCATACAGTACAGGGAGTATGAGTTCAGCCTGGGTCTTACCTCAGGTTCACAATGACACCGATGACGACAATGATGCCACCAGGCATGTTGACGCACACCTTTAATCTTGGCACTTAGGGAGCAGAGGCGGGATCTCTTTGAGTTCTAGGCCAGCCTGTCAGAGTTACATAATGAGACTATCTGGAAAAGGAGGAGAGAGGCTGGAGAGATGGTTCCACTTAGTGTCCTCGAACAGGACCCAAGTTTCATTCATTAAAGTAGCTACATCTGGCTCACAACTACTTGTATCTCCAGCTCCAGGGGGACACAGTGTCCATTGCCTCCCTGGGCACCTGCACGTGCAGGGTGCACATAAGCTCATGCAGGCAATACACATAAATGAATGCATATTTTAATTAAAAATAAAATAATAATAACAGAGCTAGGAATAGTGACTCTGAGCCATAATTCAAGCTATTAAGGGATAATAATAATTGTAGTGTGTGGTTTGAGTTTATTAAAATAACCAATCATGAGAATGTTTTTTTTTTTGTTTAATCCCAGGTGTGAGGCTGCTTAAGACACAGGTGTAAAGTATGAACTGTCTCAGGAGCTAGCAGGGGCATGGCTTAGCCAGCTGAGCAAAAACTCAGAGGACTTGAGAAAGGGATAAAAGCCAGAGCCTGGAGGAGAAAGAGGGACTACAACGAAGAAAGAGGGGGCTATTAAGAAGAGGTTGCTGCTCTCCCTGCTGCCAGTTCTTCCTGCTGCTGTCTCCTGGTTTGCTGAGACTGGTATTACCCCCAAAGAACCCAATGACCCTAATCAGCAGGAAGTAGCTCAAAAAGACCTACATCCCTTCTCCCTCTAACCTTCTTTCTCTCCTGCATAGTGTTAGGGGGTTGGGAGGAACAAGGAGTGGAAGGGAAATAGTGGAATTAAGTACAATAAAATAAATTAGAATATGTAATTAACTACAGTAACAAAAATAATAAAGCCATCTTGCCACAGTAGTGATGATACTAAGTGTTACAGTTATACCAGATTCACATTTGAGACAAGTGAGGCCTCATGTGTCCTCACAATGCCTCCCATGCTGACTGCTAATGTCCCTCTCATGTCCACCTTGCTCTCTGTCCACCGCAGTCAGCGTTTGGCCTCTCTGGGTTGCTCTGCTCGGTACTTATATCTCATGAATGAGTCTAAGCTCTGAGCTGCCTCAAACCTGCTGCCCATCCTCCAGCACAGATTGTGCATGACACAGCCCCAGCCTGAAGGCCTCTCTATTCCCCAGACCCTTTACGTGCTGTCTCCAGATCTCAGTGTGAGCACTTCACCTGGCTCATTCAGATAAACTGTCAATCTGTGCTTACTGTGGTTCCGGGCACCGAGGATGGCAGCTTAGACTACGTTCTCCCTCTTTGAGGCTCCAAGTGAAATGGGGGGCATTTGCATGAGTAAGCATCCACCCAGGATAGGTCACACAAACCCAAACTGAGAGGACACCTGCTGGTGGGATGGAGTGTGGTGCTGGCTGGGAGCGACTGCAAGCTGACCACCGAGCATGAGAGGAAACCTTGAAGGGTCTGAAAATTCTTTCCCCAGCCAGCTCCCTGTGACTAACTCAGACCTTCCTGTGTGGCAAGCCTTTGGTGACATTGAAAGACCCGGGGGAGGGAAGTTCCTCACCCGACACTCAGGATATCATGGCCGCCCCAAAACTCGCAAGAGACCATCTTGATGCAATCGCAAGAGGTTTATTTGGGGGGGGGAGAAAGGGGGGGGCTCAGTGCACTGAGGGACGCCACTCGTATCCCTCGCAGGGCTAGGAGTCGCAACCCTGATTTGGGTGAGTTCAATATTTAATAGGGGAGCACCACAGATTAAGGGGCGGTGGGGAAATTACAGGTGGGAAGTACCAGCCCAGCCCATCGTTTACCACAACCCAAGGGGGAGGGGAAATACAGCTGGAATGTACCAGCCCATTAGTTAGTCAGCGGGAAACATCTTACATCTGTTTGTCTAAGGAATGAATCTAATCTTGTGGTCAGCCAGTTCCTGAAGCCCTGGGGGCCCAATTGACCTTCATTCTTGGTTTTAACCTGTTTATGGTCAGCTAAGTTCCGGGAATCACCTGGCGGCTGGCCTGGCTCTACTGCCGACTTAGGGGGTCTTTTAATAATTTTCATTCCCTTCAACATCAAGGGCCTTCTGCACGGCTTGCTGCCATTCTTATCTTCACACCTTAGTGCAAACTTGTCATTCAGTGTCTGTCCACCCACTAGACTAATGCCAGGCAAGCCCCTGTTTATATTGTAACCACAGACATGGGAGACAGCAATGCCCAGTACTTTTGCCAAATGACAAATGAACTGACAGACAATGCCCTCAACCCCACCCAAGAGAATATCCACCGTGCTGGCATCTTGCGTAGTATTGAAAGACCCCTGGCTAAGCATGCCTATTTGTTAGCTGCCATCCCAGTCATGCTGCTGTTTAAGATAAGGACTTTCCATGCTGGGCGAGGCCAGCAAAGACAAGATATCTGTTGCTCGGGGGCTTTCCAAACAAGATATCTGAGGTTAAACATCTGCCAACTGACTCAACGGCCCCAGGAACTGGGGAAACCAAAAAATGTGCTGACGATAGCCTTGTGGAATGCCAAGCTTGTCCCTAACCTGAACCCATGGCCTCATTTAAATCAACCAATGAGAACCCTGTAACCATGCATCTGCTTCTGTAAGCCCGCTTCTTGCCACCCCAACCCTATATAATCAACCCTCGTCCTAGCCCGGCACGCTCAGTCACCCGAAGGCTGTAGCGTCCGCA
>CAJQZJ010032201.1:8304059-8366303 GCA_907164525.1 Lophiomys imhausi | reverse complement strand
TGGACGCTGGGCCCCAGGGGCGGTGTCCCCATTTCAGGGGTCTTTCAGTATGAGGTCTATTCAGCGTCAACTTTGGCTGGAGGCAGAAAGCCACTGGGGAAGCAGGCTGAACCACACAGGGACCATAAAAGAGATCTGCCCCACATTGTCTCGTGATTCTGTGTCACCTCCACCCTCTTGCCTCAGCACCAGGTAATGGTTCAATGCTTTATCTCCAAATTATCAACTCTCTTTCAACTTCTCCTGATTTCCAATATGGCCTTCATGGCTGCTTGCTAGAAGATCTGCCCTTTCATCGGGAGCATCTAATAGCTGTGCCCTGTCCTTCCCACACTGTTGATGACTGTTTTTTGAATGCCAATCTCTGGACACAATACCACCCCTCATGCAACTTTCTGCTGAAGTCTAAATCCATCTTTCAAATTTCCAGGCATCCATGAAGCCCTTCCCTCCCCCTAACCCTGGGCTGCGCATGTTCTTTGCATCTACAGACTTCCTGGCCAAGTAGAGATGCTGGGTGAGGCTACAGCATCTTGGCACTGTTTAATCCACGTTCATCCTAACCTCTCCTTTGCTGCTGAAGGGAAGAAGTGTGTCTTCTGCTTCATGGTGGCTGCTTAATAAAGACTCTGTGGAAAATATCACCATTCTTCCACTTCACAGAATGGAACCACCATGTTCCTCCACTTTGGGGATTCTGTAGAGCTGGAGTCCTTCTGGCAAGACAGAATTTCATCATCACATTGGGTACCAGGCAAAGAGATCTGGAAACAGCAGCTATGCTTGAATTAGCCTCAGTCACTGAGCTGTTAGAACCAAGTTTCAATGGGGACCGGGTCGAGTTTGTAAGGACTGGAATAGCTTGTGGCACTGTTGAAAAGGGAACATCTTCCCAAAGGTGTTCACCTAACCCTAGAGTGTATGAGCATTACCTTGCCTGGCAAAAGAGATTATGATTATTTGCTTAAATTAAAAATGGATATGATGGATCAAGTATCCTGAATTATACAAATGGGAGGGACTGATATCATTGCAAATGTTCTTATAAAAGAAAAACAAAGATAAGAATGAACAGCTGGAGCTCTGAAGAAGCAAGAAACTGGGGTCATGCAAGGAAAGGGCCACTAGCCAAGGAATGCAAGCATCCCCAGAGGCTCAGGAGAGCCTTCAGGAGGAACAAGCCCTACCAACACCAACACTTAACCAATGTGGCTGATTTGGGCTTTCTGACTTCCAAACTTTAAGATAATAAACTTGTAGGGATTTTATGCTTTTTATATTTGTGATAATTTATTATATAATTATAATTTATTTGTGATAAATTATTAACAACAGCAAGAGACAAATCACTATGGAAGGCAAGCAGTGGTACAGGGAATACACCTTCTGTTGGAACCACTGTTATTTTCTCAGTTGTCACATAGTGCCCTGTGATGGGGATCTTACATGACGGTGAGAGGGTGAGGGTGAGGGGGGACGAAGCCAGTGGCTAAAGGCCAGGGAGTTTCATTCTCTTTGAAATTTGTCTCTTTCTTTCCTTTCTTTCTGTTCCTTTTTTCTTGCTTATTTATATGTATGTGTTCACATATATGCAGGTGTGCACATATGTACCTATGTATGTATGAGGGTCAGAGGACATTCTAGGGTGTCCTTCTTCATGTACCATTTACCTTGTTTTTTGTCTGAGCCAGGGTCTCTCATGGGTCTGGAGTTTGCCAATTAGGATACACAAACAAGACTACAGGGGTCCCAGAGAGCCACTGGTCTTTGCCTTCCCAATGCTGGGATCACAAGTGTTTACCATCAAATGTGGCTTTTAGAATTTTTTTGTTTTACTTTAAAACATTTAACATGAGTTGTAGACATTGAACTTTGGTATTCATGCTTGCAAGGCAAGAACTTTATTGATTAAGGCATCATTATTCTCTCTCTCTCTCTCTCTCTCTCTCTCTCTCTCTCTCTCTCTCTGACATTCCATCTTTGTAGGTTTTCATGTACCCAAACTAAGACAGTTTTGACCAGCTGATCCCTTGAATAATTGGTCACCTCAAGGACACAAATCACCAAAGCATCTTGGTTTTCCAAATTGCGTTTTATTCTTTCCAATTCGACTTATCTCAAAGCCCAGGCATTTACTATCCAAAATTGATGAGCCATAGCTCAGATCCCGGGATTTACCACCAACTTCAAAGACAGAAAAGTTGTCCCATAAGACATGAGTTCAGCTCTTAGACTTCTTCAAGCAGACTGTGTCTTACTAAAGACAAAAGCATTTAAAAGCCCAAGCCAAGTGGCTTCCTGCCCCATGGAGAAGAAGGAAGCACACTGGGCTCTGAATATCTTCTCCATCCTGCCGATCTTTTCTATCTGTAAACACAAGGTTTACGCAGTACCTTCCCCACACTACATCAGGGTGGCCTGTGATTAACTGTTGCCTGGTGAGGTTGAGGGAACTTCTTCCCCACCCCCATCCCACATTTGTCCACAGCAAAAAGCTTTCAAACACAAAACCTTAAAGAAAGCCACATTCAGGGAAGGGTTCTGTGCAGATGGAGCTCAGTATTAAAGCTGTCCTTAAAACAATTCTCCAGAAATTGCTTTTTTGGTCAAGCAACGAATGACCAAACCTCCCAGACACTGACATTGGCACTTGTAAAACCATGACCAGGAGATCGCCAAGGGTGGGTGTGTTCACCTGGGAAGTGTGTTGGCTTGAAGTTCTTAGGGCTGCTGCTCAGTTGCTGTCAGTCTTTCCTCTTCAGAGTTAAAAATTCCCAGCTTCAGACATCCAAGATCACATAAATAACAGTTTTTATTATTGCTATTTAATTTGAAGAACATCACACAGGCCTGTGTGCACTTGTCCTGGTCACTGAGCCTAGAATGTCCCTGGCTTGATTTAGATGATGTTCTTCTTTCTATGTCTGTTTCACTGTCTCAAGCATGTCACTGTTCTGCCCAGTTCTCTAGACACTAAAGATCACCCAGGAGCCAACTCCGATGTAAATACATGAGGGTTGTTTATTCAAGCTCAAAGCTTGGACTCTCCACACTCACTGACACAGCAGTTTGAGTTGAGAACCCCCAGACCCAAAAGTACAGAGTTAATATAGAGACTCAGACAAAGAAACAGGTTCTTTACCATATGATTGGATGACATCAGGGTAGCTAGTCATGTCCATTTCTGATTGGCTCGTTGTTACTAACTAACCAGCTGTGGTCAGCTTGACCATCAGAAAGTCTGTTTAGATTTTCTGGGTGCTTTCTCAGAGTGAGGCGTCTGGTGATGACGAGGGAACACCCCTGGAATACAAGGTCAGGTACGTTTTGTTGTTGTTCTGGAACTGGATGTCAGCTCTGAGTCAAACTTAATACAAAATGGAATCTGTTTTTGAAGATGGATTCAGTCAGGCTCCACATCACATCCACGGTCATGCACCTTGAAGTATCACTGCTTTACAAGAAGATGCCAGAGATCAGCAGTAAAGGTCTGCTGCCACACATGCCCAGGACACCTGATTTTAGCTCTCTTAGAAGCTGAGTGGGTATAGGCCTTGTGTGGTGGTTTGAATGAAAATGGTCCCCATAGACTCTTATGTTTTAATACCTGGGCCCCAGTTGATGGAACTGTTTGGGAAGGATTAGGAGGTATGGTCTTGTTGGAGGAGGTGTGTCACTGGGAGTGACTTTAAGGTTTCAAAAGCGGAAACTATTCCTGGTTAGTTTCTCTCTCTCTCTCTCTCTCTCTCTCTCTCTCTCTCTCTCTCTCCCTCTCCCTCCCTCCCTCCCTCCCCCACCCCTTGTGGTTGTTGTCTCCAGTGCCACGCCTGTTTGCTTGCTGCTGTTGCTCCCTACCATGATGGTCATGGACTCAGCCTCTGGAACTGTAAGCTCCAAATAAACTCCTTCTATAAGCTTCCTTGGTTATGGTGTCTTATCAAACCAATAGAAAAGTGGCTAAGACACCTGGTTAGTATTTGGGTGGGAAAGAAAGCAGAAAAGTCAAGGTGGAGCATCTTCTGTAACCAGTGTCTCTCAAGCTTGATCAGGTGCAACTCTATGGCCAAATAAAGATTGTTTAATTGCTTAATTGTATACAAAGAACACACTGAAAGTGGAACTCTGAGTCAGGCAATGGCTGATCTACAAAACTTCTTCCTACATAGAAAGAACATTATGCTTCCAGCTACCTATTACTGAGAAATACAGAGCCTGTCACAAGCCAATTACTTAGATACAGCTTTGTTTGTGAGAAGTAGAAAGGAGGCAGACCCACCTGCCTCCACCTCCTTGAGCCAGCTGTCTCTGTAGAGGAGCTGGGGGCAACAGTGTGATCACAAGGCAAGCCCTGATACAACCTCTCTATACCGTACTGCGAGGATATTGACCTCATTTTTAGCCTGACCTAGCAGCAGAAGATTCTGGAAACCTCGAGAAGACCTGGAGCAGAGGGGCTGCTTTCTTGACTGTGTTCTGCATGAAAGGAGGGACCTCAGGACTTCACCAATGGGCTTCTGAGACACAGTCTTGGAAACTTTGAGCGGGAACTCCAGATTGGCTCCTTTACAGTTCTGAGCATATTACATGCGGCCATTTGCACAGTTTCCTATGTGTGACAGGCCAGGCAAGGTGGCAGGAACACTCATTCAAGTCCCCTGTGTCTCTGCTCTAGGACAAGCACTGCCTTCCTTTCCTCCTGCCCACTCCTATAGGAAGCCCAGGCTCTGACTCCCCCAGGACATGTCCTGTGGGAATCTCGGGGTTTTTTTGGCACTAGTTGGGCACCAACAGGTAGTGTGTTGAGGAGTTTGGTTATGTTACAGCTTTATAACTTCATTTTTAACTCTATCAAACACTTCACACTGCCCTGAAAATAGGCATCCTGTCATAGACCCAGGTTAAGACAAGTCAGGTCAGGGCACTGTTCGCTCCCAGAGTCTTTCTCGAACCAGCCATTGCCCTTTGGGATTCTCTGTCTCGTAATGATCCTCCTCCAGAGACACCAGGGACTCCTCTATGAAGAAATCCTCATCCCACTCCATATCTTCTTTGGAGAAGCTGTGGAGGATCTGTCTGGAGCTCCCTAAGCTGCAAGGGAGGGGAGAAGGAGAAGGTCAGGTTCAAGCTGGCTACTACACAGAGGGGCAGAACACCCACATTATCACCATTCCTCCAGAGAACATCATGTTGTTCCCCCAGTTCTGAGCCTTGGGGAGAACCTTATAGTGATACAGGGTGGGGTGCGAGCGGACTTCAGGAGGGCACTGATGTGGCCTTGAAGGAGAAGGTCAAGGGTAGGTTCTGGGCCATGGCTTTATATGTCAAGCACATTTGTTACTATCATGGAAGTCAAATTCTGTGAATTTGGATCCATCAGAGTTGAGAGACTTATGAAGAGGTAAGGAGACAGCTATGGAGTCTGGACAGGCCCTTGTGTCCTGTGACATGGCCTTTGAGGTTGCCCTGCACAAGGCACAGTGAACGTGAGACTTGGTTATGGGAACCAGTCTTGAGAGAAAAGGATCTGTGAGGAGAGAGCCCACAGGAGCCAGTATCCGGATGTTCCCACAGGGTCCAGGCCAGCAGGAAATCCTGCTCTACAGAGCAGAGGTTGGCCAATGCCTTCCAAGGCAACAATATCTCCCTGTAGCATTGCCTCCTGCTGGGTGCTCTGCTATGTACAACCCAAGCTGTCATTAGAGATCTGCAACATGTGTAAGCAGCAGGCCAAAGAGGAAGCAGGGAAGACAGGATGGAAGCAAGGTCTAAATGGAGGACAACAGTGAGCCAGGCTGCTGGAGCACAGGCTGGGAAAAAAAAAAAAAAAAACATGTCAGTCAAGCCCTCCACCCTGTAAAACCAACATCTTTAGCACTTGGGATAAAGGACCAACACACAATAAGAAGGATCCACCCCATGAGTCTGGAGCACGTGAGATTGTCTTGGTTCTGTTCACTCCAAGTACTTACTCTTTTTTGAGGGCTTTGGGCTTAAATTTCAGGGTGTTGAATGCCCCTTCCACAGCCTTGGGCAGGTAAATGGGGTGTCTCTCAAGCCTCCTCTGGGTGCCAGTGACCCGGTGCTCTGTGCTCCTCCGAAACCGGCTGTCTGCGGTGGCATGAGCAACAATGGTCTCAGAATGTCGCCGTGGTGCTCGCAGAATCCAGTTGGAATGCAAGCTGTGCTCCCGTGAGCTGGTGGCCACTGGAAGAGAGAAGCAAGTGACCCCAGCAGGCGGTCACTGTCAGGGCAGCAGAAGGTAAAGGAGAGAGTGAACAGGTGAGGAACCCACAGCAAAGGGAAGAGGGGTTCACGGGTGAGTTCTGCAGGAGCTGCAATGGCCAGGGTCAGGGTCGAGTCTGACTCAGCAAGCATGCGGTTGGGACAGCACCATGGTCAGGGTCGAGTCTAACTCAGCAAGCATGGGGTTGGGACAGCACCATGGTTTGTACTCTTTGCCTTGGAAAGATGCCACAATGTATCACAAATTGTTCAAAGAGATTCTTTTTTTGGTTTTGTTTTTAGGTTTTTCAAAACAGGGTTTCTCTGAGATTCTATTTTTGTTAAAAGTAAAATATAGATAAAAGTTGAGTATGTTGAAAATCATTTGTGAAGGTCATATGCCCAAGTGTTTACAGTGGTAGTGACTTACAGGTGATATTTGTTTTTTAGTTTCTTTTTAAAATTAGTTTTTAGTTTTAATTATGTACATGTGAGTGTGGGTGCTCTCAGAGGCCACAAGACAGTGTTGAATCCCCTAAAGCTGGAGTCAGAGGAGCCTAATGTGGGTGCTGGGAGCTGAGCTCTGGTCCTCTGTGAGACAATGTGACCTGTGACCAATGAGCCGTGGCTCCTGGCACCTTATTTTCTTAACACTCTGTGTGCTGCTTGGTTAATTCAATATACAGTGAATATAGAATATTTGTGTTATTGGTGGGGAAGGGGGTATATCAGTGGCCTGCAGGCTGTCAGGAGCCAGGAGTCCTGTGCTGAGGTGGGCTTTCTGGCAATGCAGTTGCTTTTGAGTTAGCCCTGCTCTTTGTAAGTGACCCTTCACCCATTCTCCTGTCATAATCTCAATAAAAACTCATTGGTTCACCAGTTTGGACATTGGTGCAATAGTTACTTTGGTCTGTTGTGCGTTATCTGTCTAAGACAGAGACTCTAGGGTAGGTAGACATATTTATGTTATGTCTTCCCAGGAAAAGTCTCTCACACAATGCTGGCCTTTGTTTTTCTTTTTTCCTTTTCAGACAGGGTCTCACTGTGTAGTCTTGGTTGCTCTGGTACTCACTATGTGAGCCCACAGAGAGCCTTCTGCCTCTGGCTCTCATGTGCTGGATTTAAAGATGCCCATCACTGTGCCTGGAACAACGACCTTTGCTATGCTTATGTTTATGTCTTGTTTTATTTTGTTTTAAAAGGGGGGAGATGTCATGTAGCTGGAATTAAACGCATCTTCATCATCCTGCCTGGTCCATACAGTGCCGGGGATGGACTTTGTGAGCACTAGGCAAACACTCCCAACTAAGTTACATTCCCCAGCCCTCCACACATGACCCATTCACGACAGCTGTCATTTTCATTACAATCATGAAGATGCCCTTGTGTCCTTCAGGGCTCATCATCCTTTCCTGGGTTTCAGTGGGTTTCCAGGCCATGGGGACAGGAGCAGCAAGAGAACAGAGAGTGCCCAAAGCTGTGTGCAAGGTAAAGTGGCCCACAGTGGGTGTCACCTTTGCAGCCACAGAAGCCACCATGGAAATGTGGTGCCTACCATACCAGAGCAACAGTAAACCATGAGCCTGCTGTGTGCTGAGCATTATAGAATACCCAGGGATTACACAATATTGATACTAATCACCATTATCTTGTCCAAGAGCTAGTGACTCTGAATAAAATGATTGATAAGCTCCACAATTTGGGAGAAGGGGAGTCACAAATTAAGATATTAACAATTTTGGAATGTAAAAGTGAACTCAAGTCCTAAGTATTGGGATTTCTGCTGTCTGCCAGGACACCATAGGGACATTTTGGTTAGAGGTGAGTGTAAGGAATGGTATTGGCTCAGGATCCCCAAGACCAAGTTCTCAGTACAAAGGAGATTTATTTGCCCCAGAGGAAAGAGGGCAGGAAATAAGAGACAAAGACAGGAAGCAGAGGGCAAGGGAGAAGGGAAGAGAACAAGGGAGAGGAGGAGGGGTATTTGTCCCAGAGAGGGACAAAGGATTGCCTCTGGATACAGAAGAAACAGACATAGCCCATAGGAAAATGGCAGTTTGTAAAGGTAAAAGGGGAAACCCTGTGTTAGGAAGAGGTGTTTAATTTTAATCCAGCATGTTAATTAGGTGAGCCAAAGGGGGCTTTTGATTGCTGGGCTTCAGTACTCTGACAGCTGGATCTTAGTAGTCAGCCTTGGGAAGAGGAAGTGGCCAAATAAGGACATAGACTTTGGTGACTAGCTTCAGGAATGTGATTTAATTGCTTTTAGCAAGACAGAGGGAATTGGGGAGAAGGGCAAGGCCTGCCAGAGCCATGTTTTTACCATGCTCAAGCTGGCTAGGGTCCCTTCAGCGAACTCTTACCCCACCCTACCTCCCTCTCCAGGGTCTGTCTAGGTCTGGGCAGGCAGCCTACCCTCCCCTCAACTCTGCTTTACCTAATGCTCTACCTTAGGTAACTTAAGAAGGTTCAGAACTGAATCTTCAAACTGCTTGCCCATTTCTGTCCTTTATAAAGTGCCCCCACATCAAATATATACTTCTATGGCCTGTGAGGTTTTGGTTTTGTCTTTGTGTATTTGTGAGTATACCTTCCTCGATTTCTCATCACCCTGTTTGTTTGTTTGTCTGTTTGTTTTAAAAAACAGGGTCTGTCACTATCCTGCAGCTCACTGATTCAGAGGGCCTGGCTGGACAGCAAGCCCCAGGGATCCTCCAGTTTCTGCCTCCCAACCACTGAAACTATAGGCTCACACCGTCACACGATTGAACTCTGGCCTTCCCACTTTTGGAGCAAGAACATTATGGACTGAGCCATCTATTCAGGCCCTAAGTTATGGGCTTTTAAAATAGAGTCTCATTATGTAGCCCAGGCAGGCTTCCAAACTCTTGTGTATGCTCCCAGATCATCCTTCCAATTGCTGGGGTTAGAGGTGTGCACCATCATGCCCAGCACCTCAGTCTTAAGCATTTTGAGTGTACCATTGGGTAGCATTAAGAATGTTCACATTTCAGGGTTTTTTTTTTTTCATCTTGCAAAACAGAAGTTGTCCCCCATAAGACACCACTCCCCACTGATTGATTATCTCTTTAATCCTTTCCTCTTGCTTTCCCTCATGGAGTCTTGGGGAAGTTCCATCATGACAGCTATTGGTAAATGAATCACGTGTACAGGCTGGGGCATTGACAAGGGCAACTGAGACAAGGTAGAGGGATCAAGACTGACATGCCAGTGAAGGAGCTCCTTTCAGCTGGAAAGGTAGGTGTGGTAAGAGTTTTGTTTCTTTAAAAACCTCAGGGTTGATATGAGAAGGTTTTTGTTTTAATCCCAGATGTGGGGCTACTTCAGTTTGTCCACACCTGTAAATTATAAGTGATTCATGAACTAGCAGGGACATGGCTTAGCCAGCTGGAAAAAGTTAATTCTGAGGATTCAAGAGAGGGGTATGAAAAGTCAGAGGCCTGAGAAGTGGGGGAGGCAATCTGAAGAAGGAAGAGGTTGCTATTTTCCCTGCTGCTGCTCCCTGGAACTGCTGCTGGTTCGCATCCTGTTGCTGATTTGTGGGGTTCTGGATATTGTGACTACTGTGATTGGTATTGCCACCAAAGAACCTAACAACCACAATCAGCAGGAAGTAGTTCAAGAGACCCATGTCCATTTCCTGTTTAACCTACTTGCTCTCCCACCTACTGTTGGGGTGGGGGGTTGGAAGGAACAAGGGTCAGAAGGGACATAGAGGCATTAAGTATAGTAAAATCAATTAGAGTGAATAATAAAACAGGAATAAAAGCTGTTTTCCACAGGTGTGGCCCCTGGTGCCATTCCAGGAGCCCACTCAGGGCCCTACCTTCCCTGCACACATCAGTGTCCCTCTCCCAGCACTCACCATCGAAGTCCACATCTTCATTAGGCAGGTCAGCCTCAGCAGTCCTCGGCCGCTTTTCTGTCTCTAGCTCTGCAATGATGGAGTCAAAGAAGGCAATGGCTTCAGCTACATCAGCACTGAACTGTGAGTATTTCTTTGAGGTTGCTTTCTGTTACGGAAGAATGGGGATGGGTGGTGAGAAAGTTGCCTGGGAGTTTCTTGATGTACATGAGAGTCCTCACGTACAAGAGCCAGAAAGGTTGAAAAGAACTAATATTCCTAAAACTAGATGCATATGGGATTTTGTATTTGTGAGATTTCAGAGGAAAATTCCATGGGCAAGATGTGGATTTAACCAACATACTTATCAGTGGACAAATGGGTTTTTTAAAGGATCGAATATTATGTATCCACAAAGAATGGATTCACTGCAATGCATATGGAATCTGAAGCCATTATGTTAAGTGAAATAAATCAGATACTGCGAGGCAAATGCCTCATGTAATCATTCATGTGTAGACGTTAAATTATTAGAGCTGATGGGAGCAAAGCCTAAAGCAGTGGTCCCCAGAGAGGAGAAGGGAAGAGGAAGGGAGAACACAGAGACGCCAACGCAGGGCGAAACAGTTGGACGGGGAGACGTTGTGAGTTCTGCAGCATGGCAGTGGCTGTACTTACAACAATTTATTATATGTTTTAATAAAGAACTAGAAGAGGAGATTAAAGACTTTCAACAGAAATAATAAGTATTTAAGAAGGTAGAGATGCTCATCATCATGGCTTGATCATTACATACTGCACACACATATCAAATCATCACAGAAGGTAGAAATGCTCATCATCATGGCTTGATCATTACATACTGCACACACATATCAAATCATCACACTCTACTTCATAAATATGTATAACTATTAGCTGTCAATTAAAGAAATATAAAGGTACCTTTGTTTCAGTGTCTTGTGGAAGGAAGGTTCACAGTCACTGCAGGATTTCCTACCTCAAAGGTGGATGGTAAAAGGGAAGACAATAACATCTATTTCTTTCCTGGTCATAAATTTATCATCACACATTAGAGAAAATAATTTGCCTTTCTTTTGCCTTCACGGTCACTGTCAAACTGCTTTATAAAGAGGTGACCCACAAACACAAGAGGGAACCACCTCATGTGGTCTCTACAGAGAATGCCAAGTGAGAAGGGCAGGACGGAGAGATTAACTAAGAAAAACTCCTTGAGGAATTCCAGAGAAATAAACAGGACACTGTTTATCAATGTGGGCTTCTGAGTGAAGCATGGAGTCCCGTTGTGTGAGGCTTTGGGGGTGGTATGTGAGTGTGGCATTAGACATGAACAGAATTAAGTTACAGAGTAGAATGTGGGGGTGGCATCTGTAGGTGAATCTTGTATGACTAGGAAACACTAATCATGCAATCTCTTTCCTATTTTTCTTTTTTTGGAATTGCAAAGAGCTTTCTTATAGGAAAACTGCTAAAGGACCACAGTACCAACCTGAATATTTTCTCTTAAAAGTGGAAAATTATCATCAGGTGTTTATCCAACCCTCTTCAAGAGAGCCACTAAAATGAAAGCCAAGAGGAGAAAGTGGGAAGTCCACTAGCAAGGACAACGAGTGAGCTCATCCTCCTAAAGGCTGACCCGCCTGTGTTTCTGCTAGATGAAAAGTGATGGTGTAGTGTTAAGCATTCTAAAGGTTAATTAATTGGCCCTGCTTGCTGTCTAACACTTACATTGACTCTGACTGGTTAAATAAAATGCCAAGGCTTGAGATTGGGCAAAGACAGAGAAGGTGGGACTTCCAGAGATTAAAACAGGAAGCCTGCACTTTCGACAGAGGATTCATTCATTCTAGCCAGCAGCAGGAAGAAGGCATTCCAGCCAGGAGCAGGAAGAAGGAGGCACACACCATGGGTTAGAAAAAAGAACCTCATTCCACATGGCCAGGAACATCGGCATAGTGTGGAGAATGGCAGTCCAAGGGGACATATGTATATCTGGGGTCATATTTGGGTAATAGAATTATGAGCTAGCTTAGATGGGCTAGGATTGCACAACTCAGGCCAAGGCTTGTTAAAATCCATGTGGTCTCTGTGTATTCATTTATAATGGCAAATTAAAGATTAACAGCCCTGAACCAATTAACAATAATCTAGATACTGTTAAGTAACTTATCAGCCATATTTTTTTTACAGAAAAGTCAGAAGAGAGGATGACAGAACAGAGAGAGCAGCTCCAAGAATAGCAGGAATAGAGATCACTGAGCACTATTTGACCAATAGAAAGCAGAGATGTTGCAAATGCGATGTCACTGGCACCAAGGGCTGGGAGTGGATTCAGGGCTTCTTCGAGCTCAGCTGCACACATAGTATTGATTGTGCCATGTTTTCAAAGTTTCCCTTTATAACTCTTTCATGTTCCTGACTTAGAGCAGTGTGTGCCACGGAATGACACAAGGAGATCCTTGCCAGATGCAGGTGCCCTGACCTTGGACTTCCTAGCTTCCTGACCTGTAAGAATGAGTCTAGCTTCTTTATAAATCACTCGTCTCAGGTTATCTGTTATAGCAACTGAAAATACGCTAAGACAACAAGTTTTGTGTTTTGGTGATTGTTAACAATTATAGTATTCCCAGGATTTTAATAACAATGCTGCATTGTTTTCTAATTTGTGTTGTCTCCACTTTTAATCTTTATTCCATTGTATGAAATGTGTCCTTATTCCTCTTACCTCTCTAGCAGTTTTGTTATAAAACACCTAGATTTTACTGCTGTGATTTCCCTTTCCATCATTTCTGTGGTTTGTCGAGCATGGGCAGCTTTGGGAGGTTTACAGCTATTGTGTACTCACAGTTCCTCACTCTCTGCCTTTCCTCCGACTTCATTTGAGAGAGTTGCTGTCATCCCACATTCCCAGGGCTCTGCTACCTTTCTTTGCTAACGTTTCTTGTTGAGTTGAGTTTCATTGTTTCTCATCTTCTCCTTTGCTGACTCCTTCCTTGGCTGTGTGCTGTTTGCTAGAGAACCCGTCTTCACAGCTGGGTCTGTATTGCTGTGAGAAAACATGACTGGAAGCAACTCAGAGAGGAGCAGCTTCATCCCACATTACAGCTTTGACCCATCATCCATACTGTCCTTCATCCAGACACATCAGGCTAGAGACTCAAGGCAAGAGCTAGAGACAGGAGCTGAAGCAGAGACCGTGGAGGGGTGCTGCTTACTGGCTTGCTGCCATGGCTTGCTCAGCCTGCTTTCTTAGAGAACCCAAGGCCACCAGTCCAGAGGTACCACCATTCACAGTGAGCTAGGCCCTCCCACAACCATTATCAATCAAGAAAATACCCATAGGCTTGCCCATGGTCAATTTGGCAGGTGAGTTTTTCTCAACTGTGGTTCTTTTCCCAAATAACTCTAGCTGGTGTCAAGTTGACATAAAAACTAGCCAGCAACTGGTCCCTGGTCAACTTGACACATAAACATATCACTATTCAACTATAATATTTTCTTTCTTATTTTCCCCCAGATCTTATTGAGACATCTATATTAATGTATCAATATTAAAAAAAAACACATCCCAACCTTGAAGAGTCCCACATACTTTACAAATTCAAACACTTTAAACATTTATGCCCAAAGTCTCTTTCAAAGTTTAGTTTCTTTAAAAATATCCAGTCTTTCTAAAATTCCCAAAGTCTCTTTTAAAATATCCTGTCCCTCTGAAATATTCAGTCTCCCTAAAATTCTAAAATCTCTGTAAAATTCCAAAATTTCTCTAAGATACCCAAGGTCTTACAACTATGGGTTCTGTCATATAAAATAAAAACCTAAATAATTTTTTATTCCAAGAAGGTAGAACCAGGGCACAATAACAATATGAACAGTGCAGAACTAAACTCCCAACAGTGTAAATAACTCAGGGTCCAGTGTCTGGAAATTATTCATTATCTTCTGGTCTTCAAAGGCCTTGCACAGTTGCATTTCTCTGGTTCTGCCCTTCAGCTGTCTCATAGACTTCAGTTGTCTGCTCTCCAACCTGCTGTTCTCAGTGGCCATCCCACAGTAGTGGCCTTTCCAAGACTCTTAAGTCTCTGCAGCTGGGCTACAGCTTCATCAGAAGCCACTCCTGGGACCTCTTCAGGAACTCTGACCCTGCCACATGGTACCAAGACTTCACTTCTCTCCACGGCCTCTTCATAGTTGGGGCATTAATTGCAACTGAGGCTCCATCTTCACCATTGGCCTCTCCTGGTGCCAAGCTGCTCTCCATGACCTCTTCATGCCTTCAAATCCATGACCACCAGAGGGATTCATGTATATATACATATATATGCATATATATTATATATTTTCATGTATATATACATATATATTTATATTCATGTGTGTGTGTGTGTGTGTATCAGAGTCAGCTGCCAACATAGATATAGCTGTGGCCCCATAGCTTATGTGGGCTGGCCACTGGCCTTGAAAAACACTTCCCTGAAGATTTTGCCTCAGTGACGCTTATCTCTTCTCTCTATCTTTTTTTGTTTGTTTGTTTGTTTGAGACAGAGTTTCTCTGTGTAACAGAGCCCTGGCTGTCCTGGATTTGCTTTGTAGACCAGGCTGGCCTTGAACTCATGGAGATCCACCTGCCTCTGCCTCCCGAGTGCTGATGATTGTCTCTTTCTAATCACACCTGATTCATTAGCTTCAGCTGACCAGAACCACAAATTTTTGGTTCAAAATATTGAACGGCCTAAGATTCTTTAAGGGAATCTTTCAGACTTCCCTCTGAAACTTCACAAGCCAGGCCTGTGTCACCTGCATTACTCTTGGCATTATCCTCCAGGTTCCCATGGTAGCGCATTGAGTTGTGAACTCTCAATGGCTTCTCTAGCTCAATGCCCCAAAGTCCTTCCACAAACCTCAAAACCTAGTCATGTTGGTCACAGCAATGGCCCACTCTCTGGTGCCAATTTCTGTCTTAGTTAGGGTTTCTGTTGCTGCAATAAAACACCATGATCAAAAGCAAGTTGGGGAAGGAAGGATGGATTTCACCTTTAGCTACAGTCAATTATCCAGCAAAGTCAGGACAGGAACCCAGGGCAGGAACTGTAGGCAGGCACTGAAGCAGAAATCATGGAGGGATGTTGCAGCAGTGTTGCTCTCCAATTGGCTCCTCATGGCTTGCTGAGCCTGCTTTCTTATAGCACCCAGGGCCACCAGACCAAGTGTGCCACCACAGCGAGCTGGGCCCCACCACATCAATCATCAATCGAGAAAATCCCCATAGATTTGCCATGGGCCAATCTGGTGGGGTGACTTTGCTCAGTTGAAGTTCCCTCTTCCCAAGTAACTCTAGCTTGTATCAAGTAGACATAAAACGAGCACTCTTTACAGATGCATCTGTGTCTTTTCTAGTCTGGTCATTGTATTCATTCTGAAAGTTTCTGTCCTTGCATTGGAATTCTCCATCAGACACTGCATGGTTTGCACATTTTCCACTTGGGCTTTTAAGCATCACTAACTGCTTAAGAGCAATTCCCTGCAGCTGTTCCCAACATCTGTCACTCTGAGTCTTGTCTGTTAAGTTCCTTGAGACTGCTTCCATTCCCCTTCCTTGTATGATGTTTTGTTCAAATCTGCACATTCTGTGTTGTTGATAGGCACTGAGGGTTTTGGTATCTGAAAACTGTCTTTACCTCGCTAGGCCTTCAATTTGGCTTTTTGTCAGTCTTAGGCAGTCTGCTGAGATGTTAAAATCTTTTGTTGCTATGGTTACCATGCGTGGATCACTTTATTTCTCTTGAACACCATGTTTAAAGTGGAGGCTAATTAATTTCCAAAGAGCTTCTTTCTCTTCAGCTTAGATCCCCTCTGAGATACACTTGCTGGAGGTTCCTTCCCCACACTGTGGCTGTGTTCCACTGAGTTCCAATGCTGTTCACTACTAGATGCTTGTTTGCATGGTGGTGGGGGGCAGGGGGATAGTCTCTTTTTATGACCAGTCCCAATCTTAGGCAGTTCCCTATGTTTGGTAATGTGACCCTCTCAGGGGCTTTGCCCTCCTCAGCATCTGCAGTCTTGGGCTCAATAGCCCTCTGGAACTGCCCTACTTTCCCTCCCCAAGAAACATTTTGTTTCAGGAGATGAAGAAGAATCTAGGCTGGCTTTATGAACTTCCCTCAGCAGATGGTCCCTCCCACAGGCCTGAACTATAAGGGATACTGGCTTAGGGTCTGCCTGTGTTTTGTGAGCACCCACTTATGCTGACAGAGAGACAGCTTCCTATATTTGTGGCCTTCCAAGCCTCCCCCAAGGCCCCCGTTGGTGCCTCGCTATTGCCAGCTGTCAACAGCTCTAGTTGGCTTTCCACGCATGTGATTGCCTTGCTAGAGCAGGTGGTGCTGTTCTGCTGAGGCAAGAGAGAAAGGAGGTGACTTCATGAAAGCACAGGCAGGGAAATGAGCCTCCCACTCCAGAGTCATAGTGAAGCCTCTGGCCAGCGAAGAAACACAATTAACATTTGTGGCAAAGGCTGGAGACATACAGTTAATATTCTTTTCATGTATAGATACTTTATGTTCCGGTAACAATGTGTCAGGCTTAAGGACTAAGTGCCTTTCCCCAGCCATCACCTGATTTTTTTCAAAAAAAAAAAAAAACATTAACTTTGTTTACAGTAAAGATGTCCAATCCTAATTTCCTGCCTCTTGGGGACCTTGCCAATTGTAATCTTGTCTAGTGCCTGAAGGAGCCACCCTATGAGCTCATTTAGGCTTCTTAGCCACTCTTTAAAGAAAATCTGATACATGAGGTTTGTAAAAATACAACAGCTGTCCCATGAGAGCCCAAGCCCACACTTCCCAGGATTCTTCTCTGAGAAAGCCACACCTGTTCTCCTGGCTGTGTCTTACTTTCTTCTGAGTGTTTGTCCTTTTCTCAAGCCTTGGGCTTAAGCCCACATGAAAATATTATTAACAAACCCCAACTCTGCTTAAACTGGCCAGTCCTGAAATGCTTCTCTGTCTACATCAAAGCTAAGATCTGGTTTGGAATGAGGTCCTGGGCTGAAAGTCTAGGCAAACTCCTCAGAATTGGGAGTGACAACAGGGAGCTGCGCCTCCCGCCTCTGCCTGCCTCCTACCCCCTGTCACTACCATCACTTACTGCAAGCTGCATCTAATTCTCTCCTTGGATTTTAGTTTGGCTGATTTCCCAGGGACCTCAGCTCTCTGATGCTGCCAAAAAAAGAATATGAATTTGCTGCATATTTGGATTGTTGTTGTCACTGTTGTAGAAATAAGTGTGGGCAGGGAATGGTAGCTCATGCTTGAAATCACAGTACTTGGGAAGGGGAAATGGGATCAGGAGTTTATAGCCACCTGAGGGTATATGACACCATATTTAAAAACACAAAATATTTTAAAAGTGGAGTGGGGATATAACTCAGTGATAGAGTACCTCCCTAGAACAAATGGTTCTAGGGTTCAATTCCCAGAATCATCAAAACATAGGTTAATCAACAAATTGATTAATTAAGTTAATTAAAATGGCAATTTTATTCTTTCTAGGTCTCTACATCATGAGCATCTCTCAAATTAATATATCTCTATTTTTTATCTTTTTTACATTGAAAATCTGGGTTCCATATGACATTAACAAAATAACTTCCTGTATCTTACTGTGCATGATCATTTCAAAGTATTCCCAACATCAGCCTTGAATGTGAATGAGGGTCTTATGTCCTGAAACTTGTCCTGCCCAAAGCTTTTTGTAATAACTCTTTCCTGTGTGATTATGCTGTTAACTTGGTAATCAGTCGCTTTCATATTCTACAGTTAGATTTCACATTTTAAGGGTTGCTTTTTTTTCACCTTTGTTTAATGCTTTAAAAGCATTAAAGTATTCATGGTTCTACCAAATTAGAGCTATCACCATCACTCAAGAGAGAGACTGTTTCTGTGACTGCCTCTTCTCCTTGCATCCTGGATCCTTTCATTAGTCTTTGTCTGTCTTCCCATCATTTCTTTCTAGAACTATAAGCAAGCATGTAGAATGTACTCACTGGTGCAAATCTATAATCCTGACATCCAAGAGAATGAAGCAGGAGGTTGGTAAGTTAAAGACTAGCCTGGGCTACATAGTGAAATATATGTTAGCAAGAAAACAAAACAAAACAAGAACTGAGGAACCAACAAGATGGCTCAGCAGGTAAAGGTACTTGCTGCAAAAGTCTAATGACCCTGAATTTGATTCCCCAACCCACATAAAAATAGGAGGAGAGACCCTCTGATCTCCTTATGTATGCCATGGCACAGCCCATACATACATTATGCTCACATACATGTAATAATATACTTTTTATTTTTCTCCTTATTTTGTGTTTTCCCTGCACATATGTCTGTGCACCATGTGTGTACAATGCCCTTGGAGGTCAGAAGAAAGCATTAGATCCCTGGAGCTGGAGTTACAGATGGTTATGAGCTACTTTGTGGGTGCTGGCAATCCAACATGAGTTCTCTGGAAGAGCAGCCAGTGCTTTTCTTAATCACTGAGCCATCTCTGATGTCTCGTTCATGAGAAACACTTTGAAATACCTCTGAGTGGATTTTGTGATATTTTCACATATCAAAGCTGAGCCTTGAATCTGATCTTTCCTGCCTTCCATGGGCTCTCGGACCCATACTCATGGCAATCCTCCTGTCACAGGGTCAGAGGCAGAGGATTCAGGGATCCAGCTGATATGACAGGAAACCCTACTTTACAAAGAGGTGGTCTGCAGTATGAGGTGTCTGTTACCAACATGCTGGGTGAGCTCAGGAGTCCTGCAACCCTGAGCTCAGAGTTCCAGGCAGACTCTATTGCCTCCTCTCTACCTTAACTGGGTACAAAGGCCTGGTATGATGTAGCCTGCTTTCTGGTACAGGCTGATTCCCCCGAGACTCTCTGGTCCCTTTGCCATCTGCCCTTCTCCATCCACTGGGGAGGAAAATCACCCTCTAAGGGTATCTATCCCCAAGAACTGTGGACACTTACTCGATTTCACAGGTCTCTAAGGTTATCAATGTCCAAGCTTCCCTGGCTCCGCTGCTTCAACAAAACGGAGGCTTGAATTACTTTTCCTATGTGGAATCTTTTGCATTTTTCCAAAACAAAACCCCATAGCATTTCCTGCTTTAGTTTCTGACTCCCTGGAGGCAATTTCCAATGTTTTTCTGCATTTCCTATCAACCTGCCATCCCACCTGGCTTCACCTGCCCTATTGGTACCTAGGCTTTTTCTTTTCTTCTGGGTGCTGTCAGTAATTATCTGCAGGAGACGTGAGTCCTGCCAAATGAACTTCCCCATGTAAACAGCAACCAGAGGGGAGAGGAGGGAGATGCTCCACCTGCACTGAGTGCAAAGGAAACCTACCTCCATGAGCTTCTAGTCCCTTTCATTCTTTCATACCTGTTCATGCTCTCCCACCCCAACCCCACCCCACTGGTCAGACCGTCAGTTCCCGTGTTCCCTCCTCTTTGAAGTCTTCACACTGGTTGCCATGGACAAAGCTAAACATGCTCCTCCATGCATGCGTTCTGTCTTCTGTGCATCGAGTCTCACCCACTGCTGCTCTACACTTAATCCACACCTCTTCCATGAGATGCTGTTGACCATGAGGTGTGCTGTTACACCTACACACAGGGTGTAGGACACCATCTAAAAAATGTGATTTAATCAAAGGATTCTCATAATCCCTCAGAGCTCCAACTACAGCATCTTGCCTTCTGCCATCCTTGACCAGGAGGCTTAGGACCTTTTCAAAAGCAATATGTATCTTTGCTCCTTTTCCTCCTTTGTTTTAGACTGGATCTTGTTATATAGGCCTGACTGGTCTAGAATTCAGACATCTGCCTGCCTCTGCTTCCTGAATGCTGGGGTTAAAGATGTGTACCCAAACACCCAGCTCCAATATGCATCCATTCTTTTAGTACTATAGCATTTAATGAGAGAGGTGACCATAATTGAGTGGGATTTGTTTAAAAAAAAAATGATGGCTTGAGAGATGGCTCAGAGTCTAAGAGCACTGACTGCTCTTCCAGAGGTCCTGAGTTCAATTCCCAGCAACCACACGGTGGCTCATAACCATCTATAATGAGATCTGGTGCCCTCTTCTGGCCTGCAGGCATACATGCAGACAAAACACTGTATGCATAATAAATAAATAAATCTTTTTAAAAATGAGAGTTCATTAAACAAGATGCATCTATAGGAAAAACAACCCAGGGAAAGTACAGTCACTGAGGTTTAAATGCAGGCATACACTACTCACATACAGGATCACCACTGGTAAGCTGGTGGTAAACCTGCCCAAGCTGATTGAAAACTCAGTGAAGTAGACACCAGAACTGAGGAGATTAAAGAAAGATACAAGGAGATGAAAAAGAAGAAAGAACCCTAGAACAACTAATTGTAGCTGCTATCTAGTATGATTAAACCACTGTGAGAGTAAAAACAGAAATTCTCAGTCAGCAACAGCCAGATCCTCAGACTTCAGGCCAGGTCAACCTAATGCTGTTTACCTGAGGCTAGTATCCGAAGCTCAGTTCCCAGACACCCCTGTTTCATATCTGCTCACCTGCCCCAGGTTGTCGTCCTATCTGTGCTTCTGACTGACTGAGAATTCCTGGAAAGAAGTTGTGCCTATAAGGACTTGTTGGTTACAACTGAAGTGATGTGCAGAGGTTGGATAATTACCTTATCTTGGGCTAATGTTAGTCCCCTGAATAGTCTTCCTCTGTGTCAGTACTAACACCCTGTGAATAATAGATATTTTGCTATTAACTTAGCAGACTCACCAGCTCCAACCAACCCAAAAGCTAGAATGTCATCACATGGTGTCTGAGGTCTGTAGGGGAGATTCCTCTGTCTTGTGTAACTGTTTCTCTGGTATACCCATCAATGAGGGTTTTTTTTTTTTTTTAACATTTACTTCTTCAAGTTACATCTCAATCACAGTCCCCTCCTTCTCCCCCTCCTGGTTCCACCCTCCTTCCTTCTTCCTCATCACCCTCCTATCTTTTTTTTTAATTTAAGGTATATCTTTTTCCCCCCAGTAGCTCCCCCTTTAGTCCAATAAGAGGCTCTTTTTCTTATAACAATAAATACAATTCAAAACAATAAGAACAATTAGGCCACAATTATGAAAATTATAAGGTATAACATACATTCCCAATGTCCAGTCCATACATATTTGGCAACTGATATTAATATTCTATTATCTATCTATCTTGATGAGTTTAAAGTTCTGTACCTAACTCAGTTTCCATCCTAACTTGGATTACCAACTTAAAAAACATCTTCTTAGACCTCAAATACCCTTTTAATTCCTAAACAAAACAACTTAAAACTTAACTGTGAGACTATAACTCTCTAGTCTTCAAGCACATCAGAGACCTGAGAAGGATAAATATATCTGAATAAACAGGAAGTGCAGAGCCAGTAGCTTATAAAACTAAGAAATGACAGACAAATGGATGCCTGGACAGTCCCTAATTTCTCTCAAGACATTAGAGCATCAATCTTCAGCCTGTTGGCCCAGTATCTCTGACAGACATTAATTGTAAAGCAGGAATTATGAAGGACTTTCTCACCTTGTCTTGGCAGAACTAGGCTGTTGACTTACTTGCTTCCAAGTTCACCAATGTGTTTTTAAATTGCCTTGGTTTCAGACTTTCTTTGTTCTGTTACTATAGAACTCCACAGAACTGCTTCTACATTAGGACATTACATTTGGAGAGACCCAAGTGTGTGGTCTTTTGGGTGGAAAGACCTCACATATGCTCCACATTCACCATGTCCTTTATTCTTATGAGATGAGAGCTGTTTCTTCCAAATTGCCTGACAGGTATAAATTAGGGTTCCCACTACCTCCTCCTTGGATTCAGTTCATTTTTCACAATGGCTCACAGGACTCTGCTGTTATTATGAATCGTGTTATAAAGAAAGTATGTCATAAACAAAGTTAGAGGGATGGATAGGGGCATGGTGTGCTGTGGGGGAAAAGTGGTTTCCATGTCCCTGAGGGGGTGCTATAGTCCAGAACCTCCACGTGTTCTGGTAGGAAGACTTTTGAACCAAGGCTTTGGGGAGTTATATGGGGAGTCTATTACACAGATAATGCTTGATTAAATCGTTGGTCACTGGTGACCAGGTTAACCTCTCCCTATGCCCAGGGAGTTGCTGGTCCCAACCTCTCACCTTGCCTTGGTCTTTTCAGCCATCAGTCCCATCCTAATGCTATCATAGAATTAGCACACAAATACACCACAGTGGGGATCCTAAGAAGATTAGACGATAAGGGACAAGAAACAGAGACCAAGATAAATCCATCTCATAGCATCATGTAAGTGGAGAAGACCTTAAAAGCTAATGGTCATCTGTCTCTACCCACAAGTCATGACTCCAGAAATCTCTGTTTTAAAATGTCTTATGTAACCTCAGCTCTTGCAAAGGTAAAATAAGAGGATTGTCATGAATTCTGGGTCAGCCTGGGCTCCAGGTTTGAGACCCTGACTCAAAAAACCAAAGCATAAATAAATAAAATGTCATAGAGACGATAAAGTAAGATCTACTCATAATTTTTAATAAAAATTTTAAATGAGTTTAAAATTTTTACTTATAAAAACTGTTAATGAGATCCAGTTGCTATGTAAACTTGTTAATACACACACACACACACACACACACACACACACACACACACTCTTCTCTGTAGCTCTTGTGTCCTATAAATGTACTGGGGTTGCCAGATTTAACAGTCAAATTTCCATTTCACACAATGAGTAAGTTTTTCATTGTAAGTAAGTACAGAGTTGAGATAGTGTTGCAACCCTTAGAGTCACAGCCTTCCTTCCTGGACAGAAGAATCACTTGAGCCTAGGAATTCAAGACCAACCTGGGCAACACAGCATGACTCCATTTCAAAAACTAACAAACAAACACAAGCAATACATAAAAACCGATCCATCATTTACTAGAAACTCTAATGTAACTAGGTGTCATTTGCTTTAGTTTGCAACTCCAATATGGAAAATGACTGACAAACATACACCTAAGCTTATATAGAATTACAATTAGATCATATAATTTAAAGTTAATTTTATTTTCTTCTCTGTAGTTCTTGTGTCCTATAAATTTCAGCTACAGAGCAAATATGCCTTTTAAAATTTTTATCTTATGAAACTGAGCAGCCTCCGTGGGGAACTGACCCCCAGAGTTAAGTATCACCAGAAAAAAAAACACACTTTGATTAAAACTCAGCTGCCTGTGTGGCCTTTCTCTGCAGTCCAGCTGGTACTCAGCCACTGTTAGCGTTCTCAGACATCACTAGGTTCTGGACACTATTGAGATAGTAGGTAACATTTTTCATTTAGGTGACAGGGAGAAAGAAGTATGCGTTTCATAGCTAGTTTCCTCAAGCACACCTCAAGTAGCTCAGAGCTAGAAGGTCCAGGGAAAGAATTGATGAGCTTTCTTCTGACAGAAGTGGGTGGGCAGGAACTCTTACTTGGATAGCATCCACCCCACACTGTGGGGCTCCCCAGGAGTTAAACCCCACCCTAGATGACCTCCCTAGCCAACCTGAACTCCAGCCCTAACATCCCTAAGCCATGCTCACAGAGGCTCTTACCGCTCAGCCATTTCTCTAGCCCCACTAAAATAAATAAATCAATAACTGATATAAAACGCTGTCTACAAGGTCTTTTTAGTAAAGTTTTTAAAATGTTTTGTGTCCAAAACAATTGGTCTTTCTTAGATTAGTGATCTACTTTTGGTAAAATTTTGAAAGAGTTGGCTTTAAAAGATAAAATTTCTATAACACCCTCTTGATTCCTAAACAGTTCAAAATTTAACTATGAGACTCTAGCTGTCTATTCTTCAACCACCTCAGAGACCTGAGAGGGATAAATATATTTGCTTATATAGGAAGTGCAGGGCCTGCAGCTTCCAAAACTAAGAAAGAACATACCAATAACTGCCTGGACAGTTCCCATTTTCTCTCCATACATTCCAGCATCAATCTTCAGCCTTTGGGTCCTGTTTCTCTGACAGACATTTGTTGTAGAGCAGGGATTATGAAGGAGATACTCTTAAAAGTGTGTTGCAAGATAGTATGAATGTTGAGTCACATATAGACCTTTAAACTCATGGAGTTGGTTAGATAGTAGAATGTTAAAGTCAGGGGCCAAATATGTATAAACTGGACATTGGGAAGGTATACTGGGCCATTTAACTCTCATAAATGTGGCATATTTATATCTATTGTTTTGTATAATACTTACTGTTATAAGAGAAGGAACCATCTGTTGGACTGAAAGGGGAAACTTCTGGGGGGAAGAGGGTGGAAGGGCGGGATAGGAAGGGGGAATAGGGAGGGGTTTGTTACTGAGATGTAAGTTGAAGAAAAAAAAATAAAGTATAAAAAAAAAGATAAAATTTCAATGGTTTTAATCTTATTTTTTTTTCAGATTTTCTTTTAAACAAAATCAGAGTTCCTTTAAATTTATTTTTAGGCTGAAATGAATTTAGAGACTTCATAGCCCCAGTTAAATGGGGTTATCACACATATAGCATGCATGTGCACTAGGTACTATCTGTTTGTGGTAGTTAATGCTATTTTATAGAAATTATAAAAGATATTTCAAAATACCTTTATCTAAAGGGGTTTCTAAGCTCAAAATTCAATGTACCAAAGCTGAGGAGATAGCTCAGTGGGTAAAAGGCTTCTGGTACAAACCTGAAGACCAGGGTTTGCATCTCTAGCACCTACCCCAAACTGGGGGCAGACAGGCAGATCCCAGGAGATACTGGCCAGCAAGCATGGCCAGAACTGTTCAGTGGGCGGTGATGTAGAGAGAAATAGAGAAGGCTATCCGCTATCCTGTTCTAGTTGAGCACCCACACATCCCTTTGCACACACACACACACACACACACACACACACACACACACACACTTTAATGCATTAACGTAAAGTTAGAACCTAATTCTTCATGTCCTAAGTAACCAAGCACCAGTTTTTCACTCCTAAATTACAAAAGCCTTCAAAGATGCAATGCTTAGGAGAATACCTTAGTTACTTTCTTCTTGCTGTGATAAGACCCCATGACCATGGCAACTTATGAGTTTGTTGGAAGCTTGCTTCCAGTTTCAGAGGGTTAGCATCCATGACCATCATGGCAGGAAGCATGGCAGCAGGCAGGAGTGGTGCTGGAGCAGTAGCCGAGAGCTCACATTCTCATCCAGAAATGGAGGGTAGAGTGAGAGAAATAGCTGGAAATGGCAAGGGTTGATGAACTTCAAAGCCACACCCCAAAGTGACACACTTCCTCCAAAAAGGCTACATCTCCAAATCCTTCCCAAACAGTTCCACCAACTAGGGACACATCCCTATGGGGACCATTCTCATTCAAACCAGCTCAGAGAACATTTTCTTAAACTGGTTTCTTCAAAACTAGAATTGTTAGTGGAGCTAACCTTTCCCAGGACAGTTCCTAATTATACCTTTAACTAACCCTTTAAGCAATGATAACTGGATAAGCCCTAACACTGGCCACATTTAATAATTAAAAGGCAACAGCACTGGCCATCACGTGATACACCTATAAGCAAGCACTTGATTTTCAGGCTTTTCTTTTTAAATTTTGTTTTTTAAGATTTATTTGCATCATCTTTATCTTGTGTGTGTGTGTGTGTGTGTACATGAATGTGGGAGTGAGTGTCATGCTCACAGAAGCCAAAGAAGTCACTGAAGCCCTGAGTGTAGAGGAGACATTTAAAAAAGATTCGTGCTGCCAGGCTGCAGGAATGATGGTTCCCGAAGAACTAAAAATCTCAAGGCTAAGGAAATGGATCAGTCAATAAAGTGCTTGTCACACAAACATGAGGACTTGAGTTAGATTCCCACCAGCTACATTAAAAAGTGCATTTAGGATCCCAGTTCCAGGGAGGTGGGTCCCTAGGGTTTGTTGGCCAGCCAGTCCAGCCTAACCAGTGAGTCCTAGATTTCAGAGAGATATGTTGTCCCAAAATCCAAGGTACGTGGCTCATGAGCTTTTAATGCCTGATGTTGACCTCTGACCTGCACACATACATGTGCATACACACATAGTCACTTCCCATTCACACATGCTTCCAGAGAAAGAACCTGCCTCCATGGAGGTGTCACATGGTGCTAACAACCTACCAAGCCACCCTGCAGGACAGACCAGAGACAAGCCAGTGACGGGTCTGTGATGAGTGGGAACGCACCGTGACCAGGACTGTTTGCCTATACATCTTTCTGGCCAGTATTAAATGAAAACAAACAAGTGTCCTGAAGGTGGACGGCTTTTCTTCCTCTTCTCACTGCAGCCACAGTAAGTACCTCCCCTTCCTCTGCTTTTCTCTGGTCCTAGTCTGTTTTAATGAGTGTACAGGGACACACTGCTGAGTCTCTGCCTTCCAGAGACCAACCTTTGACACTAAGAACTCCAGGGACAACCGGACTCCTTTACTTTTTCCTCTTCCCAATGTGGCCACATGGAATCAATCCCCTTTGCCTATTGCTTTTCTCCTTAACTGGAACTTGTTGGGACTTGTGGAGCCTGAGCTTTAGCCCTAAAACTTCCAGTCACATTATTTCCAAATAAGACCGTCCTCCATGGTGCTGGGGACTAGATCTTCAACATGTGAATTTTGAGAGACTACATACAGTTCACCATATAATGGAGGGCCAGAAAAAGAACAGCGGGTACCTAAACTCTTGACCACAGCATTTCAGGAGGGCAGGGACCTATTGTGGTGTCCTGTCAGCCCAGCAGGGAATCTCTCACTGGCAGGCCCAGCATATGGCTTTCTGTAGGCTGAAGACAAAGGAGGCCAGCAGCTGATCTGTGGCTGGCGGTTGGAAGTCCCTGGCATTACTGAGATAATAAACACTGGTGCGGAGGATGGACTGGGAACCATCCCACCTGGGGGATGGCACTACGGCTCACAGGGCATCACATCCATAGCTTTGCCACTAAAACAGGCCCAGAGAAATCAGAAGAGCGAAAATCACACTTAGGTCTGTTCACCTTCAGCACCCTTTCAATATTCTGCCCTGCTTTTGTAAGGGACCCTTAAAAAATGGCCCAAAGAATGAAAATTGCCCAGCATAACAGAGAAAATAGGCTGAAACCCTGGCCTCAGGGAAGAAGGAGGAGCTTGCTTCCCTGGGAGAGATTTCACACCATTCAAACAGCCTCTCTCATATCTAAATCAGCGGACACATTTCTTTCTGGCTTCAGTTTCATCTTTTCTGTAAAATTGTAACATTGCTCCAGGAAAAGGGAGAGAATCTAAGAATTTTCTACCTCCAGTTCTGGTCAAGCTGTAAATAAATTCATTTTCCCCTACCAATGTCTGTTCCCAAATTTCTTTTGAAATGTAGGGACACTAAGGGGTAGTTTATGAGCCAGATAACCTAGGGAGGTCACACATGATGGCTTCCATGTGGGTTACAACTGTTCCACTGGGCTAGAGCTTTTGCATGCCCACCACTGCCCTCAGCACCATGAGACACCAGCTGTGTCCTAACAGGGAGGGCTCTATCTGCAGGGAATTGCCAAACTGCCCTCAGCAAGCAACGAAGCCAGGCCCAGAATCCCAAGAGAGTTAAACTGGAAGGAAGCCCAGACCCTTGCAGCCCGCTTTGTCACCAGTGCCTGTTCCAATAGAAGAAACTGGCTCAAACCCATGGCCAACTGGTATAGGCCTCAGCCTCTTAACCCCAGACTAGCAGGCCCTCCCTGTATGGAGCTTAACACTTACACACTTTTATGGTTAAAATTATTATTTAACCCACTTCCATGTGGTATTAAGTGTGAAGTTGAAACCTGTCGGGTTAAGCCTAGCCCCAGAGATTCGATAACAGTCCAATGGGCCATTCAACAGTAATAGGCCTTGAAGAGCCTGCAGGGCGCTCTGGAGAGAGTGGGGCCTGCTCTGAATGCCTAATCTAGCCATCAGAGAAACATTTGTTAGAAATATGCAATAGACGGCACTCAAAGACGACGCAGGTGCTGTAAGCAAGCAAAAGGTGGGAAATGGCAGCATGGTGACATGGTAGCATGGTGCCACAGGCTTCCAGCCCCGGCACTCGGGGACCGAGGTGGGAAGATTGGAAGTTCGGGGCCATCCCAGGCTACTTAGGAGAGACCCAGTCTCAGAAATAAAATAAAATGAAATATGCCGAGGAGATGAATGAAGGAGTAACTGACCTCAACAGTAGGGAAGGGGTTCTGAACCTCAGTTTGCCTTTCAGGGATACAGAGGATCTGGCGTATTTGAATACTACAAAAGAAAAAGAAAGGGAATGTCTGCAAAACCCTGCAGTAAGTATCAACAGTGAGGCAAACACAGAGGGTTTCTTTTACGGATATCATGCTTGTGTCTGGCTGGAGGCCTTTCAAACGTGATGACAGAAATTGTTCTAAGAGGAGCAATAATTCTTGGGGAAATTTGTTGCTGTTCCCCAAAAGCTACCTCTATCCAATCAGGCAGTAAGTCAAATGGAGGTGCAGAACCTGGTGGCACTGAAGAAGCCCTTGTCCTTCCATCCTGAAACCTGTCAGACCCACTGAGAGGTGCCTACTTGGGAGCGGGGGTAGGGGTGGGGTGGGTGGGTAGCGGGGTGAAGGGGTGGGGGGTAGATTTCTATCAAGTGTCCCAAGGCTCTCAGAAGAACCACAGCTTGCAGCCACCGGGCTCAGCACTTACCTTGCCTTCTCCTGGGGTCTTTTGCACTGCTCCCTTGGAGGACTTGGAAGAGGTGGACCCGGAGCCCTGTGCTCGCCGGGGCCTCAGGTCACCCAGGCTGCTGAGATATTTCTTGCGCAGGGCCAGCAGCTCCTGAAGGTATTGCAGGCAGTCCTGGGTGCGCGAGTACATCCAAGCACGGTCCTCCTGCTGCAGATAGTGCAGGCTGGTGTCCATGCTGTGGGTGCTTCTGTACTTCTTTAAGGACTCTCTGGGCCTCCCGAGGTGGTCCCCAACCACATACATGGAGGTACTACGAATCAGCCTGACAGTAGGGCTGGCTCCGGTGCAGTAGGGCCCCTCAGCTGCCGCCTTTCCCTGGGGGCCGTGGTGGAGGATGGAGTGGATCTTTCTGAACATGGTGCTCGGTTTCTCACCGTGGGAACCGTCGGCGGCCCGCACCAGCGTCACTTGATCCAGTGGCTGGCAGGGGAGCCCATATGCAGGCCCTGTGCCACCTGTCTCCCAGGAGGCTCAGCTCTCACAATCCCAGTGAGGAAGAGCTGGGTCAGGCGGGCGACCTGCACCTCTCTCATGGAGGAACACTTACATGGGACAGCCAAGATGACACTCAGAGGGCCACTACAGGAGACAGTGCCCAGGCAGGCCTTTAGAACCAGTTGTTGCCAATTATGTCCTATGTTTTTCCATGGAAAGGTTCGGCTGGGAGGAAAAGGGGAGCGACGCTTTACCTGCTCAGGCATTGCCTTTCCTTGGCGTTATCCATTCCCAGAGTGATTTCATTCCATTTGACGTGATCTTCCTGAAATGTTTACAATTTCGTCTAGGCTGAACTGGCCCTGGTGCTGAATTCTGTAGGTCCGAAATAAAATCTCACTCTGCCGCAATACCCTCAACCAAAACCCGAGTGTTGCTCTGGGTGAGATCCAGCCCCTCTCGGAGGCCGATGGACACAACGAGGGTCCTTGGCAGGAGCTAACAGATGCCCTGATAAACTGGGCTCTTGAGCAGGCATCCGAGCGTCCTGGAGGAGGCTGGCCCTGCGTAAGAGGACCTCACGATGATCATCCGATAGCAGGCCTCTGAGGGCTGGAGGATTCAGGTATCCTGGTTCGCGACTTTTAGCACAAATGCGTCAGTGAGTGGATGGGCCATTACATACTCTGGAGAAGAGCCACGTCTCCTGAGTACGTTTTTTTTTTTTTTTTTTTTTTTTTTTTTTAACTCAGAATAGCCCAAACCAACAAAGCACTTTTCAAGAGCACCAAGTTCTTAGCACCCCAGAGACCTTTTCTCAGCTTTCACAGATCCATTCAGATCTTTCACTGCCACATTCCTTGCTCTCTATAGTTTATTTTCATCCAGGCTTGGGTCTGAGAGCTGAATCCTGAATGTCTGTAGTGCAGGTATTTCTTCGGGTATAGGTTAAGATATTAGAGGAGCTGTGGGCCAGACAGTATGTGTAAAATATTGTTACATGTACCACACATTTTCCTTTTGCTATTTGCTGGAACTGTTTTATTTTATTTTTGAAATAGAAGGCATTTGTTACTTTATCAGATATAAAAACAAACACACCAGCTGCAAGTGCCATGTTCCCCTCAAAAAGTCACCGAGATGTGTCTCCCCTCAGCTCTCTCTGCCTCTGCCTCCACTGGGGCACAGTGTGGAGGAGCCCAGACAGGGCAAGTCCAGTGTCCTCTCTTCTCAGAAGTGCCCTTCCTCAGGGCTCAGTCTTCCTCAGCAGATCATGGCTACAAGTCTCTGGGCATGTTTAAGCTGCCTGGATCAAGAAAATGTGTGGAGAGATTTTAAAAACAGTGTCTCCTTTCCAGAGTGTCACCTGAAGCTTCACCTCTTGCTTGCAAGGACATAAACTACTTTCTTCCGCCTTCACCCTTCCTCTCTGCTGCCATTTTCTCAAGGGCCAGGCTTGGGAGGAACATCTGTCTCCTGCACTGGAGCCTGAGAACTTGAGTTCACTGAGACCAACTCCCACATGCCTCTGCCTCCACATGCACTTCATGGTATGCCAACACACACACACTCACTCACACACGCACACACACAGGCATGTTCAAGCATGCTTATGCTCACACATAGACAGACAGATAGACACACACACACACACACACACACACACACACACACACACACCACAGAGGCACATTCAATTATGCTGGTACATGCACACAATGGACACACAGAGACAGCCACACAGACTCAGACATGTCCAAGCATGCATGCACACATATGTAAATAAATGTAATAAATATTTTAAGAATAAAGATGAAGTGGAACATTGAGAAAAATATATATGGCTGTCCATTTGTAGAGCGCGTCACACCAACAGATAAGACATCAAGCACAGACACACCCAATAGGAGACTTTAATCTCTGGACCAGTCCTGCCCCCGAAGCCATGCCTCTCAGCAACCTCCTGGGTGTCAAGGAAGATAGAAGGCTGTCTTCTCTGCAGGGTGAAGGATGTGCACCCAGACAGGTGATTCCTCAACCTTGAGCTACTTAGATTTTTCTGATAGTCTCAACTGTAAGAAATGGTGTGAATCGACTTGTGGTTTTACAAAGTGTATTTTGAAAACCCTGCAAATACTTTCAAACCTCAAGTCTGAACCTCCTGGCTCCATCTTCTCTTGAATTCTGAAGGACTCCAGATAGGTACCACCTGAGAAGGGAAAACGAGGCATCTCTGTCCCCCCAAACCTAACCACTGCATTCCAACTGGGCCAGGCTCTGTGTTCCAACACACCTGCTGTTTGTGGAGGTGTTCCCAAGCCTTCAGACTTGAACAGAGAACCAGCCTGCAGTTAATCTCTGTGAGCTTTGCATATTTCAGAATAATAAATTCTTACAATTTGTGCACTGGGCTCACCACCAGCACCCATAGCAGGTCTTAGCAGTGAGGCCAGGGGAACCACTGGGCAGCATGAACAGAACAGAGTAGCCCTGAGATCTGCCTGCTCCAAGTGGACCTCATCTTGCACAGCAGCTCATAGCCTAGTGGGCCAAGCAGAGTGGCAGGAAAGAATGCAGGCCTTCAGATCTCAGCTATTTACCAGCTTAAGACAATTATTTAAACTTGTTAAGCTTTTGATTCCTCCCCTGAAAAAGTTGATATCTACTCATTCCATGGTGAATTTGTGTCATCAAAAGTACACACTCCTTTAGACTGGGAGTGGTGGTACACGCCTTTAGTCTTAGCACTCGGGAGGCAGAGGCAACCAGATCTCTGAGTTTAAGGCCAGCCTGTTCTACAAAGTGAGTCCAGGACAGCCAGAGCTACAAAGAGAAACCCTGTCTCAAAAACAGACAAAAAGCACACACACACACACACACACACACACACACACACACACACACCTATTCTATGCAGTTCTTGGAATGTTTAAATCAGATAGTTGTGTTAGTTAATATTCTAGTGTCATTTCTGTTGCTGTGATACCCTGGCAAACGGCAAATTGGGAGAGAAACAGTTTATTTTGGCTCACAGTTCCAGATTCCAGTCCATCACAGCAGGACAGTCAAGGCAGGGGCTTAAAACAACTGATCACATCACACCCACAGCTAAGAGCAGAGAGGAGTGATCACCCCATGCTTAGGGCTCAGTTAGATTTCTCCACACTTAAACTGCCCAGGACCCCAAGCTAGGGAATGGTGCCGCCCACTTTCGAGCTGGATCTTCCCACATCAATCAGAGAAATCAAGACAACACATACAACCTAATCTAGACAACCCTGCATTCAGATACTCTGACCATTAAAACTAACCATCATGGTCAGTATTTCATAGACAAGACAAAACAACTGAGATAAGCAACTTAAGGAGGGAAAAGTTTATTTATTTTGGCTCACCGTCCCTATGGTCCATGGTCAACTGACTCTTTTTCTTTTGTCCTGAAGTGAGACTGAGGATCTAGGCAGCAGGATGTGTGGTAAGGAAGCTGCTCAACCCATAGCACCCCAGAAGCAAGGAAAGAGGCTAGTGCAGCAGACAAGACATATACTTCAAAGACCCCCAGTGCTCCACTCTTTCCAACTTGGCCCAGCTTCTAATTGTGCCACTTTCTCAAAATGCCATCAAATTATAAAGCTGCCTTATCAAACTCAGGGCTGAAATCAACAACTTAGAAACAAAAGAACAATACAAAGAATCGACAAAACAAAGAGCTGGTTCTTTGAGAAAAAATCAACAAAATAGACAAGCCCTTAGCTAAACTAACTAAAAGGCAGAGGGAAAATACCCAAATCAACAAAATGAGAAATGAGAAGGGGGAAATAACAACAGACATTGAGGAAATCCAAAGAATCATTAGGCCCTACTTCAAAAAATTTTACTCCACAAAATTGGAAAACCTAAATGAAATGGACAATTTTCTTGGTAGATTCCACCTACCAAGGTTAAATCAAGAACAGGTAAACAAACTAAACAGTCCTATTACCCTTAAGGAAATAGAAGTCATTAGAAGTCTTCCAACCAAAAAAAAAAAAAAAAAGCCCAGGGCCAGATGGTTTCAGCACAGAATTCTATCAGACATTCAAAGAAGAGTTAACACCAATATTCTTCAAACTCTTCCACAACATAGAAACAGAAGGAATACTGCCAAACACATTCTATGAGGCCACAGTCACCCTGATACCTAAACCTCACAAAGATCCAATGGAGAAAGAAAATTTCAGACCAATTTCCCTTATGAACATGGATGCAAAAATACTTAATAAAATGCTTTCAAACTGGATCCAAGATCACATCAAAAGTATCATACACCATGATCAAGTAGGCTTCATCCCAGGGATGCAGGGGTGGTTCAACATTAGAAAACCCATCAATGTAATCCACCACATAAACAAGCTGAAAGAAAAGAACCACATGATCATCTCATTGGATGCTGAAAAAGCTTTTGACAAAATACAGCACCCCTTCATATTAAAAGTCTTGGAGGGATCAGGCATACAAGGACCATACTTAAACATAATAAAGGCAATCTACAACAATACAATAGCCAACATCAAACTAAATGGAGAGAAACTTAAAGCATTTCCTCTAAAATCAGGGACAAGGCAAGGCTGCTCACTCTCTCTGTATCTCTTCAACATAGTACTTGAAGTTTTAGCTAGAGCAATAAGACAACTAAAAGAGATCAAGGGGATACAAATTGGAAAGGAAGAAGTCAAAGTATCCCTATTTGCAGATGATATGATAGCATACATGTGACCCCAAAAATTCCACCAGAGAACTCCTACAGCTGATAAACTCCTTCAGCAAGGTGGCCGGATACAAAATCAATTCAAAAAAATCAGTAGCCCTTTTTTACACAAAAGATAAATGGGCTGAGAAAGAAATAAGGGAACCAACATCCTTCACAATAGCCACAAATAATATAAAATACCTGGGGGTAACTCTAACCAAGCAAGTGAAAGACCTGTATGATAAGAACTTCAAGTCTCTGAAGAAAGAAATTGAAGAAAATATCAGAAGATGGAAAGATCTCCCTTGCTCATGGATAGGTAGGCCATCAATATAAATGGCCATCTTACCAAAAGCAATATACAGATTCAATGCAATTCCTATCCAAATACCAACTCAATTCTTTACAGATGTGGAAAAAAAACAATTCTCAACTTCATATGGAATAACAAAAAACCCAGAATAGCTAAATCAATCATGTACAATAACAGAACATCTGGAAATATCACCATCACAGATTTCAAGCTGTACTACCGGGCAATAGTAATAAAAACAGCATGGTACTGGTATAGAAACAGACCAGTTGACAAAAAGAATAGAATCGAAGACCCAGAAATAAACCCACACGCCTATGGTCACTTAAGTTTAGACAAAGAAGCCAAAACCATACAAAGGAAAAAGGAAAGTATCTTCAATAAATGGTGCTGGTCTAACTGGATGTCAACATGTAGAAGAATGCAAACAGATCCATACTTATCACCCTGTACAAAACTTAAGTCTAAGTGGATCAAAGACATCAACATAAATCTGGACACACTAACATCAACAGAAGAGAAAGTGGGGAAAAGCCTGGAATTCATTAGCACCAGTAGCAACTTCCTAAATAGAACACCAATAGCTCAGGGGCTAAAACAAACAATCAGTAAATGGGACCTTATGAAATTGAAAAGCTTCTGTAAGGCAAAAAACACTATCCTTAGAACAAAATGGCAGCCTACAGACTGGGAAAGGATCTTCACCAACCCAACATCCGACAGAGGGCTAATATCCAAAATATATAAAGAACTGAAGAAATTAAACACAAAAAATCAAATAATCCCATAAAAATGGAGTACAGAGCTAAACTGAGAATTCACAGAAGAGGAATCTCTAAAGGCCAAGAGGTATTTGAAGAAATGTTCAACATCCTTAATCATCAGAGAAATGCAACTTAAAACTCTGAGATTCCATCTCACACCCGTCAGAATGGCTAAGATCAAAAACTCAAATGACAGCACATGCTGGCAAGGATGTGGAGAAAGAGGAACACTCCCCCATTGCTGGTGGGAGTGCAAACTTATACAACCACTTTGGAAATCAATCTGGAGATATCTTAGAAAATTGGGAATAGTTCTACCTAAAGACCCAGCCATACTCCTCTTGGACATATATACAAAATATTCAAAACAAAACCACAAGGACATTGCCTCAACAATGTTCATAGCAGCTTTATTTGTAATAGCCAGAAACTGGAATCAACCCAGAGGTCCTTCAACTAAAGAACAGATAAAAAAAAAAAAAACTGTAGTACATTTATACAATGGAATACTACACAGCTATCAGAAATGAGGAAATCATGCAATTCAAAACCAAATGGATGGATCTAGAAAAGCTCATCCTCAGTGAACTGACTTAGTCCCAGAAATATAAACATGGTATGTACTCTCTTATAAATGGATTTTAACCATACATCATAGGATAACCATCCTACAACCCACAGACCCAAATAGATAGGAACCTAGCATATCTATCCTAGGAAAAATTTCACCCAGCTGTGAGTCATGGAATCTGCTGCAAGTTAGTGGAACACCTTACCCTAGATGGTGTGCCATATCAAGCCCCAGTACAAGTGGAAGATCTTGGCCCTCACATGACTGAGGAACTGAGGGAGTGTGATATGTGAGGGCCCACCTCATCTAAAGAGAAGGAGACTACCAAGTAGAGGAATAATAAAGGAGGGAGGGAGGAAGGGAGGGAGGGGGGCCAGGAGGGGAGGAAGGAGGAAACTATGTTCTAGAAGTAACTTGAGAAAACAAAATAATACTTTTTTTTAGAAAAGAGTTAATAAGCTTAAAAAATATAATGAAAATACAATATAAAATTCTCAAACTATAATTTACCAAAGGTATACTTGCCTCACTGGCATGAAAGGAAAAATGGCCTTAATTTCATATTGGAATGTTAGACTGCAGGTTGCCACATAGCTTACACAAACTTAATGGCAGCTTAAAAGTTGTTTTGTTTTGTTTTGGGTTTTTTTTTTTAGAGATATAAAGGAAATTTGTGGTTTGGCATTAAAAAGCAGGTAAGAGGTTTAAAATGCTGTAATAAATTAAAGTTTACTACAGTTCAACCTGGTTTTCTAAACCTCCAAGAGCTGAAATAATATGGAGCTAAGGTAAAATATATGAAAAGCATGTGTTAGCCCATGCTTTTAACTCCAGCAGAGACAGGAGGATCACCATAGAGTTAGTTGTCTTATAAATTCTAGAGTTACAAGGAACAGGGTGGTGATGGTGCACACCCTTAATCCCATTATTTGAGGATACACCCTTAATCCCAACACACTGAAAACAGGGGTGGTAGAGCACATCCTTAATCCCATCAGTTGGGAAACACATGCCTTTGATCCCAATACTTAGAATGCAGAGACAGGCACATAGGATTTGGAAGGATTTAAGTTTAAAAGCTACTCACAAAAGGCAGGCTGCAATTCAAACAAATTGTCCTTTGAGATCTCAAAATATATACACTTAAAGGTTTGTTTAGTTCCAAAATATCAAAATAATCTCCTTTTAAATCTCAATTGAAAGATAATACTTTCAAAAACCCGAATTTGCTCCAGGAAAAATATTACCTGCCCCCCACCCCCAAGTAGTGTCCCAGAGTTAGGATTAGGGCAGGGCTCTGTTCTTATCTTTCCAAGAGATTTAAAGCATCCTTCTAAGAAATCCAGGGACAACTAGACAACTGAAACCTCAGAAGAAAACAGATCAGACACAAAGAACAAGTAGCCCAGATGATCCAGCCTCTCAGACTTCCTCAATAGCTGTTTCCTCAAAAGTCTACAACCACAACAACTCAAAATTGCTAAGATTGTTCAGCTCCACAGACTACTCCAGCCAGATCTTCAGTAAAGCTCTGAAGATCAGCTTCTGTCTATGAACTTCTTAGGACATCTAAATATTCAAATAGCTGAGCACAAAAGGACTGAACATCAAATGATTCTATTAATATGCTTAGTCATTTTTCCATTCTTATTTGGGCCCCAAACAGGGTTTACTACGTCCTAAATCAGCAGGAAGTCATTTTAAGAGAGTAATGTCCCATCTCCAGAAGGTAGATGGGTGATTCCCCCCCCCCCTTTGGTCATTTGATGGGTTATAGATACTTGTTGTTATTTAGGGGGAGAGATTACAAGCTGTTAAATGGTCTTGTTAAATGGGTTTTGGAGGTTAGACCCATGGATTTCTCTCTTTTTCTTTTCTGTATCCTTCTTTCTCTCCTATGTAGGGGTAAAAAGATGAGAAAAAATGGGATATAGACATAATATAGGAATGATAAAGAAAAAAGGACAGACTATTGAATATGCCCTTATACCTTTGTATATTGATACAAAATTAAGATTATATTTGGCCACATTGGTATTGATCTTTGTATATTGATACAAAATTAAGGTTAACTCTTCTTAAGGTATTGTACCTAAGTAACACTTAAAAATGAAATGTGAAGTTTTGGCCTTTGGTAGCAACTGTCATAAACTGTTTAGGATAATTAGGAAATGCAAACTAATAGTCATTCAAGCATGTCATTTTGTTAGGTACTAGGACAATCTATCACAGTTATTTTCTAAGTTAATCAGAAATCCAGTTGCTAAGAGACAAGCAACATTTGCTTATCCAAATATAAGGAGATAGATAGGTGGTCTTCAAAAACCTCAAGAGATCTGCACAATATGGCATTCAAACATGTTTTCTTAACTTAAGATTTTTTTGGATATTGAGACATGTCAGCTCCTGACAGCACCCCCTATTCTACTCTAAGTAGAAGATGAGCATTTAAGAATCCCAAATTGGAGATGGTTGAATTAGTGGCAAGCCTATCACTTGACAAGAAAAATCCCTTGATTCAACTGTAGACAGAATGCTGTCCAAAAAGGACAAAACTTGGAAGCAGGTAAGTCAACAGCCTAGCTCTGCCAAGACAGGGTAGGCAAGTCCTTCATAATTCCTGCTTTACAATCAATGTCTGTCAGAGAAAAGGGGCCAAAAGGCTGAAGATTGATGCTGTAATGTATGGAGAGAAATTGGGAACTGTCTAGGCAGCCACCGGCATGTCATTTCTTAGTTTTATGAGCCACTGGCCCTGCACTTCCTGTATTACCGGATATATTTATCCCTCTCAGGTCTCTGAGGTGGTTGAAGACTAGATAACTAGAGTCTCATGGTTAAATCTTGAGTTGTTTAGGAACTAACTAAGAGGGTGTTTTGGATCTAAGAAGATGTTTTTTAAATTGTGATGCAAGTTAGGATGGAAGCTGAGTTGGATATAGAACTTTAAACTCATGGAGATGGTTTGATAGTAGAATGTTAAAGTCAGGTGCCAAATACATATGGACTGCACATTGGGAATGTATGCTAAGCCATATAACTCTCATAATTGTGGCCTAATTATTTGTTGTTTTGTATTGTATTTGTTGTTATAAGAAAAAAAGCCATTTGTTGGACTGAAAGGGGGAGCTGTTGGGTAGGAGAAGATATAGCTTAAACTTAAAAAAAAAAAAAAAGGAAGTGGATGGGGGGGGTTAAGGGGAAAGAAGGTGGGAGGATGGGACCAGAGGGGAGAGTAGGGACGGGATTGCGATTGAGATGTAACTTGAAGAAATTTTTTTTAAAAATTAAAAATTATAAAGCAACCAATGGATTATTTCATCTGTGATGTCATAGCCCCTGTGAACTTCTAACCTTCCCAAGTTCCAGTTTTCAGAACTGCTGCAATGAGAACTAAGCCTTTCATACATGAGCCTTTTGGGGCAGCATTTCCTATCCAAACCATAACAACAACACATCTCTCTCCCTGTTTCCTCCTCAATTCCCACCATAGTTGATGTTTCATCTCTGTACATTCAACTTTAAAATTCCACATAGAAGTGTGATTGTGACATAGTTTTCATTCTGTCTTAGCACGATGTCCCTCCCCCAGGGCCATGCATGTTGTGGCAATTGGCAAGATCTTCCTGTCTGAGACAGAATAATATCCCACTGTATACCTGGAACAGTTTATTTTTCTATTCATCGATCAGAAGATTCTTAGGTTGTTTCTACATCCTGGTTGCTTTGATAATATGCAGATAAATAAGATAAGTCCAGAGATCAAGTGTACCACATAAAAAATACATTTAATAATACTGTATTTTATTGGAATGGCCACACCAAAGAAATAGGATTTAGGTGCTCTTGCCCAATGAGAAGGGATGATCCTAATAGATCATGAGCATGTTAAAAGTATGTTGTATATCTCAAATAAACCCAATCAAAAATAAGCAAAAGGCCACAAAATGGGAATGTAGATAGAGTGCTAACTGCCCCATTTCCTCCATCAAAAGTAGCATTATAGTAGTATAAAATACCACCATAATTTCTATTTCACAGTCCCCTGTCTGACAGTTGTCAAGCTTGTCTCCCAGGCAAATGTTTTAGATTTAGTCAAATTCAAGAGGCCTTTCATGCTTTGATATTTATAAAGATCCATGGGCTTAGACTAGCCCCTAAATAACAATCAGATGAGATACTGCTGGTTTCTCCTACTACATGAAAAGGGTCTATTTCCCAGGTGCCAGTTGGTTGCCCTGTCTGGACCAGCCATCTGCTCACAGGCCACCTGCCCTGTGCCTTTCCCTTTCTGGCAGGATTCCAATGAGCACCTCCACCCCTTACCTACACACAGATGCACAGCTGCCATTGTGGAATAACCTGGAACCTCAATGGGATGGATGCCCATCCCAAAGGCATGGATCCTTCAACTTCAGTGACAAGCATCTGCAGTTCCTATAAAAGAGTGCTGACTGAGACAAAATAAAAACAACAACAACTGCCAAACTGCCAAATGTTTTTGTCCCCAGTAGCAAGTCTGGAAATCCCTGTCACTCTGTTCCAGATGAAACGGTGACTTTGAGTAAGCTCAGTGCTTCCCAGAGGTGAATAAAATGTTAGAAGAGAGCAGTCAAGGGGCTGAAGGAAGATTGTGAAGGAAGAATGGGGATTCTGAGAGAAGGAAATGATCAAATTCCTCTACTGAATAGTTAATGAAGGGTAAGATTACAGAGTTTGACAACGTGGATCTCATGTCATGGTGGTCCATTTGCACAGCTTACTGGAATATTCCACTTTCTGATTGTGCTGAATGGCAAGGAAAAGAACTCTCTTTGTAGACACCTTTCCAGGCTTGGAGATCGGTGCTGAATCATTGACCAAATAAAGTGAATTTTATCTTTATCTGATGATGCCTGCCCTCAGAACAGAACTATATCTATATAAGTATGTGCATGCGTGCGTGCGTGTGTGTGTGTGTGTGTGTGTAGATATGTCTCCCTGGGCACCTCCTCCATCACAGTGGCTGAAAGTAGGGCAGTAGGTGTCTTAATCATCCTGCTCCTGATGTGCTTGGAGACCCTGGAATACATGCACATGAGCAAACATTGGCTCTCCAAGGCTCACAAAACAACAAAGTTCTGTGCCTAAGGACTGAGAGGGCTGATAGCAAGAAGGCACAACCCCCAAATGAGAACACTATGGATTGCCAGCAGAGAATGGGTGTAGAGAGAAGTAGCTTGGCCAGGCAAGATCCTCTCGAGAGATCAGTGTATGAGTGAGTTGATGAAGAATATGTGACTATTATGCACAGCAGACTTCTTTTTATCAATAAAGAAGAAAAATGGATGGAACTGGAGAACATTAATATTTAACCAAAATGAGTCAATTCCAAAAGACGAGGATCCCATGTTTTCTCTCATATCCAGAATCTATGTTTTGGTTTGGTTTGGTTTTTGTTTGGTTTTGGTTTTTTGAGGCAAAATTTCTCTATGTATCCCTGGTTGTCTTGGAACTAGCTGTGTAGACCAGGCTACCAGAGAACACACAGAGATTCTCCTGTCCCTGCTTCCTGAGTGGTGGGATTAAAGGCTCAGAGTCTAGTTTTAAGTAAAGTGAAAGCAGAAGGAATTTGATGGGAAGAGAACTAGTGGGTAGGGCGGGCAGGATGATGACAGGGAAACAGTTGTGAATGGGACCAAATTACAACGGCACAAATGTATGTGACGTCGTGATGGAACCCATTCTTTCATGTGCTGACATTTAAATATCTGTTTATTTAAATATTGTTCTGTGAAAGAACAATAAGGAATTAAAGAAAGTAAAATATTGAAAAGGGGATTGGAATGGAGTGATGGGAGGCTGCTATGGACAGGGGAACCGAGGAGGAAGACGATGACAGCTGAGAAGGGCTGTAAGGTCAGACTGACAACTGCAGTTGGTGGTTGGCCTTTGATGGTGGCCTAGGGGTGGGGCTTCCTCATGCTAGGCAAGTGTCCTAACACTGAGCCGTGTTCCCTGGCACAAGTTACTTGTGGGGCTAACCTTGATAGTCTACTTGGCAGGATGGCAATACCTAGCAGATTGGTAAATACTCTTCAGTGTGTGTGTGAGGTACTGCCAATGAATAGATCCTGAGGGGTCTGGCTTCATGCACTGATAGATTTGTAGCTTGATCATGCTACTGGGAGGTGTCAAAAGGTAGAAGACAAGGTCTAGTTGAACAAGGTGGGCATCAGAGGTGTGCTTAGGGATTTATCATGCCCTGGCCTTTCTCTGTAGTCCTTCTCTCAGCTTCCTTGTCTTGCCACAAAGTGGAAATCAGTCTATATCCTTGAACATATTCTGAGGAGCCCCACCTACTCACAACAGTGTGTCTATTGAGGGCACCCATGAAATAAGAGGCCACTCTGTTAGGAAGCTAAAATGACTGTATTAGTTAATTTTTGTGGAGAGAACTCATTTGAGGGAGAACTTTTATTTTCTGGTTCATGGTTTGAGGGTACAGTCCATTGTGATAGGACAGAATAGTGACAGAATTGTCTCTTGGTCATGACAGCAGGAGTGTGAGGCTGCCTGCTCACATGCTGGAAGACAAAAAGCAAGAAGGGTCAGGCTACAAACCCCAAGGCCATCCTCCCAACACCCATGCCCTCCTGTAGGCTCCACAATCTTCCAAAACACAGCCACCTGCTGAAGTCTGTGTTCTGACACATGCTGATCCTGTGGGGGACATTTCACAATGATCTGTGACAATGGCCACACAAGTATTGTGGGAGGTTAGAACTCACTGAAGTGAGTTCATTTCATTCTCTCTTTTCAAATTTTTTGTTATTTTTTGTGCATGTGTTGGGGGGCAGTTCAGACACCGTGAAGCTGTAGTTACAGATGGTTTTAAGTCTCCTGGCTTGGGGTTCTGGGAATCAAGCTTAATCTCTGAAAGAGCAGAAGAGCATGCTGAGCCATCTCTCCAGCCCCTAGACTTTTCTTTTGAGGAATAATCTCTAAATCATTCAATATAAATCATTCATTTATATTGAACTCTCAGTAAAGTATACACCCAGTCCTTTAACTTTTTATAAATGAATTCAGCTGAGATTAATGATAAAACAGAATATATCACTCAAAGTCATCTCATAAATCACTGGAGGAATGGGTGGCATTTCCACAAAATGTAAAAAGAAGGTGAGTAATTAGGAGTTGGTTATATAATGCTTGGGAAGACAAGATTTAGGGACCCAATCTCATTTGTAATTATAATTATTTCCAGAGCAGCACACTATTTTTTCTTCTGATATCACCTAACACTCACAGCAGAATTACATGGAGATGGCTGTATCTTCCCAATATGCAGGCAGAATGCTGAAACTGATGGCTTGGAGTGCTGCAATGAGATAAAACATCTCTCACCCTCTTCCTTATATTCACGTCTCCTCTTGGCCCTTCATCCGTCCTCCTATTTGCCTTTCTTTCCCTCTTTTCTCTATGTAAAGAGTTTTGTCTTAGAATTCTGATTGACTTCTGTAATAGATGTAAAATATTCACATTTATTTCCCTTTTCTAATCCAGGGCAATGCTAATCCAAGGGAGATAAATGCCTCCCTCCATGTGAAACCCAGGTTCCTGTTCTCTGGAATCCTAGGCTTCTTGTTATTGCCTACGTTCTTAACAGTGGCTCAAAAATGAAGTGTACTTGTTTTACTCAACGGCGGGGAGACTGTTGGCCCTCTCCCTTGCCTTTTAATCATCTCCTGCCAACCAGAACTCATTCACAAGGTGTCATGGAGCTGAATGGAGGGCTGAGAAATGACCTCTTTTGGGTGATAGATTTGTATCCAGCTCAGCCTTTATAGGCTATTCATAGACTGTCTTGTAGACTGAACAGTGCTGGAGTGGAGGTGGGAACAGAGTCAGCAATAGCTAGTGGATGGTGTGACCTCATACGTGGTTTGGGAGAGAGAAAGAAAAACAAAGAAGAGATTTTCTTGTTCTGGACCATGAGTAGGCTGTAGAGGTAAAGCCTACACTCTAGGTTTTCACAAGAAGGTGCCAGCACCCCTTTAGCTTCCTGGTCAAAGACCTCATCCCAGGTGCCTCCTTCATAGTAATCTTCAAGGATACCAGAGGGGCAGCCTCCCCTACCTCAGGCTGTTTCATATCAGCACCTCCTTACAAGGTAGGATATTGGTTGCTTCTGCAACTCCATGTGTCAGGATAACTGACATGTGCTAGTGGATGGATGAGCTTCAGCTCACCCTGGGCCACAGGAAAAAGTCACAATAAGGACAAGAATGACATTGTACAGATAAGCATTCAAGATAGAAGGAAGGCAGCCACAGAAGGGTGTGTGTGTGTGTGTGTGTGTGTGTGTGTGTGTGTGTGTGTGTGTTGTTGTTGTTGATGATGATGATGATGATGATGATGATGACAAGTGGCCATATTTCCATCAGCAGTAACTCATAAATGGATTTAAGGTGACCCTTAAACATTCAGTTTGCTTTTATCTCTCTGTGGCATCATTATAAAGAACACTTCAAAAAGTTGGGTTTTTGTATCACACAGAACCACAGCAGAGTACAGGGTACCAAAGCAGAGGGTGAGGGGCTGGAGGAGGATGGTTAGTGTTTCCTGGGCTCAGGATTTCAGTGTGGATTGAGGAGAGAGTTCTGGAGATGGCTGGCAGTGGTGGGTTGCACAAGAGGATGGATGTGTGCAGCGCCATGGACGGCGCACTTTAAAATGGTGCTTTCTATGCACATAGTTTACCACAGTAGCAACAGCATAGATTTCAAAGTCCTTTTCCAGGAAATCCTGACTCAGAGAGACTAGGAAATGGGAAACATTCCTCTAAGAAGCATCCCAAGGGATTATCACTGTCAAGAAAGTTTCAGAAGCTGTTCCTTCGTGAGAAACCACCAGGTGCAAGGCTCTCAAGGGAGTGGGGCGTTGGCACAGACAGCGTGGGTGTGTGAGCCTGGCACCCACATCTACTGTGTGACAAACTGATATTTGAACCCAGAGTTAGAAGAAATGGACAGGCTTGCCAACACTAGAACCAGCTCCACCCACAGAGGAATGTTGATCTCATTTTATTTGTTAGAAAGGCCACAAAGGAACATTTGCTTATTCAAATATATGGAGATAGATAGATGGTCTTCAACAACCTCAAGAGATCTATAAAATATGGCATTTAAAATGTTTTCTTAAGATTTTTTGATATTGAGACATGACAGTCAGCACCTAATAGCACCTCCCATTCTATTCCAAGTAGATGATGAGCATCGAAGAATCTCCATTTGGAGATGGCTGCATTAGTGGCAAGCTTGTCACTGGGCAAGAGAAAGCCCTGGCTTCAACTGTAAACAGAATAGTGTTCAAAAAGGACCAAACTTTGAAGCATGTAAGTTGACAGCCTAGCTCTGCCAAGACAAGGTGGGAAAGTCCTTCATAATTCCTACTTCACAATTAATGTCTATCAGAGATAATGGGACAAAAGGCTGAAGATAGATGCTCCAATATTATAGAGAGAAATTGGAGACTGTCTCAGTAGCCAGTTGTCTGTCATTTCTTAGTTTTGGAAGCTGCTTGCTCTGCACTTCCTGTTTATTCAGATATATTTATCCTTCTCAGGTCTCTGATGTGGTTGAAGACGAGAAAGTTATAGTCTCACAGTTAAGTTTTAAGTTGTTTAGGAATTAAAAGGATGTTTTAGGTCTAAGAAGATGTTTTTAAGTTTGTAATGCAAGTTAGGATGGAAACTGAGTTAGGTATAGAACTTTAAACTCAAGGAGATAGATAGATAATAGAATATTCTTTTTAGTTGCCAAATACATATTGACTGGATATTGGGAATGTATGCCATACCTTATAGTTTTCATAATTGTTTCCTAATGTTCTTATTGTTTTACATTATAGTTATTGTTATTAAAAAGATCCTTTTATTGAACTAAAAGGGGAAGATGTTGGAAAAATATAATAAAAATAAAATAAAAAAGAAAGGCCACAAACTGTCCTGGGGATTCAAGCAGGAAGGTCCAAGGCCCAGAGGCCTCAGACTTACCATGGAAGTTGCAGAATGCTTCCAAAATTGTGAAAGACATTTAAATTAAAATATGATAGCACTGATGTGATTAGCAAGACCTTGAGAAAAATAATACTCTATGTTATGAAAGTTAAGAAAAGCTGGGGTGGGGCAGTCATTCTCATGTACTATGAATTACAGAATGTATTGGAATAATTTTGTGAGCATAGTTTGGAATCATCTATCAAAATCCCTAAATTTGTGCCATTGCTTTGACTTCTTTATGCCACTCCTTAATCTCCTGCCTAAAAACACAGTCATGGCCACAGAATTTCTATAGATTAGAACTAGCTGAATGGATAATGTTAGTACAATGGAGCGTGGCATGGAACAGTTGTTAAAATGATGTTGTAGATGATACCAAAAGATCACCACACCACAAAAGGACCACAAAAGCAGCATGAAGAACCTGCTCCTCCTGCTTGCTTTGTAATGATTGTGTCTGTATTGTTTTCTTATAGGTACAAACAACTCACTCTTAAGTCATACACAAAATAAATTTTTAAATACATAAAAAACATTCATAGCAATGTTAAGAAAAAATGAAAGTCTGAATATATGATAAAAGAGAAGCTATTTGTAAATTCAAAATTAATTTTTATGGACTTTTGTTTTTAAAACTTATGTGTGTGTGTTCATGTATGTTTGTATGGATGCCTGCACAAGCGTGGAAGTGCCTGTGTACCCAGAAGAGAGTGTCTGGAACCCTCAGGGCTGACAGATAATTGTAAGCTTTTGGATGTGTGCTACGAACCAAACTCTGGACCTCTATAAAGCAGCCAATGCTCTTAACTACTGAGCCAACTCTACAGCCCCAGGTTTTGTTTCTTGAGACAAAGTCTCATGTAGCCCAAACTGACTTGAAACTCATGTAGACAACTCCAGCCTTGAACTCCTGATCCTGCCTCCACTTCCTAAGTGTTAGGATTACAGGTGTGAGTTATACACCAATCTTTTAAAAAAAAATTAAGTATCATCTTGTAAAGAGCTAGTAGGGCAGTTCGTTCTTTGATTCTTGCACACTGGGATAGGTTGACTGACACAGCAAACTAGAGGCACAGCAACTCCCCCAGAATCTTTGTAAACTTTGCACTTCTTAGCTGCTTCTTCATAAAGAACCAGCAGATGCAAGCAAGGCCTTGCCACTTTATGGGTCTTTATTCTAATCATTTAATCTAATCATGTGACATCAGCCCCACAGGCAGGCTTGTGTATGGAGGAGAGAGAGGAGACTGCACGCCTGAGAAAGGGGTCTGTTCCGATCATGGCTGTGTCTCCTTGGTTAACCGTTCTCTCTGACCTTCTCCAGAGCAGCCCTGACTCGCAGAAAGTACTTGGCATTTGTGTGCTGAACGAACAGGTTGGCAGATAGTGCGAAGGTGCCGTTAGACATTTCAGCATGCTTGCAGTCTGCATCCCTCACCATCCAGTCTATCCTGGAACTCCCCTGGCCACACTGCCCTGCTGCGTTGCATGGTTTGAGTTTGGTTTTGGGATGAGGACTTGCCTTGGAAATGAGAGTTGGAAAGGGGACGTGAGGAGAGGCGATTGTCATCGGCAGGTCATGGTGGTCACAGCAGACATATTCACAGCTCTTCTGACTTCTTGGCACTCACCAGAGTTGGTGGGACATTACTACATGTCCCTTGAGAATCGAAGCAGTCTCCCACAGAGCTTCAAGAACCATCCAAAAAGGGTTTCAGCTTGACCTAGTTTGTTTTGTTTTTACTGTCTAACATTTCTCATTTCTATCAGCCCTCATTCCCACAGTGGATTTCTTTGCCCTCATAATAAACCAAACGGCTTTCATCTAGGGTCTCCCTTTTATCTTTTCAGGGGTTGAATACGACGTTTCCTTTGCTGCTTTTACTCTGCAGTGAAACCCCCCATAAACACTGCTATTTTTCCTCTTTGAGTTTTGCCTGGGAAAGGGACCTGGAGGTTGCTCCTGTGCTCAGGGTGTCTGCCACCAGCTTGCCTGCAGCGACCATCTCTCCCCTGGCCACAGGCACCAGTCTTGGTTGTGACAAGCAAGAAACAGGTGTATCCGGAGGCAGCAAGTCTCTGAGAATCACAAGACCAGCAAACATGCCAGGCACCTGTGTAACCCGACCTGATATTAATAGCGCCTCTCTGCTAAATCCGCAGCCACAGGTGTAAATCTTCCAGAAAAGCTTGTTCTTTTTTTGCTCTTGAAGGGCCTAGTGAAACCGCCAAACCACCGCGGCCTTTGAGTGTAGACGCCTGGCTGAGGTACCTTTTCTGTAGTGTGGATCACACCTGTCAAGCATACATATTTCATGTCTAAACCACTCTAATGCCTTTAAGCAGCGAATGGCAGGCCAGCCCAACTGTATAATTCAGAAAACTGAGGAGGAGAAACCTCACAGTTCATTTACAGCGGTGGGTGGATTAAGGGGTTATGGAAAAAACGTCAAGGCTCAGCAGGATTTCCACTGCTCATGCAGAGCTGCCCTGGTCACTTAGGCTAGCTGCCAGCATCCACTCACACCCCATGTCTACACAGTCTCCAGGCTTATCTGCTTAATCAATCAGCAAATATTCACTGGGAAATAGTCTATGCTCACCACTATCCTGGACTCCATGGGGTTTCCTGGTTCCATCTTTCTGTCCTCTTTATCTGTCAGTTAGAGAAATAAAACCCCAAGAGCTGAGGTCTGGCCTGGTGGTGGCTGACGTTGCTCATTTAATACAGCATGCCTGTTTTCTAACTGTCACCAGAGGGTGGCCTTTGCACAGTCACCTTTGCTCTGGAGCTATGAGTAGACACCAAGCATAATCCAGTTCTCAAGGGTGGGCTGTGTACAGACTGCAGTGAGGAAACTTGCTTGAATTAACTAATCCTAATTTCACATTAGTGCCCGAGTACCTCTGTGTGTGGGAGGGTGGACACACAAGAGCATGCTCACATCTAAGCTGTTGCAAAGACATTGTCACGACTTTGTGCAACATTCACTAAACACCCACCATCTATCAGAGACTGTGCCACTTGCTATTGCTTCCCCTTGATGAGTTACTGTTGGCCATGAGCATCTTACATGAAATGATCTAATGAGTACTTGTCATTAACACATAATAAAGTAAGCATTTCCCTCTGATCATACTGACACTGCCTATCTGGCTTGTGAAGCATGTTTACTGTTAAGGATAACATTAAAAAGTAACTACATTCAGACAAAATTCTGTGTGTGTGTGTGTGTGTGTGTGTGTGTGTGTGTGTGTGTGTGTAGCGTGCGTTTTGGGGAGTACATGCTCTGTATGCAGGACTTTGGACTTGAGCTTAGATAAGGAGGCCAGAGAAGGACACTCGATACTTTCCTCTTTTGCTCTCCACCTTATTCCCTTGAGACAAGATCTCTCGCTGAATTTGAAGCTTGCCATTTTGGCTTTGCTGACTAGCCAACCAGTACAGGGGAACTACCTGTCACCGCACCATTGAGACTTTGAACTTGGGTCCTCAGGCTTGCATACAAGAGGTCTCACACACTAAGTCTCTCCCTAGCTTCCCGGACTCAATTTCAATGAGCTGAGAATGAGAGAGGAATTCAGGAGCATATATTACAATTTTTCCCCTGGGGTTGAAGTACTCCAGAATTGAGATGCAAATTTAAAAATCATTATTTCTCCAATCATATATTAAATTTTCTGCACCCAGAGTTCTGCAGTGATGTTTTGGGAGACAGTGCTGCGGATGGAGGGAGCCTGTCAACAGGTCCAAGGCAGGGACTCTGGCCCAGGAACGGAGGAAGTGGTTTCTAGCTCTATTTGAGAGACAAAGGCCTGTGCCGGGCCTGATTATTTTGATAAACGAAAACTTCAGTAGTGGTCAACCAAATGTCTGATCAATTTTTAAAGCTGTTAGGAGGACGAAATAAAAAGGGCCCACAAAGAAGCTACTGCCATGTCTGGAAGGCATGACATCGCACAGCTACTAGCACTGGTGTGGGTCATTTATTAACTCATTAACATCTGCCAGTAGCAAGGAGCTATGGGAAGGAAGCTGACCCACAGAAAAGTAGTATGACTTATTTGCAGCCTCACATCTGGAGTGGGGCTGGTTTCAACTGGTGTGAGTGGGGGACCTGTTTGTTGACTGACTTTTATGTGCTCCTGCCTCTCTATGTTTGTGGATCATAACTACCTGCATCCTGTGTAAAAATGCCTCTACATTGCCAAGCATCCACTACATTCTTTAGACCCTTCTTCACCCTCAGCATTTTACCCCTTAGGGACCAAAGAATCAACATGGTAGGAAACTGTCTAGGATCTCAGAGTTAGCTCAGGTGAGGGTGGGGTACCAACAGAATTCAGTGCAACTTGGAAGCCGGTGCCCATTCCAGCCTAAGTGTGTTCCTCAGCAGCTAGCTGTGTGACATTGAACAAATCAGCAAACTTCCTTCGCATCAGCTTCCTCCTGGATCTTACACTTACTGGAGTGATTTTGAGGTCTGCAGTCAGTGGTGTCATTATTATTAATAGAATGCCACTCCATAGTCATCATTCCTGGGTGATCTGTAAGGGTGTTCAAGGGATGAGTCTAGGAGGAATCTTTATATGGTGTATGAATGGTTCATAAAGCCAAGGCCCAAGGCCCATGGTGTGACTTCAGGAATTCTGGGAGGTCCTTCCTGAGCCTCAACTCTGTCAGGACCTTCTGTGCAAATGCAAAGCCTCAGAAATTAAACAGTGATCCATCCTACATACTCCAACTCAATTGACACCACTGAACCCTGAGCAGAGAACCCCAGTGTCTAGATCACAAACCTCAATAAACTGTCCTTGAGGAAACAAACTCAGAGTCTCTTAGACAGAGCATTGAAGGTTTAGTCCATTCCCTCCCAGAAGCTGTCAAAAGTGCTATTTTAGTTCAGATTGCTGAAACAAAATTCCTCAGATTGGGTAATCTATAAACTTTATCTCATTTGTTATTATCATGTGTCCCCTGTGGATGTGGGCAAGCCATGCAAGGCTGTGAAGATCAGACAACTTTGTGCAATTGGTTTTCTCATCCCAGTTTTGCACAGGTCCTGGAGATCTGATGGGTCACCAGGCTTGTTCAGCAAGTGCCTTTACCCACTGAGTCACCTGCCCTGACCCCCTCCCCCAGGTAGTTTAGAAACAACACAAATGCTTCTAGAATCTAAAAGGACAGGATGAAGTCACTGGAACGTCACTCTTTGCTTCATAGATGGTCAATTAATTACTTTTCTGTTGCTGGTAAAAAACACTATGACCCAAAGTAACTTAAGGAAAAAAGGGTTTATTTTAGCTTGCATAATGATGAATAAGATATGACATTAGGAGCAGGAAGCAGAGAGCTCATTCTATCCACATACAGAAATCAGTGAGTAGAAACTGGGTCATACACCTTCCATGTCCATCTCCAGTTACACATTTCCTCCAGCACGGCTTCACATTCTCAACGTTCCATAGCCTCCCCAAACAGCCTTATCATCTGGGAACTGAGTGTTTAGATACACAAGCTATGGGGAGCATTTCTCATTCAAATCACAATATTCCACTTCCTGGTCTCAACAGGCTCATGGCCACCTCATGATGCAAAATGCATTTAGTCCAACTTCAAAAGCCCCCATAGTCTTTAAGAATCTCAAAACTTTTTAAAAGTCCACAGTCTCCTTTGAGACTCAAGGCAAGGTCTTAACCGTGGCTCCCTATAAAATAAAAATGAAAAACTCTAAATGTACTTACATACTTATATACTTACAACATACAGCACCACAGAATAGACATTCTCATTCTAAAAGGAAGGAATAGGGACGTGTTGGGGAAATACTGGATCAAAGCAAGACCAAAATGCAGTAGGACAAACAAATCCTGTAGTTCCATGTCCAGTATTTGGGGCTTCAGCATCAAAGCGCTTAGAGGGCTCCACCCCTCCAGGCGGCCTGCAATGTATATCTCTCTCTTGGCCTGGTTTCACTTGCTCTCTGCAGCTCTCCTTTGCATGGCTCTGGCACTGCCAACATCTTGGGATCTCCACCACAACCCAGGCTCCACCACCTTAGTTTCATCTAGTGGTCTTTCATGGCCTCCTTTCAAGGACTCAAATCATGCCACATTTTGCCTGGCTTTAGTGTCTTCCTGAAATCCCGGAGGAGGAATCCAAGGTACTCTCAATCTCGTGCCCTTCTTATCTCCAAAAACCAGTGCCACAAGGACAGCACTGCCAAGCTGGCTGCCAGCTTGGGCTGGCCCCATGCCCCTTGGACCAGAACTGCAGTAGTTTTTGTATGGTGCAGCTGCTTTCCAGGAGTAAGAGACCCCTTATTGTCTCTCTTAGCAGTTGGAAACTGCTGGGTGTGGTCCTGCCAGCAGGGTATCTTTTTTACTGCTGCAGGGCAGATGAGGATGCTCCTCTCAGTGCTGCTGATCTCTGTAATAATTACAGCCTCTCTTTCTGCATAGGACTTACCACAACCTTAAGCCAGTGTTCTTTTCTGCTGGAAACTACAGTTTTCTTTCTTTCTTTTTTTTTTCTGCATTGCTTGTTCTTTTTTCATTGTAGACTTGTGTAAGAGTGATCAGTAAAATCCCCTCCACAGAATCAGTGCGGTGCTGTCCTAGTATCTCCTCTGCTAAAGAAACTGGCCTCTTACTTTTAAGTTTAGCCTCAGGCAAGTTCTTAGTACTTGGATAGAACACAGTAAGATTCTCTGACAAAACACCACAGAAACAGCCTCTAGCCCAATTACTAACAGAGACCTTGTTCTTCTTGGAAAGCTCATGAGCCAGGCCTTCAATGTTCATATTGCTCTTAGCAGTACTGTCTTCTAGGTTACAATTACAACAGACCATTAAGCTATATACAAAATTAAACAGCTTTTCAATAACACCCCCACTCTATTGTATAAGTTTGTTCTCTTCTGTATATTAGTATGCAGCACATAAAGGAGGAGCTCGGTGTCTCTTGGATTTGGGGCCAAGATGGGCAGAGCACAGTTGAGACCACGGCTCCAAGACAAAACATGAAATGCCTTCTTGAAGGGGCGTGACTAAGAAACTGCACAAGCTCCAATTGACATGGGTTCCTGTGAGAAGCCACAAGACCGCTGGATATCACGAGAGATCTTATGTTCCCCCTAAGACTGCCAAGGAGGACAGTTCAGTTCTGGAAGCTCAGAATCCTCTCCTAAGCCACCATCTGCATCTGTGGCCTTTAAGACCCTGCCACGCTGACTGGTGCATCAAAGTCTCTTACCCCTTCTACCCTTCTACAACTGTGTGGTATGTCCTACTTGTCACAAATCAAGCCTTCTATGTTCCCTTAAACGCTGACAAAAACAGCCTTTGCTGGACTTTGGTTCCTCCCCCTAGCCCATCTCAATGTCTATATCTGCTGGACTCTGGGATCCCTAATGTTAGAGTCATCTGTGGGCAACTCCCAACAGAATTCTTCAACCTACAGCACCCAGTTTGATGCTACACCTCCTGTCTAAGCTTGCAGCACTTCCCTGGGATTCTGTGGATATTAGACTTATAGACATTATAGAAGTAATGAGGAAGCTGCTGCATCTGTCAAGGGGTCACCCCCAGGTATCTACCTCCTGGAGTCTACCAAATGTGAGTGCTGTACCAGCTCCTATTCCACACCTGTGGGAGCTGCCCTAGAGCTTCCCATTGTGGGGAGTATGGGTCTTCTTTTTTTTTTCCATAAATGCAAGATAATCATCTGCCACTGTGTAGACACAGCCCCTGCTCTCGAAGCCCATGCCCAAAGAGCAAGGAGGACAAGAAGGACACTCCAGAACTGGATGGCAAGTTGCACAAACACTTGAAGGAAGCTTGCCGGTCCCTGCTGATAACAGGAGTGGTGACTAGAAGCCCTACAGCTGTGAGACCAAGAAGTGTTGTAAGCTAAGTATTGTAAGAAGGAGGCAGCCCAGAGCTGAGCTTACAGGGAGTCGTGGCGCACCTAGGAATTATTAGGTAAGGGAAGAAATGTGGCTAACTTATAGACAGGGTAGACAGATGTAGGAGCACAGAGATCTGATGTAGGAGATGGAAGAGCCAAGCCCCTTAGCCAGTGAAAAACACAAATGTCCCTCTGGGCCTCAGCAGTCAGACCTGCCTCTCCTCCCTCCCCTCCACCAAACCTCTTCCCGACTTCTACCTGCAGTACTTATCCCGCAGTATCACAAGCTGACCGCTCCTTGGGTTAGATCAGGTATCCTTTTCTTTGTTCAGAGAAAGACACAGGAAGCTACTCCCCTGATGGACAAAGGAAAGCTGTTCTCTTTCCCTGAAAGCAGAAGCATCCTCTGCCTGCCTACAGTCTGGCGCCAACAGTCATAAAAAACAGTTTCAAATCTTGAAGATGTTGAAGGACGCCCTCTGCCTACCGGAAGAACTGGAGTTCTTGGCCAGCCCTTGGCCACCACTCCTAGTTAATTTCAGGTTGGAACCGCAGTGGCAGCCCACGGTTTCCCCACTAGGTGGGGCCCTTGGTCTCTAAGGCTCCTTGATCCGCATTTCTTGGAAACTCGCTCAGAAACTGCATTCAAAGCCAACAGGAAATCTTTTGCAGCAAGTGCCATAGGTTCAGTGTTTTAAGAACAACAAACTCTTGGAAATCTGTTTTGTGTTTTTTCCTTTCATTTGCAAAATGAAGGGTGAGCAGAGGCGTCTGCACAGGACACGAAACCGAATGAATCTGAAATATGGACACAAACGAGGTCAGGTAGAGGATAATTCCCGTGAAGAGCCGTGCTGACTCTAGTGTTCTAGTTGACTGTCGCTTTTGAAACCTGCCAGAGACCTAACTCGGCAAAAAGACTGAAAAAAAAAAAAAAAGAAAAAAAAGAAAAAGAATCCTTTGCCCTGGCGTCCACCAGCATCATGGAGCCACCCCAGCCAGTTGACATGAGTGCAGAGAAACTGTGAGCAAGCGTGGAGAAGCGCCTCCCCACACCCCAACCTCTCACCCCCTCACCCCCCGCCAGCAGTTAGGATTTTCAAATCTGCTTTGCAGTATCTCATCCGGTCTCCTTTGCAGAGATTCGGGAGAATTTCACCTTTCACCAGCGATAAATGCTCAGAGAACCCTGCTTCCCGTTTCTTCACCTCTGACAATTTTAGGCAGAACTGAGTTTGGCATAGAAAGGGCAAGACGATACTGACTCTGTCTAGGAGAGGCTACATTTAGCCCAAGAAACACAACTCTTAACAGAAAACAGTAGCAAGGCATTCCTTTTAATACCACTTTAGAATTCTGCTCATGCAGTGGAACCTTTGCCAAATAAGTACAATCTGTTTCTGAACGGTGGGGGGGGAGCGCAGTGGGGATTGAACATAGGGTTCTTGCCGGTGCTAGGCAAGCCCTCCACCACTGAAATGCACCCACAGACCTCTTTACGTTTTAAGACAGGACTTGCTAAGTTGTCTGCTAGCCTTGAATTCACTATTTAGCTCAGATTGGCTTTGAAACTTATGACCCTCCTGCCTCAGTTCCCTCGGACACTGTGATTACAGACCTGTACCACCAGGTCAGCCAACTCATTACATTTTGAAATTTGAATGTTATAAAGGAATTCCACAAGGGGAATCACCAGAATGCTTTGAGGGTGCAAGATCACGTGACAAACTTTTACTAACCTGAGAATGCCCACTGCCTAATTCTCAGAAATTGTAAATATATCACATGGCCGAGGAGAAGTAAGTTTCTAATCATCTTGAAACAGGGGGAGTTCCTGGATCATCTTTCTTAACAGTGGAGAAGAGAGCTAGAGTCAGAGCCACCAGATGAAGACTCCATACCCCACTGCTCAGCAAGCACTGCAGGCTCCACAAGTGAAAAACACAGTTCTTAAAGCAGTGGCCGAGCTCTAAAGACCTACAGGGACCCTGAGCAAGACAGAGCAGGAAGTGCCCTCGCCTGCCTCTGTCCCCAGCGAGTTTAGGAAGGCATCCTGGACAGGGACTTCTCAGCAGAGCCAGGGAAGCTGGGAACACGAGTGTGACCCTGGAATATGGGGGCTCAGGGCCTTTCCTTTAGCTCCCTTTGGGGGACTGGGTGTTGAAGTGGGAAGCATTGCTTTACTGTCTAGACTAATCTAGACCCCTTGATCCTCAAAGTGGTTCACTGAGAAGTATATGAAAAATGTAGAATCCCAGGCCCTGCCCAACCTTGTTAAGTAAATTATCATTCTGGCAAAATCTTCAAGGGATTTAGGTTTGCATTTCAGCTTGGAAATCACTCACTTCAATAACCATATTGTTGTTCTCCCCATTCAGGTTAGAGAAAACAGCCATCCTGCCACTGTCATTCCCAACTGTTAACATAGACATCCCTCGTAAGGCCAGTAATTGTGTGGCAATGCCCAGAATGAGCTGGTTCAGTGCTGCTCTCAGCATCTGCATGGGCATCACATGTACCAACAGGCCATGTGTCTTGTACAGGAACACCGGGCAAGCTTGACTTCGTACAATGTGGTAACAGACATCATCAGGCTTTGTCAGAACATGGGACTTTCAAGCTAGGTGTGGTGGTACATGCCTATAATCCCAAAGGTCAGGGGAGAGGCTGAGGAAGGAGGATTGCAAATTCCAGGCTAACCTAGTAGTGTCATTAAAGACACAATTTAATGAGCAAATGAGAGAGGGGGAAAATGTGACTTTAACTCTACCGTCTATACTATTTGCTTATCTGTCTGTTTGTTTGAGACCAGATCTCACTCTATAGCTCAGCTACACCATAAACTCATGGGAATGCTCTTTCCTCCCCTCAGCTTCCCAAGTGCTGGGATTATGGGCGTGAGTTACCATGTTTGCCTTTAGCTCTAGCAAATCTAATGGAATAATATTTTCTCTAGCCTATTATATCCATCCAATAATAATTTAGCCTGGCAGCTAGACCTTTAAATTACTGCATTGTGACTCACTTTCTATCTCTAGTTGGTAGTAAAACCAACCCAAAGGCTCTGGACTCATAAGACCAAGTCTTTCCTTAGGGCTTTATAAATACTAGGAACTGCATGCACAGCCTCCCACTAGTCCAGCTCTACACCCCAGATGCCCCCAACCTCTTTACCCTGCTTTTAGGAGCTCCACCCTTCTTCAACTCTGGACCCTAGACACACTCAGGGTTTCCTTATATTCTGTCAGAAACCTGGAGACACTTCTGCTACAGATGCTGAAGTTTTGCTAGCTTTACGCTGCTCAACTGAAGCTAGCTTCAATGGTTTTACACAGTACCCTGGGAGCCATGGCCTACCAGACTCCTCTTTCTTTGTAGAGCCACCTCCCACCCCCTGCCCTGAGCTTCATCTCCTGGATGTTCTTCTGCCCCCACCGTGCCTGGGCTGGTTCGAAAGAGGAGTAGACATGCCCTCCCTGCACTCCAAGAGGCAGGGCAGCGTTCCCACCACCTGTGAGAGTCTGGTCTTATTCCATGAGTATCCTTGTGCCTGAGGGAAAGCATCATGAAACAGTAAATTAGAAACCCTCACAGGCCAGATAAGACTGTATAGGAAGAAGGTAAAGGTTTTCTTTGGCCTTCTTTTATTAAAAGTAAAAGTCCACAGCATAGACAGTTGTCTCTAAACCATCTTAAGTGTTTGGTAGTAGGAAATGTATTCTCTCTGTGCTGCCAATCCTCAGAACTGTTTTCATTTCTCGAAACTAAAACTCCGATCCTGTTTTCACCCTAGTTTTTTAATTGCTTGACGATTTCATACATTTATATAATGAACTTTAGTCATTATTATATATCCCTTTTCTCCTCCCTCATGTCCCTTTTTCTGTTGCTGGGAACCTTCTTCTCAGTGAGCCACTTTCCACCTTCACGTCATCTTTTGTTTGTGGTCCACTGAGTATAATTGCAGCTGTCCAAGTATAGATGAGAAGCTACTCAGTGGAGCACAGGCAACTAACACACCACCTAACAAAATGACGCCTCTTCAGCAATGGCAGCTAATTGCCCATGGTCCCTTTGGGAGGGGTGAGGCTTCATGAGCCCCTCCCTCATCCATAATGAAATGCTGAGTGGGTCCAATCTTGTGCAAGTTTTGTGCAGATCACCACATCTGCAGTGAGTTTATGAGACGTCATGCATCTTCCCACCCTCAGTTCTTAATTTCTTTCTGCCTATCTCCCTTGGTGTTCCCGAAGACTTGGAGAGATACTATAGCTGGAGCCATGCTCCACCAACACTTATTCTCAGCTTCTTACTGCAGTAGGCTTCTCTGATGAAAGTGGGGCATAGCACTAATCTATGGGTATAAACATGATTGTTTAGAAGGCAGTTTTATATCCTGACTGTTTAACAAAACAAGAGCAGTCAGTTCTCCACTGGGGTCCATGACCACCCAAACCAAGGACCCTTGGCTAGGTTTACAGAACCTCGTGTGGAGTGGGCCTCAGATCTGATCAGAAAACATTTGGTTATATCATATCAGTTGTACCACTATTGGACTAAAGAGCACATCTTGCCTGGCAGGTTATTACTGCAGCTTGCAGGGTTCATAAATGGGTGAGACTACTCAAGACTTTTCTCCTCGAGTAACTTGCATATCATCTTCTGGAACAACAAAAGTTAGGCAGTGTAGATGAAGCTTCCATCTCAGCTTCAGCTGGACTTCTCTGTAACCCCTGACCAAAATGTCTGTACCTGTTAAATAATAAATTCCCATTTCCCCTCTGCTCCTTCCTGGTAGCCACAGCTCTACTTTCTGCCTCTGTGAATCTCAGTACTCTGGGTACTTCATATATGTGAAATCATACAGGATTGGTATTTCCACAGACAGTTTACTTCACTTAACATAAGGCATGGAGGTTCATCCATGCTACAGCATGACTCAGGATTTCCTTTCCTTTTCCATGGTGTGTGAAGGTCACATTCTGTCTACCCTTTCGCCACACCATTGACTGCTGCAGGCATGTGGACTGTATCTCTCTGAGACACTGATTTCAGTTGCTTTGGGAACATACCCATAAGTGGAGTGGCAAGATTAGATGAACTCCTGCTTTCCGAGCAAACATGGGTACTTTGAGCTGGCTTGTGTAAATTCTGCAGCTGGTTGTACCCCCACAGCCAGGGTATGTATGAGTCATCACATCAGAGGATCACATGGCACCAACTGTAAGAAAACTAAAGACTTGGAAGATGCATGGCTGCCACCTATAACTCATTATAAGACTGGTCTCCTCTTACCAATACATACATACCTTCAATACAGATAAACCGAACACATTCTAGACACCAACTCTATTTAAGGCACCAAGGATAGAACAGTAAGCAGTGCAGTCAGGGGTCTTACCTGCAACTAATGATCTCAATGTCAGCTGAAATGGTGTATACTATAAAGGACAATTGTTGGGCTCTGATCCAGGGGTGAAGAGCTGGCATGAGTCACTGTCTCTGTCTGCTAGGAGCTTTTAGGCTAAAATAAACACCACTTGGTTATTTCAGGCACTACATAGGTATTTTTTTTTTTTTTTACTTTTAATGGTGTCATAAGTAGTTAGTTTTCTCTGCTGCGATGATAAAACACTCACCAAAACCAAAACTGGGAGGAAAGAATTTATTTTTCTTACAGGTTATAGTCTATCATTGAAGGAGTCAAGGTAGGAACTCAAAGCAGGACCCTGGAGGCAAGAACTGAAGCAGAGGCCATGGACTGGCTTGCTCCCCATGGTTGCTCAGCTCAGTCTAATTTCTTATATACCACAAGACCACAAGCCCAGGAGTGATGCTTCCCACAATAAGTTGGCCCCTCTCACATCAATCATTAATCAAGGAAATGCTACACAGAGGTATCTACAGACCAATACGATGGAGGCATTTTCTTGGTTAAGATTCTTTCTTCCCAGATAATTCTAGTTTGTGTCAAGTTGACAAAAACTAACCAGCACAAATAACAATATGTTCAATTTGGTATGCATTTAGAAACATGTGCATTTTTCACTAGTCCCTTAATTTCTGAGTATTTCCTTAATGGCACTTAATTTAAAAGGGGGGGTCCACAGGAACATAAATATTAACTGTTAAGGAAATGTTAAAATATAAAGAAGTCAGGCAATACTTTAAACACAGCAACTTAAAATTTAGAGAGATGACAGGGCAAGCTACAGTAAATACATGGGATACAGTGAGCACCAAGTGAAAAGAGTTCCTCACTCCCTAAGGGAGTAGGGCTCTGGAGAGGTTTCTCAGTGTAGTCACTCAAGTGTATTTGTGTGAACTACTCAGGCAGTAGTGGATAGATCCACCTCACTTAGTTCTAGCCACAGGGACCATTTCCTTATGGTCTCACTGTGGCCTCTGTCCCCACCGTAACAGATTCTTCCAATCTATGTCCCTTTTCCTTGTTATTATCTGGGCATTTGTGTTAAGATTTGACTGCGAAATCTCCCAATAGTCTCATGTGTTTCAGCACTTGGTCCCCAACTGGTGGTACTTTTGTGGGGAGGTTATGGAACCTTTAGGAAGTGGAGTCTCTCCACAGGAAGTGGGTCACTTGGTGGGGTTGGGGAACTAACATTTGTAACCTGCTCTATTTCCTGTCTACTCTCTGGTTCCTGATGGCAGACAAGATGTGAGCAACCCCATCTCACTCCTGCCACCATGCCTTCCCCTCCACAATGGACTATAACCTTAGACCATGAGCCATTAGAAGGTGAGCCAAAATAAACCATGTCTTTCTAAGTGGCTTCAGTGACGGCAATGAGAAGGGTAGTGAATACACACCACCCTCATTTTCCTTCAGAACCTTCCCAGTGGACATGGCAGAAAAATGTCTGCCCACACTGACTACATTCCTCCCACTCAAGCTCCAGCTAGACTAATGTCTTCCATGAGATTCTGCTCAGGCTCAGTTAGCACAAGTGACTTCAGAAGGGTACTCTTTATGCAAGGACCATCTTTTCCTAGGGTATCAGGAAGGGGCAGTTGCCAGAGCCCAGTTGGGAACTGGGCTCACTCCGTAAGGTTCCAAACTCCCATGTGTCTGACAAGATGTAGAAACTGCCATCAAAATCAGAAAAGCTTTTCTTTTTTGTGACAATTTGTGATAAAAATAGCTCTTACATTTTAAGAGACTGGAAATTTTGCTGAACCTCACAGGCAGAGTTAATAATACACCTTGAGGTCACTTAAGACTGAAGACTGCTATCTTACTGTGCACCCAGCCTGTTTATTTTCCTGTCTTTAAGAGAACAAAATAACAATCAACCTTACTTGCTTTGAATTTCTCATGAAATCAACTTTACAACTTCCCTGCCCCTGACTCAGGAATAAGAGAAGTGTGTGTGTGTGTGTGTGTGTGTGTGTGTGTGTGTGTGTGTGTTAATAAATGCTGAAAATAGCCAACAGGTTGAAAGTGGCTTTATAAAATGAATATCCACCATAAATGCTGTAAGCAGAATTTATATGTTGCTTGGTAGTGTTTGTTTGTTATCTAGTTCAGTTGGAGTCAGTGACTTAATCCCTTGTAAACTCAGTTAAAGATATCTGTGAACTATCTCTCATTACATCCCCATGAGATACATTCTGGGTTGTTCAATAAAAGAGAAAGCAAAGCCCCTTGTCAGGGATGTACATACACAGATACAGGCATAGGGACAGATTCAAAAGACAGAATTCAGGCAGGCACAGATCAGACTCATACAACAGACAGACAGGGAGGATGGAAGACACAGAGAGAAAGAAATAGAAAATTCAAATCTTGGTTTAATCTTAGTCAAATGACACCAAGGGAAAGTGCTTTGTAATTTCTTTTCCTTATTGCAACAATGGTGCATTATTGGTGACTCTAAGTTTGTCATTAATGCGTTAAAATCAATGTACTCTTTGCTCACGTGAGGACAATAGTGACATGATCCGAGATCTGAAGTGATAATGGGTCTAAACTGCTCCTCCTGTCCTGGAGTCCAAAGTAATGCTTCTGTACAGAGAAGTAAACCAGACCCGTGAAACTTCCAGGCACTTGGGAATTTGGTATCCATTATCTATGGGCCAAGACAAAGGTGGTTTGAAAGGCTAGACAATTTTATTTTGTAATTCAAAAGATGACACCTGAGAGCCTATGGGTCATTCAATGGCATATTAGCTGGTAAGCTAACAGCACCTACTGCAAGCCAATATGTGTGGTCAGTACTCTACACAGATTAACCCCAAATACTTCTGTGACATAGTTGATGTTATCCGCATTTCTGAAGAGAAAGAAACTAAGACTCAGAGAGTCAAGAAACTCCCCTGAGTTTATACAACAAGGAAATGAGAAGCTGGAACTCAAACCCAGGAACTAAATTTCCAGAACCTGTGTTCTCAACCCAGGGTTTCCAAAGTACCAGGGTTATGATCTTGCTCACCACCTGCTTATAAACCCAGTTTAACTTACTGATTCCGTGGTAAAATGAAAAAAAAAAAGATCCCTTCATTAAAAGATCACTGCAAAGATTAGAGGGGAAATATCTGTATATTT
>CAJQZJ010032201.1:8278709-8293386 GCA_907164525.1 Lophiomys imhausi | reverse complement strand
AATAGAAAATAATTCTGAGCCTACTTTTCTTAAGAATTCTCCATACACAGGGCTAGAGAAATTGCTCAGTGGTTAAGAGCATTGGCTGTTCTTACAGAGAACCAGGGATTGATCTCCAGCACCCACACAGTGGCTAACAACTGCATGTAACTTCAGTTCCTGAGATTCCAATGCCCTCTTCTGGCCTCTATGGGCATAGTACACATGTGGTGTATAGACATTCACATAGGCAAAAACATCCTTACACAGCAAATGAAAATAAATAAATCTTTAAAGACAGAGTTCTCCGCACATCAACTCTGGCACACAATGCTTTCCAAAAATGGCCACAAAATTCCTCCTATTCTACATCCCCTTCTTACAAAGGGCATTTGAGGTTCCTACTGATAAGCAGGGTCTATATGCACACTCCTTTCAATCTATACATTTATAACTTTATTCTTGCAAGTTTCCCTCTAATAACAGAATGCAAACAAACAAGAAACAAGTCTATATCATGAAAGCTAAAGCCACTTGGATGATTTGTTCTAAGAACCAACTATCATCCCATGAGACTGGAAGAGCAGCTACACATAGAAACCATATTCAGACGCTCTCCTCTGAGGTCAGATAAAAGCCAGAAGCAACATCAGGCACTAATTAAGAATGTTTTCTAGATGAATCCAGTCCCCCAGCACCTAGCAGACCCGTTTGTTGAAAACAATACAACTATCTACCTTCCTTGCTCTCATAACAGATCTCTAACCTCTGTACCATCTGGATATGTGGCTGTGCTGATTGACAGAACTTAAAAATGTGTGAGCGAGAGTGATTGGTAATGTACACTGACTGGTGCTCCAGTATGATAGATAACTCATGAGAGACAATTGTGTCCATCTCTCCACTGACCACTGTGGGTACATTTATATCAGGGAAGGTGGCAAACAGTTCATGTCTTAGTGGCCTCTTCCCACGAAGAACTGGTTTACCAGCATAGCATTGTGTGCTGGCTATTCTCTGCTGTCAACCTCACTATACTTGGAATTAACCAAAATTAAATTGCTGAGTGTGATGTTTTGAATGAAAATTTGGCCACAGACTATGTGACTGCCCTTAGAGGTGGCTGGAGGTGAGGAGTTGTGCTCTGGATAAGGTTGGGCACCTGTGCTCAGAGACCCTCTCCAGATTAGATCAGGCTGAGAAGAGAAAGCCCCATTGAGAAAGGGGGTCCTCCATTTTCCACCAAGCTCTGATAGCTATCTGGACATGGTGGACTGTGATCTTAATAGTAAGGACTTCCTACAGCTAACCAAATAAATCCTTCGTTGTCTGCCAGACCAGCAGTGGCTTTCTCTGAAGGATATACCAGGCAAGACAATACTGATGTCCCTCAGAGGCCACCAACAGTTGCCTCTAGACCTATAACCACACTTAAAGGTAAGTAGGCTCGTAGAGGGGAGATAGAGTGGAGACCATGAGGAAGTGAGCTATCCCACTAAAGAGCCTGAAGAGTTTGCTAATTCATTCAAGCAGAAGTCTAGGAAATATGTGTGGGAATAGAATTTAAGGGTGTGAGATAATGGTTAAAGAAACATAAAATTGGATCAGGCTGACTTTATTGATATGGGTCCTGTGAATGAGAGTCTAGGTTTAATATGAAAGCACTCACAGTTTAAAAAAATGTCAAAAAATCCCAAAATAGCTAAATCAATCCTGTACAATAAAAAAAAAACATCTGGAGGCATCACTATCCCAGATTGTGTACTAAAGAGCAATAGTAATAAAAACAGCATGGTACTGGTATAGAAACAGACCAGTGGATCAATGGAATTGAATGAAGACCAAGAAATGAACTGATACACCTATGGTCACTTAATTTTTGACAAAGAGACCAAAACCGTACAATGGAAAAAGGACAGCATCTTCAACAAATGGTGCTGGTCTAACTTGATGTCGACATGTAAAAGAATGAAATTAGACCCTTACTTATTACCTTGCACAAAACCTAAGTCCAAGTGGATCAAAGACCTTAACATAAGGTGGACACACTAAATCTACTAGAAGAGAAAGTGGGGAAAACCCTCGAACTCATTGGCACAGGTGACAACTTCCTGAACAGAACACCAACAGTTCAGGATCTAAGACCAACAATCAATAAGTGGAACCTCATGAAACTGAAAACCTTCTGTAAGGCAAAAGACACTGTCATTCGAACAAAATGGCAGCCTACAGATTGGGAAAAGATCTTCACCAACCCCACATCTGACAGAGGGCTAATATCCAAAATTTACAAAGAACTCAAGAAATTAAATGCCAAGAAAGCAAATAATCCAATCAAAAAATGGGGAACTTAGCTAAACAGAGAATTCACAAAGGAGGAATCCCTTATGGCTGAAAGGCACTTGAAGAAATGCTCAGCATCCTTAATCATGAGAGAAATGCAACTCAAGACGACTCTGAGATTCCATCTCACACCTATCAGAATGGCTAAAATCAAAAACTCAAATGACAGCACATGCTGGTGAGGTTGTGGAGAAAGGGGAACACTCTTCCATTGCTGGTGGGAGTGCAAGCTTTTACAACAACTATGGAAATCAGTCTGGCAATATCTTAGAAAACTTGGAATAGCTCTACCTTAAGGCCCAGCCATACCACTTCTGGGTATACATCCAAATGATTCCTCACCAAACCACAAGGACGTTTCCTCATCTATGTTCATAGCAACCTTATTTGTAATAGCTAGAAACTGGAAACAACCCAGATGTCCCTCAACCAAGGAATGGATTAAAAAAAAAAAAAAACTGTGGTACATCTACACAATAGAATACTACTCAGCCATCAGAAACAAGGAAATCATGCAATTTGCAGCCAAATGGATGGAACTAGAGAAGCTCATCCTGAGTGAGCTAACCCAGACTTAGAAGGATGCACATGGCATCTATTCACTTATAATCAGATTTCAGCCATATAGTACAGGATAACTATATTATAGCCAATGCACCAAAGGGAACATGAACATAGACTTTTTTCCTGTCAGTGAGACACTTTGCCCTAGTGGTGCTACCTTGTAGGCCCCGAGTGTATGAGGAGGCTCTTGGCCCTCATATAACTGCTGAACTGGGGCAGGGGACTGATATGTAGGGACACTCTACTCTGGAGGAGTGGGATGGAAGGGTTAGGGGTAGAGGGTGGGAGGACAGGACTGGGAAGGGGTTGAAAGAGGGTGCTGTGATGGAGATGTAACCTGAAGTAATAAATAAACATTAAAAAATCTTAAAAAATTAAAAAGTGTCAATAGTTTGGTTGGTTGGCTTAAACATTTGACAAAAGATGACCTATTGAAAAGCAGTTGGACCACTATGGAAATCAGTCTGGTGATATCTTAGAAAACTTGGAATAGCTCTACCTCAAGACTCAGCCATACCACTCCTGGGCATACATCCAGAAAATTCCTCACCAAGCCACAAGGACATTTCAACTATGTTCATAGCAGTTTTATTTGTAATAGCTAGAAACTGAAAACAACCCAGATGTCCCTCAACTGAAGAATGAATAAAAACAAAAAAAACTGTGGTACATTTACACAATTGAATACTACTCAACTATCAGAAACAAGAAAATCATGCAATTTGCTGCCAAATGGGTGGAACTAGAAAAGCTCATCCTGAGTGAGCTAACTCAGACCTAGAAAGATGCACATGGCATGTATTCACCTATAACTGGATTTTAGCCATATAGTACAGAATAGGTATCCTACAATCAACAGACACATATGAATAGGAACATGGACTTTGTTACTTGTTAGTGGGACACTTTGCTCTAGTGGAGCTGCCATGTAGGTAGCTTTTAGAATAAGAGGAAGCTCTTAGCCCTCATGTGACTGATGAACTGAGGGAGGCTGAGATGTGGGAGCTCCCCACACTGGAGGAGTAGGATAAGTGGGAGATGGTATAGAGAGTGGGAGGGTGGGACTGAGAAGAGTGGAGGGAGGGGCTGTGAGGGAGATGTAACTTGAAATAATAAATAAATGTAATTAAAAGATAAAAATAAATAAATTTAAAAAAGAGTTGGAGATGCCTGGTATCCCTTGTCTTAGTGTTGAGGAAGGGTTTTTTAAGGCTGGGGAAAATGCAATGCTAAAGTTGGTACACTGTTTAAAACCTAATTCTCCGCAATGGCAAGGCCCAGAGGACATGCCCTTCACTAATCCAGTAAGATGCAAAACAATGAGAGAGGCACCAGCACACTTGAAAAGCTTTGTTGACAGCCTTTTCCTTGTACCAGACCTTAGGACTGGAGATCCTCACTTGGATGAATCTAATGCAGTAGGTTTAATTGGGCCTGGAGTAGCAGGGGCCAGGTGGCAGCATTGGAGAGATATGGTGCCCTTCCCTGAGAAGATTAGCACATCTTCTGATACATAGTATCCAGCTGTCAATATAGCAAATGCCTTTTTCTCTGTACCTGTCCATTATGACCACCAGAAGCAATTTGCTTTCAGTTGGCAAGGACAACAGTATACCTTCACAGTTTTACCTCAAGAATAAAATAACTCTCCCTCCCTGTGTCATAATTTACTTTGAAGGGATCTTGATTACTCATGGTTCTTCATGGCATGCTGGCACCATTCAGAAGTAGACAGCCACAGTATTACAACCTCTTTCTGGGACAATCCTGAAAGAAACTATCAAAGGGAAATTTTCACAATGGGAAGAAGTTCAGACAGTACACATGATCATACATTTTGTTCAGAAGGAAAAACAGCCAGATGTGTGATTATTTATAGGCTATAATCCATGAATTGGGTGGATGGTAAGGGACTTGGAAAGGGCATGATTGGAAAATTGGAGGAAAAAAGACATCTGGGGGAAAAGTATACAGATAGATCTATTTAAGTAGATGAAGGATGTGAAGACATTTGTGTCCTATGTAAATGTTCATCAGAAAGTGACTTTGGTAAAGGAGTTCAATAATGAAGTAGCTAAGATAAGTCATCCTATGGATGGTCAACCTCTTCCCCTAACCATCCTGGTCATTGCCCAAAGGGCTTATGAACAAAGTGGCTATGGTGGGTTAAACGTGGGCTTGACAACATGGACTTCCACCTACCAAGGCTTACCTGGCTGTAGCTGGTGCTCAGTGCCAGATCTGAAGCCCAAATACATCACCATTCCCTTGGATGACTAGCCAGGGACTTGGTGGCTACTTGATTACATTGGATCTCTTCATTTGTGGAAAGGACAATACTCTATCCTTACTGGAGTAGATACCTATCCTGGTTATCAATTTGCCTTTCCTTTGTGTAATGTTTCTGCCAAAACTACCATCCATGAACCAAACCTCTCTGATAAATCCCGTATGTATGTATGTATGTATGTATTCATTCTATAAACTATAGAGAATCCTGATATTAGAAATGTGTATTTTTACATCTCAATTATATTTTTGTGTTTTGAAAAGAAAAATTAGGATGCAGAGATGTTTTATTAGCACATTTTATCCTAGGCAGCTTTGATAAACATTCAAGGTTGCACATTGAATTCAAGAACTGCAGTTTGCCCCCTCTGCTCTAGAATTCTCTGCAAGAACTTCCCCCAAGGACGATTCCATCTCCATTGTGTCCCTGGCAGCGTTTATTATGGGAAGTGTACTAAGCCCAGTTATTCTGGAGAAGCTAAGTACCTCAAGATTCCCCAAGGAAAAGAGATTTCCCTTTCACCACATAATGAGTGTTTGTGGAAAGCTCCTGCTGCCCACAGCTGGTTCACAAGCTGAGCCCTGTTGCAGGTTTCAAGGGGAGACACAGCAGGCACCTCATGTTCCTCTCTGTGGTGGCTGAAAGCCACACTTGGGACTGAGATAAACACTGGAGGATGAGTCAGGCCTGTAGATTAAGCCTCTCATAAAAGCAGGTGGAATTGAATTATCAAGTCAGTCTCCTGGTGTGTAAGTGGTACTTTCTGATACCTACTTTAATAAATTACATCTCCAGTGTATCATTTGCATAGCTTTTAAATATCCTTATTTTGAGGATAGGAAATTGGGAAGTAAGGGCTAAAGACTCAAGCCATGTGTTTGTCAGTCTAGCACAGTGGGAATGCCACAAGAGAAGCCAGCTCTCTATTCACTTAATGTTTGAAGAAGTGATTTAGCCTCACAACAGCAGTTCTGCTTCAGACCGTTTACCCTACAGATGTATTTCATGTGGCTCAATTAACAAGAAATTTTATGAGAATGTTCTTCGGGGATTACTTGGGCACATCAGCAGATTACTAGATAAATACAGATGTGCACACGATGAAATCCTTACACATATGCGCACACGTCTCACATTATACTCCACGGATGTATAGCTATATTTTGTCAATATACAATAAAACTACAGAGGAAGGAGATCTTCCTTACCCTGCATTTATATTTTAAGCTTAACAAGTCGCAATGCTAGCTCACTAACAATTCAATAGAACACGATAAGAGAACTGCGTCGAGATGCTTCCCTCTCCAGACTAGTTAGTTTTCTTTACTCCTCTTGTGCCTGGCTAGATCCCTGGTTACACCTGACCAAAACTCTGGAGACTCACTCCCACCCCATGCTGCTCACGGTGGGATTTTCCAAAAAGTTAGATGTGTTATTCACTCCTGAGCAGGCCTGAGGGCACAACAGGTAAATAAATAAACAAGTTTGTCAGATGGTGACTGACGTATAAAGAAAATGCAAGGGGGGGGGGGAGGCTAGAGTGAGGTACACTTTTTAAGGGGTGGTAAGGGAGAGGTTTGTTAAACCGATATGTAAGAGAAGACTGAAAGGATTTAGTACATCAGCAGGAGTCTATCCGGTGGAAATGATGTCCAGGCAGATGAGAAGTAAGTATAAAGGCCCTGAGGTAGAGTGTCCTTAAACAAACAATATGATGAATTCCTTTAAAACTTTCACTTCAAGTGTATGCAGATCATTTGTGGGCTTGACACGCACACATCAGTAAGATAGATTTTTATCTACTTTCTATCTTTTTCATTCCTAGGGCTAAAAGATACTAACCAAGACAACCTTTTTATTCTCTCAGATAGAGGAGGATTGCTGTACTAAAGGAACCAGAGAAGACTTAAGTTGGTAGCATGGCAGCGTAAGGGTGACTTGCTGCAACAGAGCAAAGTCATTTCCTCTGAGAACAAATGTTGCTTGTTAGTTACTTTCCAGTATTCAGGGTGATTTTGTCTATGACCCCGAACAATAAGACTTGAACCTCCTTTTATAGACACTAAGAAAGATCCTGGGATGATTAGCTTTGCCAACTTGACACAAGCTAGGATCACCTGAGAAGAGTCTCCATGAGGAATTGTCTACACTGGCTGGCCTCTGGGATGGCTGTGAGGGCTTGTCTTAGGCTAATGTGAGAGGCATTGTTTCTAGGCTGGGGGGGGGGGTGTTGAAATGTGTGAGTAGAGAAATCGAGCTGAGTGCAAGGTTAGGGAGATTTTCTTCTATAATTTTGTTGAAAATATTGTCTGTGTCTTTGACCTGAGTTTCTTCTCCTTCCTCTATTTATATTAGTCTTAGATTTCATCTTTTCATAGTGTCCCAGACTTCCTGTATATTTTGTGAGATATTTCTCTTCCATGTCTTTTACTCTGCTGGTGAGGCTTATCTCTGAGGGTTTTTTTTTTTTTTTTCATTTACAGTTTTGAATCAGTTTGGGCTTTCTTTGGTGATTCTATTTTGTTGTTGTTCTTATTAGATTCTACTTTCATGTTGTTGTTTTAATTATTTCATTCCACTCTTTGTGTTTCAAAAAATTCATTAAGGAATTTATTCATGTCCCTATTATGGCTCTTGAATTTATTTGTAATAACTCGTTTGAAGCCTTTGTCTTTTGCTTCAGCTATAGTGTATTTTTTATGGCCTTCCATAGTAGAATTACTGGGTCCTGATGGAGACATATCATCTCAACTATTATTGATTGTGCTTTTGAGCTAGTGTCTAAGCATCTAGAGTTGGAATAATTGCTATTCTGAGTGTTGATATCTGGTCTTGTCCTTTTTAGGTGAGTTTTTTGTTCCTTGGTTTCTGCTGGCCTCTCTGGATCTTAGGAAAATGGCTTCTGCAGGTCAGTTAGTGGCAGAGAGAAATAGAACTGGGCTAGGACAAAGGCTTATATTATAGGGGCTTTCAGATAGAGCTAAAGTGATCCTTTTCACACCTAGAGGAGGTGTCCATGGGGTTTAGAGTTGTAGTAGGTAGAAGCAATCCTGGAAGTAGGTCACTGCAAGGCAAATTATCTGGGCAGATAGTGACAAAGGTTCAGACCTGTGTCTGAACCAAGAGCTGGAATCTCCAATGGATGGAGCTGAAGTAGTGGGGGGGAACTGTAAGCAGATTGTTATGGGGCTGAGGGTGAGAATAGAAAGATCCTAATAGAAGACAGAAAGGATAGTGTGAATCACTTACCCAAATCCCTTTCAGAAGTGGTCACTGGGGGTCCAATGTAGAAAGTGTTTCTATGTATGAGGATGTGGACACAAAGGAATGGGCGTGGACTAGAAGGGAGGTGTAAAAGGGTCCATAGGAAAGAGGAAAGTGACTGCCATTGTACCACATATATTAGAGGTGTTATTTCCAGAAATCTAGTGGGAAGGTGATAATGCATGATTCAACTGTGCGCCTTCCAAAATCAACAAGACCAAACAAATATTGTGACAGACTGTATTACATATGATGCTAGGAGCTTATTGGGTATGTTCTTTGTCAGGGCTTATTCCTCCATAGCAATTTCTTCTTGTCTTTATTACCATTTGTGTAACTATTTCACACACCACTCATTTTAGCCTATTTAAAATATAAGGAGTTCCTTATCTACAAATGTTCTCTTCTTGGTCCATAGGGAGCACAGGAATCCCTAAGTGAGTGAAATTATTACTGAATGTGTATTGTTAACATGGGTAGGACCATGTTCAGGACACAAAGTTCTCAACCACAGGGAGTTACAAAGCCTTACTTGGGTGAGGCTCAAGAGGAATTGAGAGTCTGAGTATGAGTTTTTACGAATGATTGATAAATGTGTGCAAAAACTAGCAACTGAAACTTTCTCCTGCTAATGTTTACAGACTAAAACTGCTTCTCTATGGGTATCTTCTAACAAGACTAGCTACCCCTAGTGCTGTACCTGGTAAACATGCTGAGGTTCTGGGCTGAGGTGGTATCGTTAACATTTCCATTTATGATATGTGGGGCTGGAAAGCCATCTGACTGGGGGAGCTGGTCAGGAACAAGAGAGAGATCAAGATGTATCCAAACCTTGAAAATCTCATCCTGAGACCAACAGGAGTATGACTGTTCCTCCATGCTCTGGGCCTACATGTCCCAGCACACATATCCCCATCTCTGTCACCCTTGAGGTAGTCACATAGCCTGGTTGCCAGGTTTCAGATTAAACTTCCTCTATATAAGGACATGTGCAGCAAACACCTGAAATTCCTCTTCATGCAAATGGAGTATTCCCAGCACCTTGACCCCAGCCAATGATGTACACTCACCCATAAAAATCCTGACCCACTCCCCAAGATTTATATAGCCCTTGCACCCATCCAAATAAAGAGTTTCACTGAAAACAGAGAAGGCTGTTTCTCACTGGCACCCACTGAGATCCTGACTAACCCATCTGTCCTGGATAAGCTTCACTCCCTCCAGTCCAGCCCAGTGCATGGTGCCTGGATACTCCAAGGGGAAAAGCCTACCTGGGATGCCAATGATATTTTTTATAGCAACCTAAATCAAGACCACCTCATGCAGGGATCTCTATCTGCATCTACCAAATAGTTAAAAGTGCTCAGAAACTTCAAGTTAGACATCCCCACAGTGTGTCACGATCCTGCCTGCATACCTGCTGCTTCTGTACTTTTGGGAGTGTTAAGAGACCAAAGAAAGATTATACTGAATAGCCTCAGGATCTGGTTTGCATTTCATTTTAATCATTATTATTTCAGGTGCATATGATGCATATGTGTGAGCACAATCATAACACACACACACACACACACACACATGTATAGAAGTCAGAGAACAATGCTGTGGACTCAGTTCTCAGCTTCCACCTTTACACAGGTCCTAGGAGTCAAAATCAGGTTGTCAGGCTTGCATGGTATGTACTTTGGCTATTGAGCCAACTTGCTTGCCCCCTGGTTTGTATTTCTATACCTGTTTCCCACTTGGTGCAAGTGCTGGTTGAGAGGTCATCTAAGTCAGAAATAAAACCATCCTAGTGGAACTGGAAATGGAAAGAAGGGACAACTCAAAAAATTTATGAAGTAGAGTAGATAGAGTTGTCAAAGATTACTCATTAGGTATTGGTTATTGACTCAGAAATGTGGGGGGAAAGCAGTAGATTTTGAAGTGAAGATTACAACTACCAGTGGAGACATGCTTTGTCTGGATATCTCTGAGATATCCAAGTGAAAATACTGTGTAGTAAATGGAACTGTGGTGGTTTAAATGTAAATGCCCTCCCCCCCCCCCCCTACCCCCATGTATTTGAATACTTGGTCCACAGTTACTGGAAATGTTTGGAAAGGATTAGGAGGTGTGGCCTTGTTGAAGGAGAAGCCCACTAAGGTAAGCTTTGAGGTTTCAAACCCCCATACCCGACCCACTTTCTTCCTACATCCTGCCTGTGGGTCAGGATGTAAGCTCTCAGCTATTGCTCCAGTGCCAAGCCATGTCTGCCTGCCTGCTACCATGTTCTCTGCCATGATGGTCCTGAACTAACCCCCTGAAGCTGTAAGCTAGCCCCCCAGTTAAATGCTTTCTTCTTTAATTTACCTTGGCCGTGGTCTTTTTATACATCGATAGAACAGTAGTAAAGACAAGAGTTGGTACCAGGGACTAGGATACTACTCCTGTGATAGACCTGAGCATTCTGCTCTTTGGAAAAACTATGGAAGACTCTGGGACTTTGGATTAGAAAAGAGGTTGAATGCTGTAAGTGGGCTTAATGGGCCACCTAGTAGGATCTTGAAAGACAGTAGTGCTGAGAGAAATCTGAGCTATGGAGGCCCAGCTAAAGATTTTTCAGAGGAGAAAAATATTAACTAGGGTAGAGACCATTCTTGTGACATTTTCATAGAGACTGTGTCTGCTTTCTTCCCTTGTCCAAAAAACATCTGCCTGAGGCTAAGTTAGGCTTTTGGATTAATAGCATTGGCAAAGGAGATCACTTTTTTTTTTAGTGATCACTTTTACATAGGTCTACAGAGAAAAAGAGAAACCATGGCAAAAAGAAATACAATCATGTATAGTTCAAGGAGAAAAGGAGTACCAGGGACTATAATGTTGGAGCTAAGTCCTGTGCTTAAGGAGATGAGAAGTTTAAAGTAAGGCCTGCTTTAAATGAAATAAATGGAGTGGTACCCTCAAAGCAAGACCACACCTACTCAAGCTTCCTGCTGGTAAAAATTGAATTAGCATAAAGCTTAGGCAATAGGGGAAACCATCAAGTCAAAGCCTATGCAAATCTAAGTCATGGAGGGGGCAGCATCTAGCCCTAGCAAGCAGCAGATTATGGCAGATTTGGCCTCTTGGCTCTAGTTTTATCAAGAAGGATACGGGAGTAAAGCAGTAGTGAAATCTTCCTCTGTGGTTAAGGAAAGTGGCTAAAACCAGGTGAATTGTGTGGCAGGATATCCCTGCGTGGAGGCCTGCAGAAGCCTTTGTGCGAAGCTCTGAAAGTGAAGCCCGATTGCATTGAAAACGCCAAGATGTTGGAGATACCAAAGCCATGGGATACATGCCAAGAAGAACTGCAAAGAGGATGTGGAACCAGTCCAAGGGAGAGAAGTGTGTTACATTCAACAAAGCTGGATGGAGAAGGAGAAACGACTGGACATCTAAAAAGCCCTTTGGCATCAGGCATAGAGATACAAAATTTGGAGTTTTCCCTACTGAGTTTCTTTCTTTGGTCCAATATTTCCTCACTTGTGTCCTATTTTATCCCTTTTGAAATGATAGTGTATATTCTATACCATTGTGTGTTGAAAGTACATGATCTACTTTTTGATTTTGGTTTTAGAAGGGGTTAAAGTTAAGCCATTGCTTTGAGTTCAAAAGAGATTTACATTTTTTAAACAATGCTGAGACTGTAAGAGACTATGGGGACAGTTGAAGCTGGACTGAATGCATTCTGCGTTATGATATAATAAAATCCTATGGGGGCCAGAGAGGAAATGTGGATTTTAAATGAGAATGGCCCCACAGGCTCATATGTTTGAATACTTGGTTCCCAGTTGGTGGAACTGTTTGGAAAGGATTAGGAGGTGTGTGGCCTTGTTGGAGGAGGTGTGTCACTGGGGGTGGACTTTGAAGTTTTCAAAAGCCCACGCTGGGCCTAGTCTCTCTTTCTGCATCCTGCCTGTGAATCAGAATGTAAGCTCTCAGCTACTGCTCCAGTCCCATGCCTGCTTGCTTTCCTACTTAACTCCCACCATGCTCCCTGCCATGATGATTCCTGGACTAATCCTCTGAAACTGTAATCAAATCCCCAATTACATGCTTTCTTCCATAAGTTGCCTTCATCTTGGTGTTTCTTTACAACACAACAGTAACTAAGCCAGGGACTTAGTACTGAAGCTCAGTTGGGGGAAAGAAGTGAAGGTACTTGTATTTGTAAAAATTCATAGGATCATCGGGGGGGGGGGGTAAAAGAATGAGAATACATGGGCCTGGTCTGGAACAGAGATAGCCCCATGTTGGAAATCCTTTGAGATACAGAACCTAACAAACAAAACTGAGAACAGAACCCAGAAAAGCAGAAAGAAGTCTGTATGAATAGCACCAGGGATCTCAAGGACATGAGAGCTCTAGAGAAGAGGGAGTATCTCTAAGAGCTGCCACTAAGAGTCAAGTTGAAGTTTCTGCTAGTCCACCATTGGGAAAAGACTACTACAGAATTAGAATGTCTATTTTTAAAGGCTCTCTGGATACACAATGTAAACTCCAGTTACATTCAATAAAGAAAATTTGCAAAAATTACTTACTCAACACCAAAATAGAGATTTTTTTAAAGCACACAATGTTCATCCAGAAATGTCCTTCCAATGCCAAACATTTGAATGTTTCCAAATATCTCAGTGTTTGGCATCATATAAACCAAATGGACAGATGTTCAGCAGTCTATTCCTCCCACAAATCATGCTGGCATTTAACTTCATGTGAAAAACAATCTAGAACTTTCCAATCTTGCTGACCCACATTGCTATCTTTTCCACTAAAAGCAATGGTTTCCCCTGGACCTCCTCATTTTATGCACTATTGGTTTCCTAAGTCTTTTAGCATCTGACAGTGTTCTGAGGCTTACAGATAAAATGCCACATGTGTTCCCTCCTACCACAAAGCTGAATCCAGATGAATTTTTAGTTAGTAGCATAAGTGCTCCAAGTTCCCCATACTGGGTTTTGCCTGTTGCCAAGGTGACAAAACCCTGGGTCTAGTTGCTATTCCAAAGCATGCAGCCAGACTTCCATCACTATGATCTATCCCACTTTCTGATTAATCTCAGCCCCAGGAGAAAACTTGGGAATTATACAGGGTTGCACACCTGCCCTTCTGTCAAACATTAACAAGATCATAATGTTATCATAATGGAGAAGGAGACCTGGGGAACTCATGGAATCAATCTACTCCCCTTCACAAAATTGTTAACCTAACCCCAAGTAACTGAGTATTCTCCACATTTAAAATACACCCCCTTTCCTTCCCCCAGAGAAGAGTCTACAGCTGCTAACACACAACTCCCAGTATTTAGCAACTTCTACCCTGAAGAAGCCCTGGTGACCCAGCATCAATACCCAACGCATTTGGAGATCAGGATTGGCAGATAGATGTGGAAGAAGGCGACCTAACATACCTAGAGATGACTCAGACAGAATACTTGGAATTCTGGAAAATATTGGGGGAAAAATAAAAACAGCAAAGCACAGCCAGTTCACAAAATAATGTTTTTCACATTAGATTACTCATAACTAAGAGAGTCCAGAGGTCATACAGTGTCCACTTGGGTCACTTTGGGGAGTTGTGGGAGTTAGAATTGTCACGCATTGTACCCTTTTTACATGCCTCTTTCATTAAACTCCCAGAGGGAGAAAAACATAATGATTTGAACTGTGTCCACTTTGCACCACAGTTTTCCTTGCCATATGAGCCCTTGAATAAAATTGCCTTTTAAAAAGAGAGTAGCTTTTTAAACTTTCCATAGTTTCCTATGGGGGTTATAATAGGAGTAATAATTTTCAAAAATCATATATTCAGCAAACCTTTCATCAACATCGGTGAAAGACCTACAGTGAGCTATGTTGAATGATAAATATTAGGCAAAAAAGTCTAGTATTAAAATCTTTAATACCACTCACTGTGTGGACAGTCACTCAGTTGACAGTGAAGGTTCAACAGTCAAGTATATATATAGTCTCATCTCTGTGAAGCTTATGATTTCAGAGTGGGAAGGAGAATAATCAAATGACCTCACAGACAAATAATGAACCAAGACTTTGTGAAAGTTCTCCAAGTGCTTTAAAAAGGAGAGTTGATCTAGTTGAGAAGGAAATGATGACCAAATTCAAGTGTACCAGGTGACAGTGGATCAGAGAGAGCATTTCAGTGTGCACTATGTGGAGGAAGAATTGAAGTGTACCAGGTGACAGTGGATCAGAGAGA
>CAJQZJ010032201.1:8228824-8271581 GCA_907164525.1 Lophiomys imhausi | reverse complement strand
GTGTGTGTGTGTGTGTGTGTGTGTGTGTGTGTGTGTGTGTGTGTGTGAGATCTCTTTTTTCTTCCTTCTCTTTTGATGCTTGCCATCATCTGTGGAAGCTCCCACTATGAAGCCACCAGCTCTAGTTCCTGCTTCCCACCACCAGTGGAAAGCCCCCGTCGGTAGCAAGCAGCTCTGACCTCAAGAACTAAACTGTTTACCCTCTGAGAAAGTCTGTTGAGTATTCACCCAGCCATTTATCTACACTCCACCTCTGTTTGTCTTGACCTGTCCAGGCTGGTCCTTGACATTTCCGGCACACAAACAAGGCCATCAACCTTTCTGGTGCCTGAACAGATCTCAGCATTTCATTTATGGGACCTGAGGAAAAGTAAGCTTTTTCTTTGTGCAGTGTAAATCCCCTGACTGGAAACTGTCCAATCAGGACAGGTGAGTAATCTAAGATGAAACTGTGTGTGTGTCCTTTAGGATGGAACAAGATGAATCTACAGATAGAAAGTTCTTTGATGATATTATTAAATATATACTTTAAAAACATTATTATTAATGTATTAATTATATCATACTATACTGCATTATTATACATTATATACTATATATTACCTAATAATATATTAATTTTGGATGATATATTATTAAACATATACTTAAGAAAAAAGGTATTAAAGTTACCACTAGCCAGCTGACTGAATTTCCCCAATTCATACAGTCAGCCAAGTCCATGGTTTTCAACCAGGAGGAACTTTAGATTAGGACAGCAGGGAATGCAATCAGAGTTAACCGGTGACGTTCTCCTGACTTCTTCCTTGAAGCAAAGGGAGACAGCTTTGTATGCCATCATTAGAGTGATGAACATTAAGTAGCTTGGAAATGAAGTATGGGAGCCCCACAAGGCTGAACTCCCTGTGCTGATCAACAAACAGCTCTTGTGACAGCTACTCACCTACAGCTCTTACCCAAAATCACAATCAATGAGACTTCTAAGACTGGGGACAGAAGCAGCCTGGAAATGACTGAAGACTGTGACTCTATTCCAGCTTTTCCTCCCAAATAGAATTGCATCCCTGAGTTGCCAGCCAACCGGAAACATTTTCATCCTCTCCAAGGGAACCTGAGTTCAGTGCATCATTATGTGATGTGGTCCAGAGCATGGTTTCTGCCTGGCCTCATGCTGGATACAGGGAAAGGCTGAAATCACCTAAGTGGCTCTCACGTTCCAGGTCTCCTTGCCTGTCTGTTCCTTGGTGCCACAGAGGTTGCAACTTTCCCCTTACTGTCCCTCCAGGTAGCTTCAATGGCTCTATATTTACCATATGGAGTTTCATTGGGGTTAAATGAGAGACAGGCTTAGAATGTACCTACAGCTAGAAAAGCATATTCCTCATGGATGGACAAGACAGTAGAGTGTTTGTCGTGCCTCCCTATTTTGCCATTTTTACCTTTCCTTCTAACCAAGATTCATGGACGTTTCATTTGTTCTTCTGCTTTGCAAGTCGTAACCATCTACTGGTGGATTCGTGAATGTTGGGATCTCACTGCTGCCTTTGCCTTTTTGTGCAGTTCCACCTACTTCTCCCTAATTGAATTGCTTGGTGAGCAATTCTGTGCTCATCCCTTCTAGAAGCTTTGGCCTCCCTCCCCATGTGCACAGGGGCTGTTTCCAACTGCTTGCTCAACACATGGCTCTTGCTCTCATATGAAGATAGTTTTCAGATATTGGGGACACAGAAGGGAACAGAAAACTCTGTGACCCTTCTCTCATGGACCCAGGACAGGGGAAGGAAGGGCAGTGACCCTGTCATCCATCAGCTGTTGGTGGCTTACAACAACAAAACAGGAGACTGTCATAGAGGTTTAGTCACAAAGGAAGTGGCCTGACAGGCATTCTAGCAGGGAATCTGGGAAAAGGGGCAGGAGTGCAAAGGCCCCGAGGCAGAGCAAGGCTCCAAGTCCCTTCCTGAGAGGGCTTTCCTTGACACTCAATTTTTATTCTGATCTTTCTTTTCAGAATACATGATTCCTTTCCTTCATGCTGAGATAGTGCTCCTCATCCTCCTCCCCCAACCCCCCCCCTCTCTCACACACACATACACACACACACAATTTACTTACTTAATTAGACACTCTCTCTGGATTTTAATCCTCAGGATGGTAGGGATCTAATCTGTTGGTAGGTACTTGCATTTGCTTATGTATTCAAGTTCACCCTCTTGTTTGGCGATCAATTACATGAGAATGATTACTAAATGACAACACCACATCTTTCACAGAGTTCCTCACTGTTTGACTTTTCTTTAGGATTCAGTGTGTGCTAGTTGTCTTTCTGTGACTTTGAAAAAGATATCCAAGATAAACAAGAATAGAAAACTTACGGTTTGGAGTCTTTCTATCTGTAGTTAGCTGGCTCCATTACTCCCAGGCTGTGCTAAGCTGAGTGTCATGGTGTGGAGCAGATGTCTCACCTTAAGGTGCCAGGAGACACCAAAGGAGAGTCTGAGGACAAGCTATATTCTCCATGGGTCTGCAAGTGACCTACTTACTCAAGGCAGGTACCACCTCCCAGAAGCTCGTTCAGCTATGAATTCCTCAAGGGCTTAATGTGTTGATGAAGTAAAGACCCTCATGGTCCAGAGCTCTCTAGACTGACTGAGCCTTCAATGTGAGTCTTTGCAGGGACACTTCCTATCTAAATTGGAACATTCTGGTCCTCAGCCTCAAAGGCTCATGTCTCTCTCATGATGCAGAAAGCATTAAGTCCATCTCCAAGAGCCCCCAAATCTCAACAGTTCCAGGATTGCACCCAAGTCCAGTCTCCTCTGAGACCAGAGGCGAAGTCTTAGCTGTAAGCCCCACAGAATTCAAAAGAATCCTCATACTTCTAACATAAAATGGCACAAATATTCCTGTTTCAAAAAGAAGGGCTAGAAAAATAACAAGGAGGGATAGGACAGAGCAGCCCCAAAATCCAGCAGGACAAACATTAAATCTCTGAAGTCCATGTCTACCATTAAGGGCACATGGTGTAATGTGAGCTCCAGTGGTTTACATGGCCCTGCCTCCAAGGCCTTGCTAGCTGCAGCCTACTGCTGGCTCTCAGCTGGCTCTGTTTGCTGCCTGCAGCTTTCTATGGCAGCTCTGGGTTCCTGATGTCCTAATGCTCTGCAGCATAGATTGCAGCTTTGATTTTACTCCCCTCTTTATAGATTGCCTTCTCAGGAGCTCTGAATAAGAACTCCAACCTTGTCACACACCCTCCGCCCTCCAACCTTGTCACACACCCTCCGCCCTCCCAGGCCTTCTTCTGAAATGGACACAGAAGCTGCCATGCTGCAATAATTCTTACTTTCTGTTGCATGTTAAGGCCTATCAGCCTGACAGTAGCTGAGACCCCTCAGGCCACAGTTGCAGTTTCTCTGAAAACCTGAATAGCTAAAATCAGGGGGAACTGTTCCTTAAGAGACTGTGGGCAAGTTCTAGGGTTCCCTAGAACTCTCCTTTCAAATGAGTTTTTGCCTTTATACAGTTGAGCTTGCTACGTGTGAGGCGAAGTCCTCAAGGAAGCTTCCCTGCCTTCTGAGGAATGACTGCGTCTTTCCTGGGGCTGCCTGTTTCTGCAACCACACCTTCCTTGTCCCAACTTCATGGGAATTATTTTCTTCCACAAACTGCAAATCTTTAAGTCTTTTTTTTCCTTCAAGTTCTCATTATAAACCCAATTAAAAGCAGCCAGAAACATCTATAGCATAATCTGCATGCTGGTATGCCTTAAAATTTCTTTGCCAAGTTAGCCTGATGTCTCTAATTCTGCCTCTCATAGTCTCATGAACAAAATGTAAACAGTCCTTTGCCAGATCCTTAAATGAGTGGCCTCTATTCTAATTCCCAGGAGAGACCTCCAACTGGAACCCCCAACACAGTCTTTAGTGCTTGCATTGTTACCAGCAGTGTGGTCCTCTGAGCTCCCACAGGGAGTACTCACTAAGCCCTTCTTGCAGCTTCCTTTTTCTTGCCTGCCTCTCTAAATGCTCCAAAGCTCTCCCTTTAAGCCAGTTTGAGATGCTCCTGGCCACATGGGCATGCTACAGTTACAGCAGCAACCCCACCACTGGGCATCAGTTTTTTTGTGTTGGTCACTTCATGTTGCTGTGACAAACACCAAAGGGAAACAACTTAAAAGGAGAAGAGCCAGTGAGATGGATCAGAGGGTGACAGCACTTGACACCAAGCCTGACAACATGAGTTCGAGCCAAAATCCCACGTGGTAAATGAAGGAAAGCAACTTCTGGAAGTTGTCCTCTGACCTCCACACATGTATATGTGTGCATGTGTACATACACACACACACACACACACACACACACACACACACACACAAACACACACAAATAAATAAATGTAAAAATAAAATAAAGTTACTTTGATACAGTGATATCCCTTGACGCCAAAAAGACTGAACTTTTTGGCAGACCTCACAGCAAAATTAAAAATAATCCCCTGAGATCATTTAAGACTATATACTCAATCTGTTATCCTAGTATGAGCTCAGTCTACTTCAGTTAACTTGCCTTTAAGAGAAGGATGTAACCAACCTTGCTTGCCTTGGATTTCCCATTTAACCAGCTTTTACAACTTAAGCTAATGTGATAGGGTGGTGTTAAGCATTCTAAATATTGATTGGTCCTGTTTCCTGTCTGTCACTTAATTGACTCTGATTGGTTAAATAAATGCTGAGGCCTGGAGATTGGGCAAAGACAGAGGTAGGCAGGACTAAGGTGCACGGGCGCTTTAACAGAGAGAGATAGAGAGCATATGGGGAAGAAGAAGGCCAGGAGGAAAGCCAGGAGCAAACAAGGAGGACATGCCATGGGGTAGATTAAAGAAGATTCTTCCACATCACCTGGGACATCGGCTTAGTGTGGAGAATAATAGTCTAAAGGGAAGTATGTATATATGGGGTTATATTTGGGTAATAGAATTATGAGCTAGCTTAGATGGGCTAGGATTGCATAACCCGGGCCTAGGCTTGTTAAGATCCACATGGTGTCTGTGTGTATTCATTTATAATGGCTGGTTAAGGATTAACACCACTGAATCAATTATGGATAATATAAATACTAGTAAACAGTTTAATTAGCCATATTTTCAACACTAATGCACAGTTTTAGTTTTAGATTATGTATTCTTCCACGCCTCTCACCCAGAGTAATATATGTGTGTATGTGTGTGTGTCATGGTAATCATTTGCTGGATGGCTAAACTCTTCATCAACTAAAACCTAAGCAGCAGGGCATGACCGTGAGGGATTGCCTTGGTTAGACCTTTGAAGAAGGAAAGACCCATAAGAGAACATAGAAGGAAGCTTTTGGGTTTTGTCTGCTTCCCCTCATTCTCATCAACAAGTTCATCTACTCTGTTGCTGAGGCATTCCTTCCCTGGTATTAGAACCTATTGGGGAGGGAGGATCCAAGATGGTGGCAGCGTTTTAACCTTGGGGAAAACCGCTACCCGGGACCATTAAAAGTCCCTGGGCAGGACACTCCCTCCCACTCTCCACACGCACAGAAGCCGCTGAACCCGGGAATTGGGATCCCCCTCCCCCACCAGGAGAGACATGCCGGGTCTCACAAAGATGATCTGGCTATCTGGCAAAGGCTTGCACACCTGCCTGAGTGCGCGGCTCGGCGACAGAATACCCATCAGGCTGTAGGTTGCAACCCACTGCGGCTTACTGGAACTTGGTCGACCATGAGGCCAACCCCCCAGTTTCCAGAGCCGGCTCCAGGGGGGGAAGGCGGATTTCACCCATCATAGGATTCAATCCTGGGCAAACAGTGAAGTCTTTTCCATTATTATTGGTCTTTCTTTGCTACTTCAGACATTTCTGGCAGGGAGCTAGAGCTTAAGTGTATACAGCTCTGCCCCCTTGATAAGTGAAGTCTCCACCCAAGAGGCAGGGTGGATAAACAAACCTTACAGGAGTGGAGTCAGGCAACTCGACTGCTACACTAAAGTGCCCCCTTTGGATCTAAGAATAGAAGACAACAGGAACAGACAGCTAAGACAAATGGCCAAGTGCCCCCAAAAAAGCAGGATTCAAGGCGAAATGACTCCAACAAAAGAAAGCGATACCATTTCAACCAACCCGGATCACATCACCACAACTGAAACACATGAAAACGATAACAATTCTACATTATGGAAAGTGATAGAGTCCCTTCAAGAAGAACTTAAATTTATGAAGGAATTCAAAGAGACCACGATTTCACAAACGAAACTATGGAGAACACCATTAGAGAACTTCAAAACAAGGTGACTCAGCTTGAACACAAAAAGGACAGGGCAATAGAAGACTTCCAGGCAAAGACAAGCAATTTGGAGCAGGAAATGTACAAAACGAATAAAACCATTCAAGACATGAAAATGGAAATAGAAACAGTAAATAAAACACAGTCAGAGTTAAAAATGGAAATGAAGAGCCAAGAGAAGAGAACAGGAACTATGGATATCAGTACCAAAAATAGGATTCAAGAGATGGAAGATAGGATCTCAGGCATGGAAGATTCGATGGAAGAAATCGGTACAACATCCAAAGAAAATGAGAAAGCTAAAAAATCTCTCACCCACAATATCCAAGAAATCAAAGACTCAATGAAAAGAAGGAACCTAAGAATTATAGGCATGGAGGAAAGAGAAGACTCCCTACTCCAGGGTCCAGGAAATATCTTCAACAAAATCATAGAAGAAAACTTCCCAAACTTAAAGAAAGAGATGACAATAAAATTCCAAGAGGCTTACAGAACACCAAACAGATTAGATCAAAAAAGAAACTCCTCTCGCCACATAATAATTGAAACCCCAAATATAGAGAACAAAGAAAGAATATTAAAAGCTGTAAGAGAAAAAGGCCAAGTCACATACAATGGCAGACCCATCAGAATTACACCGGACTTCTCCTCAGAAACTTTAAAAGCTAGAAGGGCCTGGACAGATGTCCTACAAGCATTGAGAGAACATAGGTGCCCAGTCAGACTACTATACCCAGCAAAACTCTCTATCAACATAGATGGAGAAAACAAGATATTCCATGACAAAATCAAATTTAAACAATATCTACCCACAAACCCAGCCCTACAGAGGATCCTAGAAAGAAAATTCCAACCCAGCGATGATAACTACACCCAACAAAACAGAGGAAATAGAAATCTCCACAGCAACTAAACCAAAAGAAACACAAGACAGCCAGCTATACCAAAATAATGGGAAATAACAACCCCTGTTCACTAATATCCATCAACATCAATGGACTCAACTCACCAATAAAAAGACACAGACTTACAGACTGGATCCGCAAACAAGACCCATCTTTTTGCTGTATACAAGAAACACATCTCACTATTGAAGATAAACACTATCTCAGAGTAAAGGGCTGGGAAAAGGTTTTCCAAGCAAATGGACCCAGGAAATAAGCTGGAGTAGCCACCCTAATATCAAACAAAATAGACTTCCAATTGAAGTTAATAAAAAAAGTCAGAGAAGGGCATTACATACTCATTAAAGGAAATATCCACCAAGAGGACATCTCAATATTGAACATCTATGCCCCAAATACAAAGGCACCTACATTTATAAAAGAAATGCTTCTAAAACTTAAATCGCACATCAATCCAAACACTTTAATAGTGGGAAACTTCAACACCCCACTCACAACTATGGACAGATCATCAAGACAGAAGCCAAACAGAGAAATAATGAGTCTAACAGAGATCATGAACCAAATGGACCTAACAGATATCTACAGAACGTTTCACCCAAACACAAAAGAATACACCTTCTTCTCAGCACCGCATGGAACCTTCTTCAAAATTGACCATATAGTTGGACACAAAGATAGCCTCAACAGATACAAGAAAATTGAAATAACCCCTTGTATCTTATCAGACCACCATGGAATAAAGCTGGACTTCAACAGCAAAAGAATCAACAGAAAGGCTGCACGCACATGGAAATAGAACAACTCCTTACTAGATGACCACTGGGTCAGGGAAGAAATAAAGAAGGAAATCAAAGACTTCTTAAAATCCAACAAAAATGAAGACACAACATACCCAAACCTATGGGACACAATGAAAGCGATGCTACGAGGAAAGTTCATAGCACTAAGTGCCTTCAAAAAGAAAATTGTGACAGCTCATATTAACGAATTAACAGCCAAACTGGATGAATTGGAAAAAAAGAAGCAAATACCCCCAAAAGGAGCAGAAGGCAGGAGATCATCAAACTTAGGGCTGAAATCAACAACTTAGAAACAAAAAGAACTATACAAAGAATCAATGAAACCAAGAGTTGGTTCTTTGAGAAATCAACAAAATAGACAGACCCTTAGCCAAATTAACTAAAAGACAGAGGGGAAAAAACCCAAATCAACAAAATCAAAAATGAAAAGGGAGACATAACAACAGACGTTGAGGAAATCCAGACAATATTTAGGTCCTACTTTAAAAATCTATACTTCACCAAATTTGAGAAATTAAAAGAAATTGACAATTTTCTCGATAGAGTCCACCTACCGAAGCTAAATCAAGATCAGATAAACAGATTAAACAGCCCTATAACTCCTAAGGAAATAGAAACAGTCATTAAAAGTCTCCCAATCAAAAAAGGCCCAGGGCCAGATGGCCTTAGCACAGAATTCTACCAGACCTTCAAAGAGGAGCTAACACCAATACTCTTCAAACTCTTTCACCAAATAGAATCAGAAAGAACATTGCCAAACTCATTCTATGAGGCCACAGTCACCCTGATTCCTAAACCACACAAAGACCCAACAAAAAAAGAGAACTCCAGACCAATCTCACATGAACATAGATGCAAAAATAATTAATAAAATACTAGCAAACCAAATTCAAGAACACATCAAAAGTATCATACACCATAATCAAGTAGGCTTCATCCCAGGAATGCAGGGATGGTTCAACATACAAAAGTCTATCAACGTAATTCACCATATAAACAAGATGAAGGAAAAAAACCACATGATTATCTCACTAGATGCATAAAAAGCATTTGACAAAATCCAACACCCCTTCATGCAAAAAGTTCTGGAGAGAATGGGCATACAAGGATCATACCTAGAAATAATAAAGTCAATATACAGCAAGCCAGTGGCCAACATTAAATTAAATGGCAAGAAGCTTGAAGCATTTCCTCATCTATGTTCATAGCAGCCTTATTTGTAATAGCTAGAAACTGGAAACAACCCAGATGTCCCTCAACTGAAGAATGGGTTAAAAAAACTGTGGTACATCTACACAATGGAATATTATTCAGCTATCAGGAACAATGAAATTATGCAATTTGCAGCCAAATGGATGGAACTAGAAAAGCTCATCCTGAGTGAGCTAACCCAGACTCAGAAGGATGAATATTGCATCTATTCACTTACAGTAGGATTTTAGCTATATAGTAGAGGATGTCGATACTACAACCAACGCACCAAAGGGAACATGGACATAGACTTTTTATTTATTTTTTTATTCTTTTATTTTTATTTTTTTTATTCATCTTTATCTGTTTGTTGGCTTATTTGTTTGGTTGGTTTTTTAGTTCTCTCTCCCTGGCAATGAGACACTTTTCACTGGTGATACTGCCTCGTAGACCCCCATTGTATGAGGAGACTCCTGACCCTCATATGACCTATGAACTGGGGTGAGGGACTGTTATATAGGGGCACCCACTCCAGAGAAGCAGGATGGAAGGATCAGGGGGGTAAAGAAAAAAAAATGAAATGTGAAGTTTTGGCCTTTGGCTACTAATTGTCATAAACTGTTTAGGATAATTAAGAAATGTAAACTAATAGTCATAAAAGCCTGTCATTTTGTTAGGTGCTATGACAGTCTACTATAGCTATTTTCTAAGCTAATCAGAAATCAAGTTGCAAAGAGACAAGCAACATTTGCTTATCCTAATATAAGAGATAGATAAGGCCTCTTCAAAAACCTCAAGAGATCTGCAGAATATGGCATTCAAAGATGTTCGCTTAACTTTAGTTTTTTTGATATCGAGACATGTCAACTCCTGACAGCACCCCCTATTCTACTCCAAGTAGAAGATGAGCATCGAAGAATCTCCACTGGTCGATGATTGAATTAGTGGCAAGCCTATCTCTTGGCAGAAAAAAAAAAAAAACCCTTGCTCCAACTGTAGACAGAATGCTGTCCAAAAAGGACAAAAATTGGAAGCAGGTAAGTTGACAACCTAGCTCTGCCAAGACAGGGTAGGCAAGTCCTTCATAATTCCCTCTCTACAATCAATGTCTGTCAGAGAAATGGGGCCAAACGACTGAAGATCGATGCTGTAATATATGGAGAGAAAATGGGAACTGTCCAGGCAGCCACTGGTATGTCATTTCTTAGTTTTGGAAGATGCAGGCCCTGCTCTTCCTATATAATCAGACATATTTATCCCTCTCAGGTCCCTGGGGTGGTTGAAGAATAGATAGCTAAAGACTCATAATTAAATTTTGAGTTGTTTAGGAATCAAGAAAGCGCTGTGGATCTAAGAAGATGTTTCTAAAATTGTGATGCAAGTTAGTATGAAAGCTGAGTTAGATATAGAACTTTAAACTCATGGAGATAGATAGTAGAACATTAAAGTCAGGTGCCAAATATATATGGACTGGACAATGGGAATGTATGCTAAGCCATATAACTCTTATAATTGTGGCCTAATTACAAAAAAAAGAACCTATTGCTTGGGGATTCCAAGGCAGATTAAAGAACAGCAGCTCTCTAGGGATCCTCTGGGACTGTAACTCCAAGACTGGGACTCATGGACTCAAGACCTAATACAGTCTTGGCCTTACTGTCAGGAGACAATCACTATCCTTAAGCCACTTCAATGGATCCTCTCTTTAAATACACATATTCATTCTATCAGTTCTGTCCCTTAAGAGAAACCTGACAAATACAGTCTGAAAGCTACCCTATATGACAAACATCCCACACCAATGGTAGAAACAACCTGTGGAAACGGCCTGATAATATGTTTGTAGTGCTGTTTGGTGTTCTGGGTCAGTAAGGTGATTTCTTTCCTGGTAGAATGCTGTTAAAGATTTCTGTAGAGAATCCCTCATGCCTTTCTCAATGCCATGCTCAGTATGTACAGAACAAAGCCGTGTGGAGGACAGACAAAAATCACAAGGACCAGGGCACAGACACACAACTGCCAGATTACAGACAGGCTGGCAACTACAAACTACAAGTAGATGGAATACACGAGAAGTGCACAGTTCAAATGTGGGCTTTCTCTGGACCAAATTAAACAAAGAGCCACTTTATTTTCATCCCATAATGTGAGATCAACGTGTGTGGTGCCTCTGAGGCCATCTTTAGTGTGATAACTAATCGTTTCGATTCTTTATTGGGAAGAAAGAAAAATAAAGGCAGAGGAAAGATTTAATTTGTCCCTTGTGTCACAGAGGGTGGGGCAGGACAGAGGTGCTCAGGCAGTGGGAACAGGATACATCCCCAGTGACCCATTTCCTCCAACTAGACGCACCCCCGCCCCTACACACACACCATCTAATACTCCAATTAACTATGAATTCATCCGGGGATTGATCCATTGATGTTAGCGCCTTAATGGTCCAATCTCTCCTTAAAAAGCGCACCAGCTGGTCACCAAGCTCTTAACACATTTTTTTTTTTTTTTTTGGAGTTTGGGAGACTTCAGGGAAGGTTTTTAGATTTAAAACCATAACACAGTAAATTGGATATGTCTCCCTTAAAGAACTGCTCCTTTGTTTAAGCTAATGAGCAGAAAACTGAGTATAACTTATCCATTTTTGTTTATTTGGGAGAAAGAATTTTAGATTTAGGAAAGACTACTCAGATTTGGTGTAGGCACAGAGAGAGAGAGAGATGCTGCTTTTCTACTCTTTTTGTTTACTGACTTTCTCTGTTGTGTGTTTAAAATAATCAGAAAGCAATGACAATCATGTAAAGTGGGGGAGAACAAGAACGGAGTGAGGAAGAAAGGAAAAAACTGCATTGCTCTTCATCACGTGTCACACAGGGGTGACGCTGGGCTTTTGCCGGCAGCTCCCTGTAACCAATACTTGGCATGTAGCAGAACTCACGCTAACTGTTTTACAGGCATGATCTCATATAACTCACAACGGAAGTCCAGGGAATATAGCAGTAGCCCAATAGGTGAAGAAATTAAGGCTCAAGGGGGTTAGATAACTTGTCTGGGGGGGGGGGGGGGTGGCTGGGTTGTAGTTGAATGGTTAGAGCATGCTCCAGGCCACTGGTTGGGTCTTCAGCACTACCCTACAAAAGAGAATAGGACATACAAATAAGTGCCTCCCATGGTTTGTAATGACAACACAGCCAGAATTAAATCTAAGTTTTTCTTACCCCACCACCACCACCAAGTTGCCTCACCTCAGCCTACTATACTGAATAGATGACCTCCTGCTACGTCAATCGTTAACCCACCCCAAAGGATGGCTGGTTTTAACAACATCCGACTTGCTGCCAGATCCCTTGAATGCAGGCACATCCAGCGCTCTTCGTGTTATTTTAAAAAAGATAACAAAAGAAAGCATTCGCTGGCAAGTTGGGTCAGTGAGAAGCCACTCCGCCAGGTCTGCACGCTGAGCGAGGCAATAAGGAATTCAGCGTCTACAGTTCCGAGGAACCTGCAAGAAAACACCCCAGGTGTTTTAACAGGTCCCCAAATGGAAACATTGCACCCTGCCCTGGTTGTGCTGGTGGGTGTTTTCCTGGTGTTGCTCGCAGATCAGGGCTGGAAAAGCCCGGGGATTCCGAACTCTTTACTGTGGACCCATGGGAGGGCAGCTTTGCTGCGTACGCTCACGAACCGCCTGCACCAGTCACTATAGAACGCACGGCCGCCGGGTATTTACCTAGGCGGGTGCAAGCTAAACACTGCACGGCCCCTGCACCCCACGCTCAAGGAAAACGGCCACCTCACACACCTCCCCGGCTCGCTCTCGCGCTCGCGCTCGTGCACGCGCGCGCATCTCGTGCACACGCTCGGGTCCTCGCCCGGAGGCACGCGGGCGCGTCCGCGCAGCGCAGAGCGGAGGGCGGGGAGGGCGCGGCCGCGAGAGGGCGCGGCGAACCGCTGGCGCGCGGGGCCGGGTCGTGGCGGGGCCCGGGTGCGAGGCGCTCGGAGGGACACGGGGGCCCGGGAAGCGCGGCGGGTGCGCGCGCCATGAACCCGAAGGCTGATGGTGAGGAGGAGGACGGCGTAGACTCCGGCGCCGAGACCGGAGGGTGAGCCGGGCCGGGCGGGGCGGGACGGGGCGGGCGCTCAGGACTTGCGCTCCGGAGCCCGAGGCGCTTATGCAGTACCGGGGTTGGGGTTCTGTATTTGCGGGCCAGCGGCGTGGTCTGTGGCTGCGTGGGGCAGGACGGGGAGGGGCGGGAAGGTGGTGGGACCCGAGGCTCAGCGTCATTCCTCGCAGCCCTGTTGCTCTCGGTGCCAGGTTCAGCCAGAATCTCCTGTCAGCTAGAAACGCGCCTGCACTTGTTCCCACCAGCTGGGGAGCTCTGGTAGTACGGAGCCCCGGAGAGTTCGGCCCTGGAAAGCAGGTGGCGAGGCTGGGACGCCCAGCACAGGAAAAAGACTCGCTGAAGCCAACAAGAGGATCGCATATCTCACTTATACTGTGCTGCTTGGGCGGCCTCTCCACCTTGCCAACCCTGGGTACTCCCAGGATGCTGTGGTCCGGGTCTTGTGTGCTTCAAGGGACTCAGGTAATTAGCTCAAACCTTTGGAGGCTAATTAGTCCTCTCCCAACAGCGGTTTTCCTGAGTAGGACAAAAGACGGAATGTATTTTCAGAAACGAATGTCCTGTAATGGTTTCCACCCAGCCACTATCTAGAGGATTTCCCTGTGCACAATCAGCAGCACATTCAGGATGCAAGTACTAAGTACTCCATAGAAAAGCGTGTCTTTTCCTATCTAGAGAAATCCTGCTAGAGGTCAGGGTCTGCCCAGACTACAGAAGACCTCGGAATTCCTGGAAGGTGGTGGAGAGGTTTCAAGCTAATTTTAGGATTTGTTAATTTACTGAGAGCAGAGAAAGAGGCCTGGTCCAGAATGGACCTCGGTTCTGATCTAACCCAAGAAAGTGTCCCCCAAGCTCTTCCTGCCTCCCAACCCCACCCTTCCTTGCAGCCTCCTCTGCCACCCCATACCCTAAATCTGGACCTGCATTCTTCCCTACAGTGGGCTTTCTCTCTTATCCAACTGGGGTATTCATAGTGGAGGAGTAACTTGATTTGAAGCCCCCATCCCCTGCCCACCCTTGCTCTTGCTTCAATTTTGTTGATGTGACATTTGTCAACCTAGTTTCTTTCCTGATTATTGTTGTGCTGGGTTTCCAACCTCGGGCACAAAAGACAAGAATTCTTTCACTGACTCATGCTCCTATTATTTATCAACTTTAGTTGATGGTCTTTGGCTCCTCTTTCCTCCCCCTTGATTAGCTGAACCATGAATAGAGGAAACAAAGCAAAATTTGCCAGCTCTTTTGTAGCTGGTGTGAAGTGCTCACTGTCCCACTAATTTTCAACTTGCAGGGCTGGCCTAGGGCATATGCTTGCCAAAGGGCCTTGCCTTAGAGAAGGGGAAGTAAGCACTGTCTTTGAGGGGTGTTTTCACCCCCAGAGCTAGGCTAGTATGAGAGCTACCAGGACTCCTGGTAAGGACTAGTTACCATGGAAACACCCAAGCTTCTATTTTCTTTTTGTCACTAAAGAGTGTTGCTATAACAAGACAGACTTGTTTAAAGAATTCTTATTGCATCACTAGCAAGCAAATTAAAATGTAAAGTTATATTATTTTATAGGGAAGTTTCCATTTGTGACCAATAGCCTTGAATTTGCTCTTGACCCCGTACACTTTGAATTTTAGTTTAGCTATCAAAAGTGCTGTTATCAAAAAATGGCTCATTTTTCTGGTGCTTTTCCTTTCTCTTCTATCCAAATTGAATATAAAGCACACAGAGCTCGAGCCGGGCAGTGGTAGCGCACGCCTTTAATCCCAGCACTTGAGAGGCAGAGGCAGGCGGATCTTTGCGAGTTCGAGGCCAGCCTGGTCTACAAAGTGAGTCCAGGACAGCCAGGGCTACACAGAGAAACCCTGTCTCGAAAAATCAAAAAAAAAAAAAAAAAGCACACAGAGCTCACTTGTTAAATGTTTTGTTATTTGTTGTGGTTGTTTGAAACAGGGTCTCATGTAGTCCATGTTGAACTTGAAATCAGTAAGTAGTCGATGGCAACCTTAAGCCTTGCTCTTCCTGCCTCCCTCCCCAAGTACTGGGATTACAGTAATGTACCTGCCCCATGCCAGGATTTCCTCAGTATTGTCCCTCTCCCTTCCAGGTGTTTACAACTCTTTTGTCTATCAAGGGCAAGAATTGAACTTGGCCTTGGATTGTTAGCTTCTCTCATGCTGCTCACTTCTCAGGTCTTTCTTTGATCTCTGAACTGGCCATCTTGACAGGTTTTTCTGATGCCACACTTTTGCCAAACTGCCCTTTCTGCCAGCTCTGCCCTTTCTGCGTGCCATCCCTATCTATCAAGTGAAATTCTACTTCCTCTCTCAAAACCCAGCTCAAATGATATATCCACTAGGATATCTGTCCTTAATTTAGGGTTCACAAATGGCTTCAAGCACATACAAAATAATAGACCTGGTAAGGTTTTATGAGAAGAAAAAATTTTTGATTGGCTTCTCAAACTGGCCCATGATCTCTTCTAAACCAAGTTAGTAGACAATGAAGGATGTTTCCTTGTTAGTAGATGCAGCCTGAAGATAGGCAGTCAGTCATTGGGTGTCTTTGGAGTTCAATGTGAGGTCTAACATGACGATCGGGTATCTTTGGAACTGCCCTTGGAGACCGTCAAGGGATGAAGGTCACAGTGAACATTTACCTAGTACCACTGTGTGCTGCCTGTCTTTCTAAGCCTCCGCATGCTTCATTGGCTCACTGAGTCTATTAGGCAGCTCAGTCTTGAGAAACTGTTGCATTTAAATGTCAGGCAAAGGCAGGGAAGCCGATGGCAGAGCTCAAGAAAGAAGAACAGGCTGTCCTAGAAACCAAGAGAGGATTCAGTTCAGGAAAGCAAAGGTCAATAATGCCTGACTGATAATCTCATTAAGATAAGTACTGTGGTGTGCCATTTTGTTAATGGAGATACGGAAGTGAGGCTTGGACAATGGAGTGGTGGTGAGAAGTCAGATGAGAAAGGAACAGAAAGGTGAGGACAGGGTGAGAGCCCAGAAAAGGAACACCAAATAGTCCAGAGCCAAGCCCAAGTGAGGTGAATTCCCGAGTCAGGGCTCTGGCAGAACAATCATGGTCCATAGAAAGAATTCTACTGCAAGGGAACAGTAGAGATGAGGGGAAAACAGGAGGACACATGATACCACATTCTGAGGAGGTGGACCTCAGAGTGCGGGTGGATGGACCAGCTTTGGGTAGGATAGGGACAGAAGGAAGAGAAGATGGGGCTTGCAATCTGTGTAATACAGTGCACAGAGCAGAGATGCGAAATGGGTTTGGATGGGCAACGTTGGATGGGAGCTCACTGGGAGGTTTCTTTTCCTGCAGCTTCAGTACTGAGGGTCAGACAAGTCCCTGGCTACTTGTGGTCCCCACAGATTAGGGGAAGGGTGATTATTGCTACATGTACGTGCAGACCAGAGAAGCAAAGGACTTTAGGTTGTTTCTTAGGTAGATTGTCCTCCTGTGAGGTCAGAGAAATGGTTCTAAGAAACTCTGTGGGTCCCACTGGCAGCGGGCAGGCTGGGCTAGTCATTTTGGAAGTTAAAGTTAGCCTGTTATATTCAAGTCTTGGCTCCACTTAGGAATTGTGACACCATGAGCCAATTGCTTAACCTCCCTGCCTTCAGTTTCCCTCTCTATACAATAGAGTCAATCATATGTCTTTGAAAGAGTCACTGTGAAGATTAAATGAGTGTGTTCCTTTTAAGCTCTGAAGTGATCCCTGGCATCAGTCAATCTGAGCCCATGAGGATCATTTCTCATCATACTGTTAGGACAAAGAACTCTCCAAATGGCCAACTCGACATCATGACCACAGATTCTCCTTTTGTTTTACTTTCAGAGTCTTAGTGTAGAGCTTAGGTGACCCCCAATTTAGAATACCCCTGCCTCAGCCTCCCAAGAGCTGGGATTACAGGCATGAGCCCCTGCACCCGGCTCCATACATTCTTTATATGCAACACAGTTGACACCTAGATGCTTTTAGACACCTTCAGGAAGCTGCTCATCATCATCATCATCATCATCAGAACATCCAGGCCATGCCTCAGAACTGTCACTTTATTATTTTACAAACAGGAGATGCAGCAACTCCACGGGTATATATATGGCTTACTGGTCTGCATCCCAAGTCTTCAACATGCTTCCCATCTAGTAACTTCTCCTCTCAAGGAATCATTTCACCTACGACCAGTTCTTGTTTTCTTTTGGAGGAAATGCTGCCCTTTCCAACCTACCTACCTAACACTGGCCGAGACTAAAGGCAGACTAGTGTTCTGTGCAGCCAATGTCATTTGGAAGCTCCACTGGAAAACCAGCCTGTGCTTTTGTCTGCTCTTAGCAGAAACTAGCAAGCCACTGCTGATACTGGCAAAGCAGCTTATGACACAGAATTTCTTTTTTTTTTTTTTTTTTTTTTTTTGGTTTTTCGAGACAGGGTTTCTCTGTGTAGCCCTGGCTGTCCTGGACTCAATTTGTAGACCAGGCTGGCCTCGAACTCGCAAAGATCCGCCTGCCTCTGCCTCCCAAGTGCTGGGATTAAAGGCGTGCGCCACCACTGCCCAGCAACACAGAATTTCTTAACAGAGGGACAAGCATTTCCTTGAAAATACAAATAAAAGCCGGTGCCAGCCATGACAATTTCATCAGTGAGTCTTCAAGACACAGCCTCTACCCTGCCATGTCTAGTGACTTGTTTTCCTTCAGCAGTTTGGCCTGGCATCAGGGGACTTCTACCTCTGTGTCAGCTGGCACTGATGTTTTGGCCCATGGCAGTGGCACATCTTTCAGGGAACTAAATCCAATACTCCACTGCAGCCTAAGAAAAGAACCAAGGACTGAGAAATGAAACAACTAGGTGCGAGAGAATAGATACAATAAAATTTTAAATGGGCTAGCATTTTTTTTTTAAAGGAAATCTTATACAGAGGGAAAAATGACCTTGTAGTACTGTTTGTAGTTTGTGTCCAAGGCCAGTTAGCTCCGTTACCATGGCATTCAGTTTTGAGCACTGAGAATAAGCAGGGGAAGTCCATGAAACAGGGAGCCGTGCCTTTGCATCAACAGGAAGGTCAGTTTTACAGAAAGGCCTAGATCAGTTCATAGCCCATAGTTTTCCTGGAAAAGAGAGCTTAGAAAGATACTCATTTTTATAGAATGAATATATGTGCAAATTGCCTAGTAGACCACCATCTGAGGTGAGCTATCTTAATTACAGAATACCTTCCCATATAATCCTAATGCATGCAATTAACATACAGTCTGGATCATAACTTCTTACTATTAGTGCAGATATTAAATAAAAACAATATTTGGAGATATAGATATCATGTTATCACATATAAGAGAATAAGCCTCCTGTTATTATATGCCATCTACAGTATAGGTTCAAGAAATTGCATCTTAAAATTCCTCTTTCATGCTTCATTCTGGAAGTCTTTCATGTCACGTGCAGAGCTAGCAGGGGAGCACTTTGTTGTATGAGACCAATACACAGAAATCTCAGGCCATCCCTACCCACCCTGGATAAGTTTGGGGAGCACAAAATCCTTCAAGCAGCCTGGTCCAATACCTGATTGTTTTCTGAAATTACCTTAATCTATCTCTTCATGACATTGTCTTAGCTTTTACAGTTTGTCTTTCGCTGGCAAGGCCACTGAACAGTCTCCTTCTGAGTGTGAGCTGCAGAAGTGGAAATAGCTTGACTCAGTCTGTATTCCCAGCCATGGTAATTTTTCGAAGGACGAGAAAGTAAAATACAAAATTGTATTCATAAATATCTCATCGCCCTGTGTTTTGTAAATGTGAACAACCAAGGACAATCACACAGCTATTTCCAGTGAGAAGGGGTAGAGTAGGTTGCAGTGCCTCACTTCAACTAAACGGTAGCCACAGGAGCTGCCGAGCAGCATGTGCAAGCAGTTTAAAAGGAAAAGAGCCATTCTGAGCTGTTGTGTCTGTCGTTATGGCAACTATGCAAATTACATAAACTTAGACCCAGAGGCTGGAGAGCAAGGTGAAATTTTTAGATGCCTCTTCTGTTTGATTAGTTTTAATGGGTAAAGGCCAAAAAGCTGGGCAGACTGCCCCTCATGAAAAAGGGGGCTTGTGTTTTAATTAGTGAGCATGGCTGTCACTGAAAGTCAGACATGATTGGAATGGTGCTGTGCAGGTTGGCTACTGGGTGAAGGAATTGGAGTTCCAAGTCTGTCAGAGACTGGCCAGTTGGCAAGCCTAACCCCAACACTGACATGAGAGATTTAGGGGGACCTTCATGGAGGGGTGTCCTTTACGCTAGCACTTATCCTAAAATACTACCAATGCACTTCAAGATTCTTGACTGTGGTTTCGATGTGATATTCATACTACGTCCATACCCATCCGCTGCAGATCTTCACAACGCCTGTCCACGTGAATCCCATCTTTGCAAACCCTAGCTGAGAAGACTGGCACAGTTCTGCTGTAGGAGACCCAGTGACATTACACTCTCCATGTCATATTTGGACAGTTGTACGATTTCTGAAGATTCTGGCCGTCCTAAGATGACCATGGTGTGATGGAAGAGCTTTGCTATCAAATCTATTACAGTCTATGCTTGTTGTTGGGCATTCACTGTACTTTATATAGTTAGATTTTTCAGCGTTGTCCTAATGTGCTGTTTCTGCTCTGTCTGGCACCAGAAAGAATTTAAGGTGCTGGGCTGGAGAGATGGCTCAGAGGTTAAGAACACTGGCTGTTCTTCCAAAAGGTCCTGAGTTCAATTCCCAGCAACCACATGGTGGCTCACAACCATCTACAATGAGATCTGGTGCCCTCTTTTGGAGTGAATGCATACATGCAGGCAGAACAATGTATACACAATAAATAAATAATCTTAAAAAAAAAAAAAAAAAAAGAATTTAAGGTGCCAATGCCAGGTGCTGGAATCCTGGGTTTCCGGATGTCCCTAATCCATGTTGCTTTCATTTCCCTCAACCAATATGCCACTATGCCCTAGCCCAACCCATCCAACTTTCTGGCTTGCTCACCACCCATCCACTCTGCCCAGTGAGTACAAGCCCTTGTCATTCCTCACCTCCTGGTCTCCTTACAGATAGGATCACTTTTGCTTCACAGCTGGAATGTGACTAGATCACCTGACTCGATTTAGAATCACCTAGGAGACACAGTTCCCGACAGACTTGTCAGTGAAGATACGACCAGAGGGGTTCAGTTGAGTGGGGAAGACCTATCTTGAATGTGGTGGCACCATCTCCCAGGCTGAGGTCCTGGGCTGAATGAAAAAAGAAAAAGAAGGAAGTGAGCCGAGCACCAGCATTCATCTCTCTCCACTTCCTGTTTGTACACAGCTTGACCAGTTGCCTCACACTCCTTCCCACCTCAGGCAGACCCTTTCTCGATTCCTTAAGTTGCTTTCATCAGACATTTTGTCACCACAACTAATATGACAATTAATGAAGTAGAATTTGGCAATTATGAGTACAGTCTGTAAAGAGATATTTAAATCCCTTTATCAGGTTTTATTCTTTCCTGCTTGAAACACCAAATTATTTTAACTACAAAAAAAAAAAAATTCATTTGAAAAAGAAAACCACCAGGCATGGTGGCACACACTTTTAATCCCAGCACTCGGGAGGCAGAGGCAGGTGGATCTCTGTGAGTTCAAGGCTAGCCTGCTATACAAAGTAATCCAGAACAGCTAGGGATACACTGAGAAACCGTGTCTCAAAAAAGACCAAAAAAAGAAAAAAGAAAAGAAAGGAAAGGGAAAGAAAGAAAGAAAGAGAAGAAAAAGGAACCAATGTCCTTTTCCTTCCATTTTATTTCTTACTCATAAATTAGGGTGTCATCTAGTCTGATCACTGTAGCAATTTTAACACAGAAAAGTTAATTTAAAAAAAAGTTTCACATGCAATTTTTAAATGTGATAAATGGAGTGAAAATTGAATAATTCAAGAAAGGGAACTGGAGACTAAGATGATAGAAGGAGTATATACTATAAAAATAAATACCATGTAGTTTATTTGCATAACTACATATCCTGACTGCCAGGCACTGTGGATCCCTGCATCCCTAAGGGATTAATTTCCTGCTGAGAAGGACTTTGGGGTGCAAGAGCATAAACAGCTTCCACACCAAATTCCTTACCAAAAAGGAAAGTCTCAACAGCCCTGCCAATGGGGCAGGAACTTGGCAGACAAGGCAGGGCAGGTCCGTGGCAGGATTCCATTCTGACAGTGACTGACTGCCAGCCACGGAGCTGTCAGCATAAAACCCACATGGATCACTTCTCCTTCCTCTCACAGCCCACATCCTGTGACTCTGCTTCTCACCAGGCTTAGGAACAGAATCATCTGAAGTGCCCGGGGCTGAATGTCCCTGCTGCAGTATGGACACTCCATTACTCCACTGCCAAGTTCTATCCTCCTTCCCCAGGGGTCCCTCCCATCACATCATCAAAGAAGCACCCCCAATGGTGCTGTGTGAGCATGGAAACGTGCTCCTTGGTGGGAGTGTAAGCTTTGGGGGACTTGTGGATCCGTTGGAGGCTTTCTCACCAGAAAAATAAACATTCAGAAACTTCACAACAAATTAGAGGGCCCGAGAATCCCACAGGGAGATTCACGGAATCCATATAGAAGGCCCTAGTTCTGTTTTCAGCATTCAAGCATAGCAAAAGAAGCTTCAACACTGTTTTTCACCATGACAGCTTTAGCAGGCAAATGCTACTGCTAACTACCAAATCACCATGGCTAACGACACTTTTAGCTCAAGTGGTTCATTTGGGTAAAGGAAAATGATGTCTAACCCTACTCACATTTTATGTTTCAGGTCCGACTACAGCCATCTGTCCTCCACCAGCAGTAAGTATTCTTTAAATGTCCTTCAAGAGTGTATTTTAAATTTCTAAATTAAAATGTAATTACATCATTTTCCTGCTTGCTCTCCTCCTTGCTACCCCTCCCATGTACCCCCAACTCCCCTCCAAATTCACGACTGCCTCTTCTTTAACCATTGTTGTTACATATTCATACAAACAATAAATATAAATAGAGCCTGTTCAGTCCACACAGTGTTGCTGTGTGTATATGTTTTTTAGGGCTGACCACTTAGTATTAGACAACCAATCAGGGGGATCATCCCTGGGGAAGAGTAATTTTCTCTCAGCAGCTGCTAATTGCAAGTAGCTCCTCAGCTCAGGACCCCATGAGACTACCCCCATCTATGTTGGGATGTCAATTGGTATTGGAATTTTTCAGGTCTTGAGAGCCTGCCATGTTGTTAAGATTTCATGGGTGTAACTTCCCTGTCATAGCTAGAAGGCACAGTCTAACAGCAAACTGCCTGATTTTCTGACTCTTACAGTCTCTCCCCCTTCTCTTCCATGATGTTCCCTGGGCTTTAGATGCAGAAGGTGTGTAGTGGATGTATTAATTGGGACTGGGAACCCCTCAGTACATTATTCTCTGAATTTTGACTGGTTGAGCTTTCTGTAGTGGTTTCCTGCTACAAAAAGAGCCTCCTTTGGTTAGGGTAAGATCTACACTTAATTGTTCATATGAAAGTAAGTAGTTAAGAGTATAGTTAGGAATTATGCTGGTTTAGGAAAATGGTAGGTGTAGCTTCTCCTCTAAGATCCATGACCTCACTAGCCACTTGTGGTTGACTAGGTTTACAGTACCAGACATGATTTCCCTCCTGTTCAGTGGGCCTTGCGTCCAATTAGACAACTGTTGGTTACTGCTAAGATTAAGTACCACTATTGCACCTTTAGGGATATCTTGTCATGTTGGTCATTGCTCTGGTCCATAGGTGTCAACAGCTGGGTACGGCTATTATCCTTGCACCCCTCAACAGCTTTCATAGTGCCTTCCAGTACTACAAAAGCTGTTTCTTAGTGGGGAGATGTTCAGGTCAATTTCATATCAAATCATCTGGGCCATAGGTCCAAAAGGTTTGGTGTCTTCAGGAATAAGGACTTATCTTCAACCAAGGACAATAGCAATAGTATATATTGTTTTGTGAGCGTCTTGAACTTCCCTGCCCAATAATTCAAAGGGAAGTTTCCCGTGTCTGGTACTAGGATTTTTGTTAGATAGTCTATGGCTCTTGGGGGGAGTATTATAGCCAACCCAAAGTGGTATAACTTCATTTAAACTCGGTGTGTATGTTTGTGTGTGTGTGTGTGTGTGTGTGTGTGTGTGTGTGTGTCTGTCTGTGTGTCTGTGTGTGGTGTGTATGTATTTATACTTATGTGTGCACATATACTTATATTTTTACATGTAATTTTAGGTAAATGTAAAATAATAATTCCCTATGCCTTTTTTCAAGCATCCTTAGTGTTATTTATCCCTCTTCCTTCCCTTTCCTCCTATATCGACATACTCCCTCGCAGTTATAAAGCCCCCTGTCCGTTTTTCCATAATCCCCTTCATATCACCTGTATCCTGCTACCCCTCTCTCTAGAGCTCCTTCCTACCCATATATCATGGTCCTTTTACTTTCCTGGTTTCTGAAGTTACTCCAGATTATATACTCACATCTGAATATTTGGAGCTGGGAACCACAGATAAGACAGAACACATGGCATTTGTCTTTCTGTGACTGGGTTACCTTACTCACTATAATATTCTCTAGATCCATCTATCTATCTGAAAAATATGATCTCATTTTTCTTTACACCTCAGTAGTATTTCATTGTATGTGTGCACCATGTTTTCGTTATCCATTCATTGGTTGGAGTACATTTAAATTGTTTCCATTTCATAGCTATTGTGACTAAAAATAACAATGAAATGGTTGTGCAAGTATCTGTGGAGTAGTATACAGAATCCTTTGGGAATATGCCGAAGAGTGGTGTAGCCAGGCCATAGGGTGGATTTATTTTTAGTGTTTTGAGAGTTTTCCACACTGATTTCATAGTGGTTATACCAGTTTTCAATCCCACCAACAGCGAATGAGGGGTGCCTTTTCACCACATCCTCACCAGCATTTGCTGCCAGTTGTTTTATTGATCTTTGCCATTCTGGCTGGGGTGAAATGAAAACTCCGTTGTTTCATTTGCATTTTCCTAATTGCTAAGGATAATGCATACTTCTTTGAAATGTTTCTTATTCACTTTTATTTCATCTTTTGAGACCCCTGTTTATATCCAAAACCCATTTTTAGACTGGATCATTTGTTTTCTTAAGTCTTTTTTTTATTGCTTTATATATTCTGGATATTAATCTTCTGTCTGAAGTATGGCAGGAAAAGATTCTCTCCCATTCTGTGGGCTTCTTCTTCACTCAGTTGATTTTTTTTTCCTTAACTGTGCAAAAGTTTTTAGTTTTATGAAGTCCCACTTACCAATTGTTGCCTTAATTCCTGGGCAAATGGAGTCCTGTTTAGAAAGTCTTTTCCTGCATCTATATCATGTAAGGTACAGACCATGCTTTCTTGTAGAACTTCCAGTATTTCAGGGTTCTTTTTAAGGCCTTTGACATATCTGCAGTTAATTTTTGTGCAGGTTGATAGATTATCTATTTGTTTCTATTTCATCTGTACATCCAGTTTTACCAGCAACACTTGTTAAAGATGCTGTCTTTTCTCCAGTGTGTTTTGGGTGTGTTTGTCAAATATCAGACAAATATCAGCTGTATTACATGTACTCATATCTGTTTCTTCTGTTTTGTCCCATTGGTCTGCATGTCTGCTTTTATGGAAATACCATACTGTCTTATTACTATGGCTCTATATATATCTTGAAATCCTGAAAAGTAGTCCCTTCGGCATTGGGTTTTTTTTTTGGGGGGGGGAGAGGGGGATCACTTTGGAGATCTTTTTCTGTTCCATATAAAATTAAGGATGTTTTTCTCTATTCCTGCAAAGATTGATTAGGATTTTGAGATTTTGATTAGGATTGGATTGAGTCTGTAAAATACTTTTGGTAGAATTGTTATTATCACAATAGTAACTCCGCTGATCCATGATCATTATCTTTCCATCTTCTAGTGTCTTTCTTAAGCTCTATCTTCAGAGATAGAAAGTTTTCATTATAGAGGTCTTTCACCTCCTTAGTTAGATTTATTCCTTGATGATATTGTGAATATGAGTTTGTCCATGATCTCTTTCACAGAGTGTTTGCTGATGATGTATAGAAAAGGTTCTGATGTTTGTAAGTTGATTTCCTACTCTGCCACTTGGCTGGTTGGTTGTTTGTAGATGCTTTTGATGGAATCCTTGGGATCTCTTGTGTATAATATATCATATCATCTGCAAATAGGGGTAGTTTGACTTGTTTGTCTGCTCTTGTCTTATTGTTCTAGCTCCAGCTTCACTCACTATATTTAAAAGGAGATAGCCCTGGCTCATTCCTGACTTTAATGGGATTACTTTGATTTTTTTCCTCCATTTAGAATAATTTTGGCTATCAGTTTACCACAAATAGCCTTTATTATGTTGAGAAATATTCCCTCCAATCCTATTCTGTCCAAAGCTGAAGGTATGTTGCATTTTATAGAAGGCCTTTTCTATATCTATTGAGATGATCATTCTATTTTTGTCTTTAAGCCCACTTACATGATTTATTATTTTTATGGATTTATGCATGTTGAACAATCCCTGCATCTTTGGGATAAAGCCAACTTGATGATAGTAGATGATCTTTTTGATATATACCTGTATTCGGTTTTCAAATATTTTACCGAGGATTTTTCATCTATATTATTTCTCTATGCATTTCTCTTTTGTTGTGTCTTTATCTGATTTTCACATTAGAAGATTACTGGATCTGTTGAAAGAGTTCCTTCTACTTCCTGTTCTTTCTGCTATGAAAGCATCTAAGTCTTTGTTTCTCTGTCTGTTTATTTGTTATGGATCTGCTTCAGTTATTGACCCCACATTAACTTAACTTTGGTGCTTTTGATAAACCTAGAAATGTGCCCATCTCCTTTAGGTTTTCCAGCTTAATAGAGTACAGATTTTTAAAGAATTTCCTTATATAATGCTGAATTTCTTTGGTGTCTGTTGCAATGTTCCCTTATTCATTTCTGATTGTGTTAATGTAGGGGCCTATCTTTCTATTGGTTAGTTGGGCCATGGATCTGTGGATTTTGTTTACCTTCTCAAAGAAGCAGATCCTAGATTTATTTGTTCCTTCTTTGTACTTTTTTTTTCTGTTTCATTAATTTCTGCTCTGGTTTTTATCACTTTTGACATGCACTGGATTTGTACTTGGTTTGTTCTTGTTTTTCCAAATTCTTGGTTTGCATCATTAAATCATTCACTTGTGCTCTTTCTTATTTTTCATTGTTGGGGCTTAGAGTTCTAAATTTCCCTTATAGGGATGCTTTTTACGTGTACCAGTGGTTTTGTTGTGCTGTGTTTTGTGATTTGCTTTGTGTCCCAAAATGTGGCCTGTTTTAGAGAAGCTTTGGTAGCTGCTGGGTAGAATGTATATTCTATGGTATTTGGGTGGAATATTCTGTAGATATATTAGGTCCATTTGATGTATGATTGTAAATGGAAATTTTACTAAACTATATTTATTAATACCTAATAAACACCTAGAACCTAATACCTCATACCTAATAACACTTAACCCTATCTTTACTCTTTTGACAGGATACCAAACCATAGGTCCTTAGGGCAACTTGTCAGTCTTCTGTCTGCAGGCATACCTCAAACAGCATTCAGTAATCTGGCTCTGGCATTATTATGGCAGTCTCCAACTCAATTCAGCTTAGGGTTGAGGATTTCTCCTCAGGCTCAGGGCCTAGTGTCACCCACCAGCTCGTGCAGCCAACTTGCCTGAGGCTCTCAGCTTGGTGCCAGCTTCAGTCAGCTGAGACTATCCACAGACACCTCAGGCCAATGTTGAACCCCTCAGAGCAGTTGTCGCACCATTCGGCCTAGTCTTTTACTTCAAAGCCTTGCCACAGCCTCACAGAACAGGAGTTACTCTACTGCCTGTTTTTGAAGTCTCCTCAGACTGTGTGTATCTCATGCCTTGTGCTGGTGCTATTGCTACCTGCTCCCCACCCCAGTTGCTCTGTTCCTGCTGCTGTGGTGCCAACCAGTCCTGGCTTTCCTCAGGCCGCTGTTACTGGGATTTCCTCAGTCTCCTCAGTTTGTGCACACCTTGCGACTTACACCTCGCTCATTCGCTAGTGTACTTTAGGCTGCTCTGCTCTTGCTGCCAGTCTGTCTTTACAGCTTTCTCTCAGCCTTTGCCTCCTGCCTTCTGGGACGGTCTCAGCTTACTTGCCAAAGCTCAGGGGTCGTGCTATTAGCACGGCCTTAGAGTGCTTTGCACACCTTCATCTCTCCTGTGGGTGTCCCTCTCATATGGGGCCCTAACGTTTAAGTAGGGAACGAGCGGTTCTTGAGTTCTTTTTTGGTAACTCGCAGCTCGAGAGCTCTCTCAAGGTAACTGGTGGCCCTTGGCCATGCCCTTCCACCAGGTGCTGCTCTCTGCCTCCCTCAGAGCTCTGGCTTCAAAATGAGGCTTTTCATTTGGGCTCTGCCCCATTTTGGCTCCATCCCTCCTTGGCCACAACTCTTGGCAAATCTCAGATCTTTCAAATTGAGGTAGTGACAGCAGCTGAGCAGTGTTCAGTAGCTGAAAGTTTCAGCTAGAGTCTTTCAAAATGTGGCTGCCTTGAGATTCCCTTTTTTCAGATTCCTGGGCTTTCAGAGTGCCTTCTCAATGGTTGCCCAGGACTATGTGTTGCCAAATGCTAGGCTGATGTGCATAGCCCTTAAGAGTCTGCATTTCTGAAGCCCTTACTAATTACCTATAATGTCTTCTAATTCTGATGTTTCTCACTTCATCTTTTTCTTTTGTTTTGGTTTTTGTTGTTGTTCAGATTACCTACTAGAGAAAATGAGGTATTGAAATCTCCTGCTATTGATATGTTGAGTTTAATCTGTGTCTTTAAGTCAAATGGTACACTTTTCAATGAAATTAGGAACTCCAGAGTTAGGTACATATATGTTTAGGGTAGGAATGTTTTCTTGGTTAATCGGTCTCTTGAGTAGAATGAAGTGTCCCTTTTTATCTCCTGATTAGTTTGAGTTTGAAGTCTACTTTGTCTGATGTTAGGATGGCAATGCCTGCTTGCTTCCTGCTCCTGTTGGTGTGGAATACTTTTTTCCATCCTTTCACTTTAAGGTGGTGCCTATTTTTTAAAACTAAGATGAGTTTCTTATAGGCAATAGAAAAGTAGGTTTTGTTTCTTAATCCATTTAGTTAGCCTGTGTCTTTTGATTAGAGAGTTGAGGCCATTAATATTTAAAGTTATTGAAAATTGTGTCTTGATTGCAGCCATTTTATTGTGTTTGTGTTCGTGGGTTTGTTTTTGTTTTGCTACTTGTGTTCTTAGTTGTACCTTGTATGTTGGTAATTATAGCTTCATTTGTTTTCCTTGTGGATTCTCTTAGCTATGCTTATTCCTCTCTTCAATCCAAAATGTTGCTTCCAGTAATTTCTCTAGTACTGATTTGGTGCGTGTGAATTATTTTAGCCTATTTGTAAATGGAAGATTTTTCTTTCTCCTTTAACTATGACAGTTTCCTAGTTGCAGTAGTCTAGATTGACAACCTTGGTCTTTAGAAATTTGAGTGTGTTGCTCCAGGTTCTTCCAGATTTGAAAGTTTCCATTGAGGAATCAAGGTTGTCTTAATAGTGCTCTGGGGCTCAGTACCACAGAGAACATCTATGTAGTATATGGTTTGATAGTGAGTAGAGATCACAATGGTGTCTTTTTCCAAAGAATGTGATATGGGAAATTCTAGCTCTGGGCGGGAGGCTGTTCCTTTCTTAGATACAAGACCCCTCTCCTTATGGAAAGCCAGCCCTAAAGATACACCCCAAGTTTTACCATCTTCCTGTAGACTGTCTAGGAACACCCTCTTCAGGAACCAAATTAACTAATTTTTTAACAGCAAGCACTCCAATCCCTGCTACATGAAGGCTAAGAGAAAGTTCAGAGCCTGTGCTGCCTCTGTGAGTCTCAGCTGACTCCTCTCAGTACTTTCCTTACTTATACTACTGTCTCTGCAGGCAAATATCCCCTCCAAACTTGGAGGGGAGACCCTACTCTGAAAACTCCTGTGAATTATGTTACAGCAGTGCCAACATCCATGGAGTTTATAATTAGGCAATTTAGCTATCATTTCCCCACTTCAAAATCTGCTAAAAGGAGTAGGCATTTAGTGATTCTAGAGAGCGTACTGAGTCTGAGCCCTGCTAAGCAAGCACTCTCACTGAGCTATATACCTCCAGCCCTAGATGTAGACATTTTTATTAGTCCATCTTCCTATTTTTGTAATTCTTGGCTTATAAGTGGTCATTAAATGTAATAACAATAGAAATATGTTTTGTATGAATACTCTGAACATTGAAAAGTGTTTTTACTCAATATAAAAATAAATGTACAGTGAGGAATGATGCCTCATGTCTAGATAGGATTTTTAGTGATTAAAAACATTACACTAAAGCAGTTCATATTGATTGAACATTTGTTTTAAAATTACCCCAAACAACTGTCTTACGATAAAAGCCTTGACTTTTTGATTTGATAAATACTGAATTGCTCTGCCCTCTCTCATGAGCCTGTTAAACTTTCAACTCTGTGTAATTCCCGAATGGAGAGACACTTAATTGGATCATTATGTTTATTGATGTTCTAGTTTAGTTTTCCTCTGCAACAGGGACTGGGAGAAAAGCTGAGCACATAGAATTGTAACTTAGTGTCAGACTTTACTCACTTATCAGGGATGAGTGCAGTGAGCAATTTCTGATTATTCTAGCCAACTGAAGACACAACATTGCCCCTCGGTTATTAAAGCCATTATAATCATGAGAACAGTTCCCTGCTGGCTGATGCACAGCTAAGCCTCCTGAACTGTCATTTTCATTCCTGTTTGACCCAGACACTGCACTTCCTCAGGAGTAGTTTCTCCAAACTACCTGCCTACTGCCAGTGCTGGATCTGTAGCTCTCACTGCCATTCTCTGGGTCACAACAGAGCACCTCTCTAGGCAGTGAACCTGGTCATTTGGTCCGGATGGTTTCCTCTTCTCTTCTCTTAGTTGCAGTCTGGAGTTGAGGTTCCTCTGGGGCAGCTGGGGTCAGTACTGAAGAAGTCACTGTTCTTTCTTCCACCTGATGTTGTGGTCTTCACTCCTCATGAGACCTCACATACAGTGTGCGTTTCTATAAGGCCATAGGTTTGGCTACAAGTGATAAAGAAAAATAATTGTTAAGCAAATAGAGATTTACTCTCCTTAAATTAACATATTAAAATGAGCACAGCCAAGGAGGCTGCAGATTTGGGGAGCATTGTGAGTCATTCTACCACACCGTGCTCAGCACTTGGCTTCCATCCTGAAGGTTGCCTGAGAGGTACAATACGGCTACCACCACCACAACAATCTTCCTTTTCTTATTCTCAACAAGAAAAAGAGAAGAGGAAAAAGGCCAGAGTCTTACCAGAGTTTTTAGGGTCAAAGCCTGGCAGCCCTAACAAGTCAGGCCTGGCCACCCACCCATCCTCAATACACCAATTAAAAGACACAATTAACAATGAAAAGCAGAGAGAGGGGTTTGTTTGTTCATTTGTCTTCCAATGTGGCCACACTGGAATGAAGAAACCCAAGTCCATCACGAGTTTTAGTTTAAAATATCGCAGAGGTAAGCATAACTAAGCAGCCTGGGTCAGTGTGTGGTGCAGCCTGGGTCAGTGTGTGGTGCAGCCTGGGTCAGTGTGTGGTCCCCCATCATGTTTTTGGCTCCAGTCTCCTGTAATGATTATAGGAACTGTGTGGACTTTCTCCCTGAGAAGCAAGTTCCTTCTCTGGCACCAGGCTTCAGGCTTTCTCTTCCCCCAACTCAAGACTGGGGGAATTCTTGAGCATTGACATGTCAATAGTTCCCATAACCAGAGGACTGTAGAGCTACATTTCCAGCCCCAGCCCTTCCTTTTAAAGCTTTCCCAAAGATATTATATAGTAATTTTTTCTGGTGCCTTGAGCCAGATCGCCATCAAATGTTATCTCTAGTTCCAAGAACTCAGCAACCCTTTCCTGATTGTAAAGAGTACTGGTGGGTCAGACAGCTAGTGTGCTTTAGTTCAGCACCTGGCCCGACTGGGCTCCTAGCCAGGAACATAACTGTTGGCCCCACCCACATGCGGAAGGCCCCTTGAGCAGTTCATTGAAAGACAGCGCACTTTCTGAAAAGATTTTTAAAGATTAAGTCTAAAGTTTAGCATGGAAAACATAAATAGCACCATGATATAATATGTTCTTCCAAGCAGTTTGTTTAACTCACATCTCCCATGACCTAGATAATCATACTCAAAGGGCAGAGTCGGGACAGGATGACAAGTGTGTCATTGTTCTGAAGATTCTGTTGTCGGGGGGTCTCTATCACAAGGACTAGGTGTGGTTCCCCCTGTATGACCAACAGGTTCAATTATTGTTTTATATAGTGTAGGGAAAAGCAGGAAGAACCTGGGCCTTTTCTTTTTGCTCTCTTTGACCCAGAATGAAAATACAAGGAAGTAAATATGTATGGGGCCTGTAGTGTTCATTCCAATGTGAGGGCTGAAGGAGTCAACCCTGAATAAAAAAAAAAAAAAAAAGAAATAAAATAGGAGAACTTAACTGTTGCTAGGTATGGTGGAGGAGAAAGTTTACTGTAGATAAAAGGGAGAACACAGTCAGAGGCAGAGGCAAAGATATCTAGGAGAATCCAGAGTGAACATGACCATGAGCTGGGCATGTGAGGAGAGGAGGAGGGGACAGCCAGGAGAGGGAGAGGCCAAGAGGGTGAAAAGGACCAGCATAGCCAAAATGACTGGATTATATAGGGAAGAGCAGCTCAGGGAAGGGCCGCCCAGCCTCTGAACTGGAGAGTTCAGGGTAGGGCTTGAGGTTGCCAGCTAGGAGGACTCTGTAACAGGGACTGAGGGATGCAGGGAGAACCTAGCATCCAGAATCTGCTTTAGTATGTTAAACAGGCACCTCAGCTATTTACCTTGGGTTTGAGACCTAACATCTCAACCTTTTGCTGCTAATAAATGACAAGGGTTACGTAATCTTTTCTATGACTACTTCCTGTTGACAATGGGATACTGTTGCTGTTGTTAAAGCTACAGCTAGTCAGTCAATATCGCCAGAGATCTGAGAAGGATAAATTATAGCAGGAGGTATAATCTAAATGGCCTGCATGTCAATTAAAATGACAGAGACTTACCTGCTGCCTAGATGGCAGTCCTAGGCTCCCATGGTTTGGATGGCTTCATTGGAGGCAGTAGTCAGTCTTCAGCTGTCACAAGGGACAGCATTAAATCTTCAGCTGCCATGCAGATCAGCACCAGCCTTCAGCTACCAGACCCAGAAGCTCTGAGAGATTTCAGTGGAGAAGGAACAATTTCTTGTATGACTCAGTTTATCCAAATAGCTAAAGCATAACAAAGTGAGCTGAGACAAAGAGGCTAGACATATATTACCATGATCCTGAGTAGAACTTAGAAATGCATAAACATTGTTTATCAAATATACCTTACCTACCGAACATATGTTGTTCCTTATTTAAATTTCTTAGAAGTCTGGTGTTGAACACAGTTGGCAAAGACATAAACAGTTAGATATACATCTCTAGATTAGCTTTGTTAGCCTGAGCATATCTTTATAATCTTAGGAATTAATCATCATATATAAATCCAGACCAATCCAAAATATTTTTTGGAGACCTGCTGTTGCTTCCTTAGTCTAAAAGGAGATACGGTGATAAGTGAAGGTCTCTGTAGGACTAAGAAGTCTTATGAATGTTGTCTTAGTTAATTTATACCATGTGATCATCTTAAGATGGTACATGGCATGTACCCTTTAATCTTAGTAAAGATGGCTGACAACCATGTGGTTGGTATTTAAAGTATCTGGGTTGTTTGTTTGTTTTGGGGGGAGTTGTTTTTGTTTTTGTCTTGTTTTGGTTTGGTTTGGTTTTTTTGAGACAGGGTTTCTCTGTGTAATAGTCCTGGCTGTCTTGGACTTGCTTTGTAGACCTGGCTGGCCTTGAACTCACAGAGATCCACCTGCCTCTGCCTCCAGAGTGCTGGGATTAAAGGCATGCACCACCACACCTGGCTTTGTTATAAGTTTTAAGCCAATTTTTGTTGTAGACTTTACAAATTTTTAACTGTACCTGATGAACTTACAAATCCTGAGATAGAGTTTACAGCACAGGCTTAAGAGATTTTTTTTTTTTTTGAGAGCAGAGAAAAGAGAGCTGTAGAGGTGAAAGATTTTAAGAGTGGGCAGAGAACCTTAGAGCTAAGAGACTTTTGGAAATGTAGAGCAGAGCAAGCTTAGACATAAGAGATTTGGGATCATTTGTGCAACTTCAGTTATTATAATTTTTGAGAATCTGGAAATCAAGTTCTCCAGTATTTGGCCATTGGTCTGAGCTGAGGCAAAGCTGTTTATAGTCCAAGGAGGAGAGAGGATTGCAAAACGAAATTCAGCTGGAGGGAATTTCTATAGCTCCAAGAGGGAGAGAGGAAGAGCACATAGTGGCCCAGAAGGTGCAGGCTTTGAGAAACTTTGGGAGAAGCTCCACCCCAGGAAGGAGTGGCCTAGGAGGGCTTAAAGAAGAGACCGCAGACAGCTCTGAGTGGAGAGAGGAAACTTTAGGAAGAAGCTGAGACAGACGACAGGTTTCACAGGCCTGGATGGGCTTAAGGAAACTACAGGATTGCAGGCAGCTCCTGGGGGAAGGAGACAAGGAAAACTAAGAGGCATGGCCAGCAGGGCAACAGCTCCTGAGGGAGACAAGAGGGAGAGGCTGAGGTGGATAAAGTGTTGTTGTGACAAGAATTTCCACCCAGGCATCCCCAAGCAGAATGGGAAACTTGTCAGAGAGAAAAACAGGGCAAATCACAGAGGAAAGATGTCCCTTGTCCTTGTGATTGGGGCCCAGTGGAGGTGAGAAGAACTTGCTGGCACACCAGTGTGGCTTTTGTAGTAACAGTAGACAAAGCTGGCAGCTCCATGGTGTCACTTACCCAGTAGAGAGAGATGGCCGCGTGGACATAGTAGGCCCCAGGAGCCAGAGACACTGAAAGGAAGAGAGGCAGACTCAAGAATTTGGAGTCAAATTTGATGGTTGGCAGGAACCAGCAGAAACAAACGATCCGTACTTACCTGAAGAAAGTCCAATCAGCGTGGGTGAAAATGGAAAAGTTTATTCCAAATCCCCAGAGCTGATTCTTGGCAAAGCAGAAACAACAGGGGAATTTTTCCAGGATTTTAAGGGAATAGATAGGTATCAGGGAGGAGGGGAACCTGCAAATTGGGGTGGAGGGCTTTGGAGTGTTGTGAGTAGGGATTGAAGGAGCCTAGAAACTGGCCTAGGCTTTGATAGGCAAATAGGCTCCACAGGCATTTGTTACTTGAAGAGCCAGGGGTCCCTTTTGCTGGAGAAAAGGAGAGGTAGGGACTATTTTCTAAAGTCACTGGGGGAATGCTGGCTTTTGTCTAAATGCCAGACTTGGGACTAGGCAATCCCCAGCTTTTACATACTGTTTACTGACTGCAAACCAATGATGGCAAGAAATCAAGACCAGAGGCAAAGGCTGTTTTTTATTCCCCTCATTGTCCATATTGGAGGGCAAGGAAGATTGAGCTATTGGGTCCTCCTCTTCTTCATGATCCTGAAATCTCACTTGTACTCATATCTTGTGATATATCTTGTGATACCGTTCAACCACGGAGGGTACATAGCTGAGGAGTTTCTTTAATGTGTGGCTTCGTTTTTTTTTTGGGGGGGGGGATTTTCCCCAGTTCCAAATTGTTCATTTGCCCCTTTCTAGGTTGCTGGAGAAAGCTAGATCCATTTTCATGCCTTCTGAAAAGCTCAGCACACTGTGGCCCTAAGAGAATTTCACCGAAATAAAGGAAAAGGAATTCTATTCACTCTCAGAATTTTAAGCTGTGTTTCCAGAACTCCGGTGAGATCATCAAGTGGTTTGAATAAAAAGGGACAAATTTTATAAGCAGGATGAAAGGAAAACAATAATTATGCTTGGGGAAAAAAATTAAGTGTGCCATATAATGCCACTGAGATCTGATCCCATGTGATTGGATAGTTCCATTTGGATAAAGACTAATGACACTTAAGAATCACTCTTAGAAGGTACTAGGAGCTTAAAATGCACTTTTTTTTTTTTAGGAACAGGTGACATCCCTTACAGATCTCTATCCCCAGAATAATGCATATAGGAAACAAAGAATTAACCAGCTATTTTGAGGCCATTCCTCAGGACCCTCCCAATTTGGGCCTAAAATGGCCCCAGCTCCAAACTCAAGACATCTTGCCAGCTCTCCTCCCGACTCCTTACCACAAGGAAAGGAATCAAAGGGGTTATGGTGTTTTCCCATTAGACAGTCTAGGCATCTCAGCTGGCTGCAAGACCAGGCTTGTCATTCTTGCTAGCTGTCTGGTCTGGGATGGATGTGTCTCCTGTTCTGAGAACATCTTTTTTTTTTTTTTTTTTTTTTTTGCAGGCTTTCTCCTTTTGATTTCTCAGGGGTTTTTGTTTCCTCTTGTAGTTCCAGGATACTTCTTGGAGTGTCATAGATTGGCATCTTACACCGGTCATGTTCATGAACCCCGTAGTCTGTTAGAGAGAAGTGAGCTCTCTGTGGTTCACTTTAAGAGGGGATGGCAGAGACAGCCTCCTGCCCCTGCTCATGCTGTGCAGGATCTCCACATAGACTCTGAAGAACAAGAGTTTCCATTTTCTTCCTGTTTATTAGAGGTGATCACTTGTGGACAGATTTGTTTTACCTTAGACCCATTTTCCTCATGCCACTCCCTCAAAAGGAAGATAGCTATTTTTGAAGACCTGGAAGCATGAGATTTAACTCCAATCTGTTTGGAAACATTATAATCATGTTTCTTTCCTGGTTTTAGCACGTTTGTGATTCTTGGAGCAAATATTCTTCAGAGTCTTATTCCACAAGATCTAACAAAACTCAAATCTATTCATTATCCTCATGAAGAATTATTTTATCTATTGAATTTGCTGACTTCATGATTAGCAAAGAACGGCAATGTGTACAGGTGAAAACTCACATGCCCGTCCCTACCACAGGGAAACAAACCCTTGAAAGAAAAACTCCAGTGTCTCCTCCACTAGATGTGGCCTTTTAGATGAAGTTAACTATGGAACTTCTGTGCCTCTGCTCAGTCTACCCTGTGTTCCTCGGTCGGTCTCCTACTTCCTCAGTTCCGAAGGGCTGATTAACAGCACTGATGGTGCTGTTTGATGTATTGTTGTGACCTCACGGATGCCCTAAGCCACATTATAGCACTAAGGAGAGGATACACTCATTTGTGAATGCTGGAAATTCTTAGGACTTTGAATTTCTACTCTACTATAACACATCAAACATTGTCCAGCAAATGAAACCCAAATAATACTGTTTCGATTTTTCTGACGTTGCTCTGGTACAGTGATAATGTTCATGTCCAGGACTATTCACAAGGGAGAATCTTGGTGAGTTACTCTGCAGATGGATGACTCCAACACTGTATGGGGCTCTTGTGCTTGCCTAGTGGTGTCAGTCAATGATATTAGGAATCCGGTGCTTCATCTCGGGTAAGGACATGGCTGCAGAGACCAGTAAGAAGTCACTTAGATGCTATTCTCAGAGAAAAAGCCACCTTTGCTTCCTTTTTACTCCACAAAGGCTGTCTATTTAAAGATTTTGCTTAGAAGTTTCTGTTGCATGAAATGATGTGACCATCTGGGATGTCTAAAGCTGCTACCCATGCACCTAGCTATGACAGTGTCCTTATTTGACACCAAAAACAACAGCCTCGCTCACACTGAGGGAAAAAAGAATGTGTGGGGGACAGCTCCTCCCACACCCCACACATTAGGCCTTCATGTAACAAGCATGGCTTCAAGTTTTCGTATGTCATGTTCCTAGACCTTCCTTTTAGGAACAGAGTCATTTAGTAGCTTGTAGATAACACTCTTTGATAGATCTGGGTCTTGACAGTGATTAGAATGGAGGCTTAGCCGCAGCTAGCAGATTGGGGTAGCCTGTGTGGCCCCACATAGGGTTAGCTGCCCAGAGATATGTTGTTCAAAGCCTGGCAGAACACATGCATTTACTACCTTGGAGACTTGCTGCCTCAGACACAGAATGTCAGGCCCCACCTGAAGTTAGTTGCTTAGTCAAAGTTTGAGGAGCCATGAGCTAGCCCGGTGGCTTATGCTTATGTTTCCTATTCTTGGACTCTAGCTTTGTGGTTCTCTGATTTGCAGAACATCTGCTTAGGAAATTTTCTCACTTGATTAAATACTTGGATTATTTTGCTGAACTTTTTAAAATAAATAATTTCATTCTTCCACTCAGAATGGTTTACATTAAAACATGGAACACATCCCTTATGTTTGGGAGTTCTTTTGGACAAATGGCAGCAGCATTTACTTGAACAATGATGGAACTATCTAATGAAATATCTGAGAAAATGAGACACAACCAAAAACATTTGTGCACCGCACTATTATTTGATGACATAGGGTTCATATTTTCTCTCCATGAGAGATAAAACCTAGACAGCATTGCTGTTTGACAACTGATACGAAAAAAGCAATAATCAAGGTTGTGTGTCAGGAAATCAAGAGGGTAAAGAACTTACCACACAAACATCCTTCTGGTACGCTGCTATGCTCAGATCCAATGTTAAAAATACAATGGAATCCTTCTGGCTTCAAAGTTTTCATTTTGTACTAACTCCAACTACACAAAATTTCTACCAGAAAAGGAAAACAAAAACAAACAAAGGGGAGCGGAGTCTCTTGCTTAAATCATCCCAGAGAAAACCAAATGGCTCTCAGGAATATCTTGTCTTTACCAACATTGTCAGGACTCCAAGGGAGGGGACAAAAAAGAATAACTGACACCACCTGCACCCGCCCTTGGTGTGACTATGACATTTCCCATTTTGAAGAGAATGTTATTGCCCAAATAGTTCATAGCCATTGCTTTTTTGTTTGTCTTATTTCATTTTGTTTTTAAGTCAGAAAATGCAAATTCATAAAGAGATTAAAACCTATAATCCCACCTAGAAAATCCATTATTTGTCATTTGCTGTCTACTTTTGCATATTTTTAAATGACCATCTGTACTATTACAGATATACTTATTAAAATGGCACAGACAGACAGACAGACAGACAGACAGAAGATGTCTTATTCCCTCACTATAAACATTGTAAATGAATATGTCTCCAGGAACATCCCTCTGTAGCAGTGTGAGCACCTGCATAGTATTTATATCATTGTGTTTCTGTGCTGTGTCCTAGTTGCAGTCAACAGTGCCTAAAGTAGATCCTGCGGATTGTGTTCCACTTTCACTATTATAAATATGATCACCAGGAACATTTTTACTCAGTTTGTATATATATCTATTATGAGGGTAAACTACAGGTAGAATTATTTGGATAAAGATGTGCCCTTTGTAAAGCTCACAACCCTTCTTCTCATCACTGTGGACTGTTTCACTCTCCCCCTGACGCTGAAGAATAGCCAGATGTCTAGTAAACATTGTGACTTAATATGAAAAAGGGAGATATGCATACAGGTGGACACATACAGAGACACTGCATACAGACAAACTGTATATGGACAGTGAGCAAAAGTGCTCTACAGAGGAGCTGATAAACGAGGAGACTCTTGTGATGTAGGTCTCCTTGAGCTGGAGTCTCTTCTGTTCCCATCATTTAAAGTGACCTTATTCCCTTTCAGGCAGCAGTAGTAGCCACAAGACCATCAGGGCAATGAACAGTCTTCATGGTAAATAGTTCCCACTCCAGAGGGCAGTTTCTAGCCTGCATCCCTCCTGCTGCCTTTAACACTTGGTGGGCTAGCAAATCAGAAGGACTTGGGGAATGGTCACAAAGTCCCCAGATCAGAATGTTTGTGAAGCTTGTTTTGTACAACATGTGGTTATGGGTGGGAAGAGATGATCCATCTATCCTCACTCCCTCTTTTATTTTAATCTCACTCTAACACCTTCTGGCATCATCACTGACTCATAAAAGAAATGAAGCTGAGTCATTTAACCTGTGCATGGAAGAAGAGCATTCATTTCGTTGTGGTGAGTTTTTCAACTGTGAGTCTTTCTGTACACTTCTGCATTATAATCTACACTTCTATAGCTATAATCTGCTGTTGCCTCAGTCTTGAGGATATTGAGGCTCATGTGAATGGGTCACATGTCACAGTGGAGAAGGTAGAGGGCTTTCTGTGAGATGGCAGCAGTGTGGGTCATCTTCATTTGCCAATCCTATCAGCACTACTACTGGAGTAGAATGCCTGTTGCTTCAGAACATTTCCTCTGCTGTAAGTTAAAAAAAAAAAAGCTTCAGAATGTTGTTTCTTGGATTTTTTTTCTCCTTTTAAACCAATAAGCCAGGAATTTGTAGATGTGCATCTTCGAGGGAGTAGAAAAATGTCAGAAAGAGAAATCTACATCCTTACATTCCGTCCTTTCCATCATTTGGAACTAAGCATCTCCCATGGGTATTTTTCCTGTGTCTGTATGTCAGTCTTTCTTTCTTTCTCAATGACATGGTACTAAGTTCCAAGGTCAAGGGTGAACTGTTGTTATACTTGAGTGGAAAGCATCCCCCACAGGCTCATGTATCTGAACACTTAATCCCCATATAGTGACAATGTTTTCCGAAGTTGTGGGACCTTTAAGGCATGGTGCTGTATAAGGAGGGATTGTGGGTTATGTCCGGCCCAGTTCCAGCATGAGGTCTCTGTTTGCTGATCCACCTGGATCCCTCAAGCTTCCACACCACAGAGTCTCACCCTCACCACTGAGGACCCCACACTACACCTTGCTCAGCATGAGGAAACATACCCTCATGATCTATGAGCCAAAATAAATCCTTTCTACCTTACCTTCTTTCTGTCAGACATTCCATCATGATGATAAGTGAGTATTAAGATATGTCTCTTCCTTTGAATCTTTTTTTTTCAATAAAGGAAAATGTCTTCTTTTTCATGTTTGTTTATTACTTCAATTTACATCTCTATCACATTCCCCTCCTTCCACCTCTCCCAGGCCCATCTTCATACCCTCCCACACTCTCTCCCTTCTCCCACCCATCCTACTCCTCTGGTGTGGGGTGCCGTACATATCAGCCCCCTTCAGTTCAGCAGCCATATGAGGGCTGAGAGCTTCCTCTTGTACTGGGGGCCTACATGGCAGCTCCACTAGGGCAGAGTGTCCCACTAACAGGTAACAAAGTCAATGTTCCTGTTCCTTTCAGTGAATAGATGCCATGTGCATCTTTCTGGGTCTGGGTTAGCTCACTCAGGATGAGCTTTTCTAGTTCTATCCATTTGGCAGCAAATTGCATGATTTCCTTGTTTCTGATAGTTGAGTAGTATTCCATTGTGTAAATGTATCACAGTTTTGTTTTGTTTTTTTAATCCATTCTTCGGTTGAGGAACATCTGGGTTGTTTTCAGTTTCTACCTATTACAAATAAAACTTCTATGAACATAAATGAGATGTCCTTGTGGCTTGGTGAGGAATTTTCTGGATGTATGCCCAGGAGTGGCATGGCTGGGTCTTGAGGTAGAGCTATTCCAAGTTTTCTAAGATATCACCAGACTGATTTCCATAGTGGTCTAACTCCTTTTCAATAGGTAATTTTGTCAAATGTTTTAGCCAACTAACCAAACTATTGACTTTTTTTTTAAACTGTGAGTGCTTTCATAGAAAACCTAGAATCTCATTCAGAGGATCCATATCAATAAAGTCAGCCTGATCCAATTTTATGTTCCTTTAACCATTATCTCACACCCTTAAATTCGATTCCCACATATATTTCCTAGACTTCTGCTTAATGAATTAGCAAACTCTTCAAGCTCTTTAGTGGTATAGCTCACTTCCTCCTGATCTTCACTCTATCTCCCCTATAGGAGCCTACTTACCCTTAAGTCTAATTATAGGTCTAGAGGCAACTGTTGGTGGACTCTGAGGGATATCAGTATTGTCTTACCTGGTATCTCCTTCAGAGAAAGCCACTGTTGGTCTGGCAGACAACGAAGGATTTATTTGGGTAGGCTGTTGGGAGTCCTTACTATTAAGATCACAGTCCATCATGTCCAGATAGCTATCGGAGCTTGGTGGAAAATGGAGACCCCCTTTCTCAACGGGGCTTTCCCTTTTCTACCTGACCTAATCTGGAGAGGGTCTCTGAACACAGGTGCCCAACCTTATCCAGAGCACAACTCCTCACCTCCAGCCGCCTCTAAGGGCAGTCACATAGTCTGTGGCCAAATTTTCATTCAAAACATCACACTCAGCTATTTAATTTTGGTTAATTCCAAGTATAATGAAGTTGACAGCAGAGAATAGCCAGCACACAATGCTATGCTGGTAAACCAGTTCTTCGTGGGAAGAGCCCACTAAGACATGAACTGTTTTTCCACCTTCCCTGATATAAATGTACCCACAGTGGTCAGTGGAGAGATGGACACAATTGTCTCTCGTGAGTTATCTACCATACTGGAGCACCAGTCAGTGTACATTACCAATCACTCTCGCTCACACATTTTTAAGTTCTATCAATCAGCACAGCCACATATCCAGATGGTACAGAGGTTAGAGATCTGTTATGAGAGCAAGGAAGGTAGATAGTTGTATTTTTTTCAACAAATGGGTCTGCTAGGTGCTGGGGGACTGGATTCATCTAGAAAACATTCTTACTTAGTGCCTGATGTTCCTTCTGGCTTTCATCTGGACCTCAGAAGAGAGCTTCTGAACATGGTTTCTATGTGTAGCTGCTCTTTCATTCTCATCAGATGATAGTTGGTTCTTAGAACAAATCATCCAAGTGGCTTTAGCTTTCATGATATAGACTTGTTTCTTGTTTGTTTGCATTCTGTTATTGGAGGGGAACTTGCAAGAATAAAGTTATAAATGTATAGATTGAAGGGAGTGTGCATATAGACCCTGCTTATCAGTAGGAGCCTCAAATGCACTTTGTAAGAAGGGGATGTAGAATAGGAGGTATTTTGTGGCCATTTTTGGAAAGCATTGTGTGCCAGAGTTGATGTGCGGAGAACTCTGTCTTTAAAGATTTATTTATTTTCATTTGATGTGTAAGGGTGTTTTTGCCTGTGTGAATGTCTATACACCACATGTGTACTATGCCCATGAAGGCCAGAAGAGGGCATCTTGGAATCTTGAGAACTGAAATTACATGCAGTTGTTAGCCACTGTGTGGGTGCTGGAGATCAATCCCCAGTCCTCTGTAAGAACAGTCAATGCTCTTAACCACTGAGCAATTTCGCTAGCCTTATGTATGGAGAATTCTTAAGAAAAGTAGGCTCAGAATTATTTTCTATT
>CAJQZJ010032201.1:8116543-8223824 GCA_907164525.1 Lophiomys imhausi | reverse complement strand
TTCTTTTTTTTTTTTTTTTTTTGGTTTTTTGAGACAGGGTTTCTCTGTGTAGCCCTGGCTGTCCTGGACTCACTTTGTAGACCAGGCTGGCCTCGAACTCACAAAGATCCGCCTGCCTCTGCCTCCCAAGTGCTGTGATTAAAGGCGTGCGCCACCACCGCCCGGCTCGGTTCTTTTTCTTATAACTATAAATACAATACAAAACAACAGAAATAAATATGCCACAATTATAAGAGTTATATGGCTTAGCATACATTCCCAATGTCCAGTCCATATGTATTTGGCACCTGACTTTAACATTCTACTATCTAACCATCTCCATGAGTTTAAAGTTTTATACCACATTTAAGGTAAAATGAAAACCCTGCCTCCAAGTGGAGAAGTGTCATGCTATCTGCCTTACTGGCTGTGTTATCTTTTCTTTTCTTTTTGGTTTTTCAAAACAGGGTTTCTCTATGTATCTTTGGCTGTCCTGGACTTACTTTGTAGACCAGGCTGGCCTTGAACTCACAGAGATCCACCTGCCTCTGCCTCCCTAGTGCTGGGATTAAAAGCATGGGCCACCACGCCCGGCAATGAGACAGCTGCGAGCTGCCATGTTGGTGCTGGGATTGGAACCCTGGTCCTTTGGAAGAGCAGCCAGTGTTTTTAATCGCTGAACCATATCTCCAACCCCTGTGTTCTCTTTTCTTAATAATATTCTGGTTTCAGAAGAGCTCAGTGTGTAGATTAGAAGTCCAGGCCTATGACATTGTCTCTGTACAAATGCTAAAAACTGAGAGAGCCCAAGTGGTCCAAGCTGTAGTCAAGACATCTTTCTTACGAAGGCCTGAAAGGCCCAGGGAGCTCAGAGATTCCTTATTCTCTGCCAAGTGAAGATTCAGGTCTCAGCTTAACTGCTGCAGCCTGGGTTCAGTTCTGAACCGCAGAAAGTGTAGGGGAGCCACGCTGCTTACACTATGAATGCAACTAGGAATTGCCCAAGGTCACTTGCCTGCCAATTTATTATGGAAATTATAAAATTACCTACCAAAAATTGAGGAAACCTGAGATTTTTATCTTAAATATTGATAGCTTAAGGGACTTGTTCATGATTAGTTCAGAGATGCAAATTATTGTCTTTTTAAAACATTTTAAAAGCAGAGAAGGCAGGTTATTCATTACATTCCAGAGGAATGGCTCTCCCAGGGAGGGATTTGTACCTCTTTCTGATGCTGCTTAGTGGGAGAGCATGGCCCTCTGTGGATTTTGTGTTTCTTGTCACTGAGACCTTCTGACTTGCTCTGTGGCTTAGCATCAGTCTGTGCCCTGGGTGAGTCTGTTTCACGCCTACCTGTTTTCCTACTGCTGACTTAAATGCGTCTACTGGACAGTCACATCCATATCTGGAGCGGTTCACTGCCACAGAGTGAGGCTTTAGAGAGGCAGAGATTCCCTCACCCTCCTCCTGGGCCTTTCCTAAAGCAAACAGCCCACAGAGCTGACGGTGTGAGCCTCCAGAGTGCTCAGGGCACTGCGGTATTTATTGGTGGACATTTGGCACTGGAGTACTGAGTGATTTGTTCAGTTGTCAGTACCTGGTTCTGGCTACTACCTTGGATAGCTACCTCTTCCTGTGTGCACATAGTAACTACTTACATTACTGTTTATTGTGTCTCCTCCCACAAGAGTATAAGCTCCCGGAAGACTAAGTCTATCTTACTGTCCATTACATAGCACCAGGCACATAGTAGATGCTCAATAAGCAATCCTTGTTTAATTAATGATGCGACTGAATTGCCACTTGTCAGTAACAAACTGAGGATGCAAGAACAGTGCGATGAATTGTTGTTTAAAAGTTCAGGAAAGCAGATCTGAGTTTATCACATGCTAGGACTAGTTCAGACACTCACTTTGGAAGGCTAGACCTTAGCATCCAGCTAGACATGCCCACTACCAGGAAGTAGGTGCGATGGAGACCTCCAGTTTGTCAGTTCTGAAAGGTGGGTTAATGCAGCAAGAACCAGATGGTGGGAGCCAGTGCAGGCAAGGCTTGTGTGTGGCCCTGGTTTGGAGAGAGAGATGTGAGGGTCCCTATGCTGGTAGCATCAAAATAGCCAAGTGTCCATCTAGCATCCCAAATCGATCAACAAGTAGAGAGGTCCTGGTGGTCCCCTGCCCTTTCCTCCACAGCAAAAAAGTACCACCAGAGCAGGATAATGTACACAGATGAGCTTAAAAGCTGAGAGCTAGCCTAGAGCCCCAGCCAAGGACACTAAGGTTTGGGACAAAGATAGAAGGTGTATGAGGTGGCAACATAGTGGCTGGGGAAACTTGGGATTCATTCAGATAGCCTTGCTCTTCTCTAGCCAAAGGGCCTTGAGCAACTCAGCATTTTAGCCACAAAATGGGGAAGATACACCTCTAGTACTTTGTTTCAAAGATTAAATGAGATCACACAAATAAAGGCTTTAGGACAGTAGTTGACAAATGATAAGCATTTAATAAATGTTTGCTATTGTCTTTTTTCTCTTGAGTTTAGGTGGAAAAAGAAAAGAAAAGCTGGGAGTCTAAAGGACAGAAGAATGTTGGGGAGAATGTAGAAACCCCGGGCTGGGTACACAATGTTTCCCATGGAAGGCCTGGCCTTGCCTATGCGTTCCTTAACATTTGAGCTGTATCAGGAGAAACTCTGACCCTGTAACCACAACAGGAGCCCTCCTCCTCCTTTTTTTGAATTCTTGGGTTAATTGGAAGCCAGCCCTGTCCCTGTGGCAGCTTCCAGCCTCCCTGGAGGCACAGGGGAGTCATTATGGTGTTGCTTTTGCTGTACTTTGCCCTGATGGAACAGGTGCTCTGTGGGGTCCTTGGAAAAGGCAGCAATAGATACTAGATGCTTCTCCAGGGAGGTCTAGAGGCTTTTCATGACAATGAATTATTCACATTTTCTCTCCTTCCCCTCAAATATTTGGTTTCCTGCTCAGTGCCATAAAGATACGCATGTAACCCTAGTTCCCAATGACAGTTTAGATCTGTTTCAGGCTCACGTGCAGAGAGCACCTGCAAGCATACATATGTCACTGCCTGTTCCCCAGAACTAGGCTGGGGCAGGACTTCAGCCTCTCCTGGCTCTGGGTTCATGCAGCACAAAGGCAATGCAGGCTCTGGCCTTGTGTTCCACCTGCTTGATCTTGGCTTCATCCTAACTGCCAGCCCTCAGGGATGGAGTGCAGTGCTTTACGGCCCAGCTCACTCTCCCAGGCTGGACAGCCTGCCTTTTGCAGAGCTGTAAACACACTCTTTTCCATGCAGGCTTCAGCCTTTGTTCCCACTCTCCGGGAAACCTTTATGTGGCTGCAGGAGGTGGCTTAAGGCTGAGGGCCTTGACAACTCTAGGAATCTTTGGGAAATTTGGCTTCTACTCCCCTGGCTTCTTCATGCCCAGTCTCTCCTGCCTACCTGTGTGATTTCTTGAAATCTCTGTTCTGTTTTTTTTATTTCCTGGGTACCACCACCTGTGGCTGTGGCTTGTGTCACCCTCCAGGCCATTGCTGAGATGTAAAGAGGTATCCTTGAGCCAAGAAGGAAGTGGCTTCTGGCAAGCTTGTCCTCAGAAGGAGACCTTGGGCCAGAGGAAAGAAATGCAAATGCGTACCTAGACACAAAGCTGGTGGCTGGGAAGGGCCACTGAGAGAGGGGAAGGTGGGGTAGCATAGCCAGATATAGGTGAGAATGGCAGCTGAGCATCCTGCCAGGATGTAGGTACAGCAGAGAGGAGGGATCCAGGGGCTCACAAGCCTCTGTGCCAGAGAGAGGGTTCGCCTCTGCCTGTGCTGCTGGTAACTGATATTTTCTGCTTTCTAAAATGCAGTCAGTAAACTCAGCCACTTCAAGGGTTGTACTGGGACTAAATGAGCGTGTGTACTCCAATCTTTACAAAAGAATTCCTGTTAGTTCACTCTGGGCCTATGGCTATGTGTTCACCCTGTGAGGGGTCAGGATCTTAAAGGGGCCGTCTCAGTTCTCTGACAGCTTCCTTTCCCAACGTTCCTTATGCTCCATCTACTCTTGTTTCCCTGACAGAAGCAATCTGTAATTCCTTGAACAAACTTCTTCATCATTGTCTTGTTCAAAACCTTTCTGTCCTTTCCCATTTGGTTGAAAATTGGTGGTTAGCGAAGTCACGTGTCTCTGGAGTTAAGAGTTTGGAGATAGCCTAGGAGCGGGAAGCTACAGCTATGGAGCCTTCTTTCGAGGCGTGGCAGCTGGGGACAGGGACTGGTTGCTTCTTCACTGCTTCCACTTCAGCTGCACCACTGTTGGGATGGTGTCAATGTGTAATGAAATGGAAGAAGCCAGGTAGAAAGAAAGAGTGAGCCAAAAAAAAGGCCGGAATAACCCTGTCTGTGACTGCTCTCTAAGTCAATCATGATGGATTTTCATGATTCAAATATGGGTGGAAATACACACATCAGATAACCACACAAGTGCAAGACATCATCTAAAAGTAGCAGGTCCACCCTTAGGTTTGGCCACCACCTCAGCAGCATCAAAGTCCAAAAACCAAGGGACCGCCTCCTGGAAGTAACTAACACCCCAGGCCAGATAGCCTGGGGGAGCTCCCCATCTTCTCCCTTGAACCTGCTCTTCTCTTCTGTTTGCCTCTCAGTTAAACAACACATCACAGACACATCAGAGCACTCTGCTCTCCTACTTTGTATGTCCTGCTCTGGGTCTGTGGGCTCCAAGCCTGCCCCCCATGTCTCCAAAGTAGGCTGTGACAATCCACTTCTGCTCCTCCCAATTCCACCTGCATCTTCAGTACTATTGCATAGAAGTCATCTCCTGCCCCTTCACTCATTTGTTATTTCCCATATGTCTTGGGTCAACAATCTAACCCTGATTAACTGAGATGTCTCCCGCTATCTGTCTTTATCTGATCTAGGCTGAGCTCAGCTAGGGTGGTCCTGCCCCATTCTCCTCCCAGGCTCAGGGAAGTATTTTCTCCAAGAAAACATCCTGACATCCTAAGGTTGATATGGATTATGGTTGCTAAAAGCTCACTGCACTGCTTGGACATCATGGGTCATTGTTTTTTCTGTGCCTCACCCCCAGTGACATTGGGAGGGCTGGTCTGTACTCCAGATAAATCTGCCTACCCGACTCCATCCCGCTCATACTTGGTCAAAAGATGTCTGAATCCACCTAAGATCAGTCACATGTAGGTTACAGAATACATAGCACATTCATCTGGGCTCCATCACATTTAGGTAAAGGCACACACAGCACATTTGTCTAGGGCCCATCATGTTTAGGTTACAGAGCACAGAGCACATTGAGAAGGCCAGACATCTTTCTCAGGTATGGTTTCCGAACTGGGCACACACCACTGTGGCCAGCAAACTGCCTTACCTGAGAGCAGAGCATCACCAGGCTAAGCATTCAGATTTGCGGTTGGAGGTTGGCTTACTCACTTCCCTATTGCCATGACAAAACACCATAACCAAGGCAGCTTATAAAGGAAAGCATTTAATTTGGGGGCTTACAGATCTAGAGTGTTCATGATTATCATAGATAGAAGCATAGCAGAGAGCAGGCAGGCATGGCCCTGGAGCAATAGCTGAGAGCTTACATCTGATTACAGACTGAGGGAGAGAAGGAGAAAGAGGAAAAAGAGAGATCGAGATTGAGAGAACAAACTGGGAATGGCTTCAGCTTTTGAAACAAACCCACCCTCAGTGACAGACCTCCTCCCAAGGCCAAACTGTTTCACCAACTGGAAACCAACCATTCAAACCACCACAGAGGTGTCTGCCTGGGAACACAGGACGGGTTACTGACCCATTCAAGATTTATGAAATTCTGGGTGGTGCAAAGTAGCTTTACCTGAACGTACCTGCCTCACCCCTTCACCTAGCTCCTTACCACAGCCCCAGTATGTTGCTTTAGGTAACCATCCTCCAGATGTCCCTTCCTATATCTCCAACAGATTCTTCCAATGGATGCCTCAAGTGCAGACTGGTACGACTGCACTGGGTGCTCCTTGCCCCACTCAGTGCCAACCAAGTAGACCTTAAAAGTCCATCAAAGGTCTGAACAAAACAGTCCAATGAAATTTGCAAAACAAAAGATTGTGGTGCTTCAGGAGGCACTTATGAGTAAGGCCTTGTGGTCATTTCAGGAAATCCACAACTGCCACAACTGCCTGTCTATCAGCTGCAGCATCTTCTCTTAAAGCCTTATTGGGAGTGAAGCTAGGTTCTCAAGGTAGGGGTTTGGTGCCTAAAGCAATGAGGCAGTTCTGTCACACATATCCCTGACGCAAGCTGGTTCTTTCATCTCGCATCCAACCAAAGAAGCGTGTATCTCGTTGTATGGTCTTGTTGAAGGTCGATGCCATCCATTCTTTATTAGAAGCTTGAGAAGGGTGGGCAAGATGGCTAAGTGGGTAAAGGTGATTGATAGCTGCCAAGCCTAAGAAGCTAAGTTTGATTCCTGGGACCCATATGGTAGAAGGAAAGAACCGGCTCCAGCATGTTGTCCTCTAGACTTCACCTCCCACACAAATAAGTAAATGTATTTTAAAAGGAAGTCCAGGAAAATTCCAATGGTTATATTTCTGTAACCACAACTTCTTGTTGACCCCCATCCCAAGATACAATTCTGTTTCATTCATTAGAGACACATATCACATTGAATACACATTTTTGTGTCTGTGTTTCCCACCGAAATCATGAAATCCTCCCCTGTGGCTATGGGTATTGAAAAAGCTGCAGCCCGTGGTGACCCAGGTTGTATACCACGTAACTCTAAGAGAGCACTGCTCATTTAGAGTCATCCTCAGCAGATTCTCTAACAACTGACACATAGCAACTTCTCAGATAGTGTGGGAGTGAATGAGAGAACAGCTACAGTGAACTCAACTGTCCTGAGATGGATAACAGAGTTGAGATGAGAAGTTCAGGCAAGTTTTGATCTAGCATTATTAAAGCCCTAAGACCACAGGCACATGCATAGAGGGGCTGGTGAGCCCACTGGGGCTTTCTGAGTCCAGAGACGGGACTTCTCGTATCTAGAAGAAACTATACAACCTGGTGGACAGAACCAAGGTTTTCTTAACACTGTCCAATGTATGAAACAACAGCCCCCATTTTCCTCTCTAGAACTTGGGATCACAAAATCTAAGCTCATGGATTCCATTCAGTTAGAATTTGGCTTCTCTTCCCGCCAAGGCCATATATGTCATTACTGTTTCTCTTAGTGGAATAATTACCATGTCATACACTCACTCATCCAGCCACTCACTCATCCACACATCCATCTGCTCATCCATCCATCCATCCACCCATCCATCCATCCATTACCCATCTATCCATACATCCACCCACCTCCCACCCATCCATCCACTCATGCACCTCCCACATCCAGCCAGCCAGCCACTCAACCATTGGCCCATCTGTCCATCCATCTACCCACCCATCCATATGTACATCTACCTACCTACCCGGCCACCATTCATCCATTCATTCATTTCTGTGTGCTCCCAGGTGAGCTTTCTGTGGAGGAGGCACAGGACCCTTTCCTGGTGAGCGTCCACATCATCGCAGATCCAGGGGAGTCCCAGCCACTGCAGGAGGCCATCGACAAGGTTTTGGCGTGGGTTCACCCCGACCTCCCACTGTTCCGAGTGTCTGAGCGGCGCGCAGGCAGGCGAAGGCGGAAATCTCCCAAGGGTGCACAGCCCGCGCTGGCCGTGGTGCTGTTCCTACAGGAGGAGCATGGAGAGGAGCAGATCCTGCAGGTGCACCGGGTGCTGCAAAGGCCACCCTGGCGCCACCACCACACAGAGCGCGTGCACGGCCGCTTCCTACCCTACCTGCCCTGCAGCCAGGACTTCTTCATTCTGGCTCCCGGGACCCCGCTGTGGGCCATCCGGCCGGTGCACTACGGCAAGGAGATCGTGCGCTTTACCATCTACTGTCGCCACAACACCTACGCAGACAGCCTTCGCTTCTATGAGCTGATCCTGCGCCGCAGCCCCAGCCAGCGGAAAGCGGACTTCTGCATCTTCCCCATCTTCTCCAACCTGGATGTAGACATCCAGTTCTCCTTGAAAAGACTGCCCTGCGACCAGAGCCCGGTGCCCACCGACTCCTCCGTGCTGGAGTTCCGAGTGAAGGACATCGGGCACCTGGTGCCCCTACTTCCCAACCCCTGCAGCCCCATCAGCGAGGGGCGCTGGCAGACTGAGGACCACGATGGCAACAAGATCCTTCTGCAGGTACAGAGGTCGTCTGACATCTGTCTGTCTGTTTGTCTGCAGTCTGTTGTACCGGGAAGCCATGTAGGAGTTACAAAGCCATGAGTTAGGGCAAAGAAGAACGCAATGGCTTTGTCCAGCGTAGACCAGTAGTGTATCCCACACTCTTCCAAGCAAGAGGTAAGGGGGAAAGATCTCTCTGCCTCTGGTTCTTTTAGCATCCCTGCAGTGGTGCAGGCCTCAGCAGACACATGAGCAATTCTTCCATTCACCCCAGGTTGTGGGCTCCTAAACACTCATTCTCTGAAGGTGGAAGCACACAGGCTTCTCACCTGGGGAACTTGCTGGTAACTTGCACGTAATCCAATCTTTCATACCTGGGGAGGTTTTCCCAACAGTATTCTCCACTTCTACAAAAGAATCCCAGGGGTTTGAAATTTGTCTATAGAGGAGATTTTGGATTTCTTTCCCCTTTCCCCCTTTTCCACTTCCCACACTTACTGCCACAAGAAGTTGTTAAGATCAGTGATCTGTTGGAAAGTGGCCCTTGGGATTACTGCAGTTTATAGGAGCTCCTTGATTTTCAGGCTTCCTTTTGAAGGAACCAGAGAATGTGACTTTGTTATTGAATAGACTAAACACTAGCTTTTGCACTCTAAACCTCTTTGAAATGTGAGAACAATTCTGCATCTGAACACTGACAACTTTTTCTTTTTGTTTGTTTGTTTTGTTTTTCGAGACAAGGTTTCTCTGAGTGACAGAGCCCTGGCTGTCCTGGACTTTGTAGACCAGGCTGGCTGACCTTGAACTCACAGAGATCCACCTGTCTCTGCCTCCCAGGTGCTGGAATTACAGGGGTGCACCACTATGCCCAGCTAACACTGACAGTTTCTAATGCAAAATATGACAGTTGTACTGAAGGACCCAAATGGATGTGATGACCACTGAAGTTACCAGTTTCTCTCCATAGTTGTCAATTGTCCTCTCTTGCTCCTTCTACTAGCACAAATGAAAGGACAGCGTAGAAGGCTTGGCCTGGGCTCTGCCTCAAAGGAGACGTCAGGCACTATCTACACGTTTCAGTGACTGTAAAGTCTGCATAGGTGCAGACCATTGAAAATGAGGAATTGTTGAAAGAAAAAGGATTCTTATCTTGGGACTAAGGAATGCAGAACTTCTCTCTAAACCAGTTTAAGAGCAGTATGTTAAAGACCACAGTCAGGGCAACAAATAGCACCTCCCAGTCTTGGAGAATGGTCACGTACAGAGAGCAGCCTCCCACTTTAGCACAAGGCACACACCCATCTCTTCAAGTTATATTTCAATCTTTAACAAAATTTAAGATATTTGGGTCACAAGGGGAAGGGCACTGAAGAAAATAGTTTTATGCACAGTGCTTTTTCTTTTCTTTTGTAAAAATTTCCTTATTTCTTGCATTGGATGATTTTTCATAATTTATTTATTTTCTTTACATTACATCCCTATCAGAGCTTCCCCTCCCTCCTCTCCTCCCTGTCCCTCGCCATCTCCCCATCCCCCCCTCCATTTCTCCTCAGAGAAAAGGAAACCTCCCGTGGATATCAGTCCACCCGGGCATATCAAGTTGCAGCAGGACTACGTGTACTTTTTTTTTCTTTTCTTTTCTTTTTTTTTTTCTCTTTTTCTTTTTTGTGGCACTAAGTATTCCTATATTAGTTACTTTTCTCCTGCTAGGACAGACAGCACCTTAAGGGAGGAAGGACTTATTTGGGTCGTGGTGTGAGAGTGCACACAGCTCACTGTGTCAGGGAGGGCATAGCTCCAGGACACTTGAAACTGTGGAGCGTGAGGCCACCCATTCATGTCTCTGCAGATCAGGAAACCCTGAGAAACAAAGGTGCCTGGCAGCTTTCTCCTTGTTCTCTTTTTATTTAGCATGGGACTCCTGGCATGGACAATGCTGCCATCCACATTCAGAGTGAGGCTTCCCTCTCCAGTCAAACCTCTCTGGAAACATTCTCACAGACACCCCCACAGGCCAGAGCAGGAATTTCTCAATCCAATCAAATTGACAGTCAAAATTGGTCACTGCAGTTCTCTAAAACTCTTTTCAAATAAACTTTTTTTTTTTTTTTTTTGTTTTTCGAGACAGGGTTTCTCTGTTTAACAGCTCTGGCTGTCCTGGACTCGCTTTGTAGACCAGGCTGGACTCGAACTCGCAAAGATCCGCCTGCCTCTGCCTCCCAAGTGCTGGGATTAAAGGCGTGCGCCACCACCGCCCGGCTCAAATAAACTTTTTAAGATAAAATTTTTGATCAGTGAATGCATAGTTTTTCTGTTGTTGCCCTCCCACCTTTTCCCCTCCTCCACTTTGTCCAAACTCTGTGTATTGGAGCCTCTTCCTCCTTTGTAACTCTTCTAGAGGAGAGGGATTAGTTGGTTTTTGTTTTTTCTATAAACAACTCAGCCTCTCCCTGAGCTCTGTATTGTTCAAGAAGGGAAGGTATCTAGTGAAAATGAGGTTCAGAGTGGCTATGGTATCTTTTTTGTGTACTCATTAGTAGATACCACATTTTTAAAAAAGACTTACAGATAAGTATGTATACTTAGCAAGAAGAATAATAGCAACTTGATACAGAAGAATTTGAAGTAAAAAATAATGTTGACATAGTTATGAGCCCTCGCTGCTCTTCCAAAGGACCCAAGTTTGGTTCATAGCATCTGTCGTGGGCAGTTCACAAGCACTTGTAAGTCCAACATCTGTGAGTCTGACACCTTCTAATCTTGGGGCACCCTCACACTTGTCACCTACCTGTGCACAGACAGACACACACACACACAAATAGATAATAATAAATCTTCCTAAGACTTAAAAAGCAAAGGATCCTGCCACAAAGAGTTGCTATCTAACATGAGCTTCGAGGCAGAGTCCTGAGAATGTCCTCCCTGAGAGCTGCGGTTACATGCACAGGAGCTGCCTTGGGCCCTTTCGTTCAGCCTGGACACTGACTAGATGCTCAGCCCTGGAGCACTAATCCAGCCACAGCACACCCACAACTGTAACTAACCTTCGCGGCATTGCTGGTATCACACACACCTGAAATCTTTGAGTCACGAGGAAGTTACATCATGCCTAGCTTTAGCCATTCAGGCGATCCATAGGCTGCCTTCTCGTGCCAGAGAACAAGGAGAAAGCTGCCTGGCACCTTTGGATGCAGCCAGACAGAAGTCCCTGCTTTAGTGAGATTCTGTAGAAGAACCAGATAATTTAAAAGAAATGTAACATAGAAAGTATGTTAGGAAGTAGGGGGGCAGATTCCACCTAGCTTGTGAAACTTCCGTCGTGAGGTTGATGCTATTCATTAAAGTGGTGTTTATTAACCATCAGCAGCTAAGAGTTTTCAGTTAGCTCTAGGCAAGCAAGAACTGTCCCTCTGTATGCTAAGATCCTGGTAACATACACTCAAAACTTTGGAAACGTGTATAAACCTCCTTTGGGATGGAATGATCATATTCATTTTCAAATTTACATTTCTGCCTTTGCATAGCATATATTATACAAAATACAGTCTTTTGAAAATTCTAAAGTGTAGGTCCTATTTGTCTGAACCTAGTGTATTGCTTAGCTGAAATCTTTGTTGTGAGAATTACAAGTACATTTGTAACCGCTTAGACTGCTACAGAGGAGGATAATTTCCTGAAAAGCAGAGAAAATGCTTAGGCCTGAAAGGACAGGCTGCACCTTAGTCGTTGTCTGTTGTGATCACTTCTGCGACTCTCTAAAACACTAGGTTGCAGCCGGGCGGTGGTGGCGCACGCCTTTAATCCCAGCACTTGGGAGGCAGAGGCAGGCGGATCTTTGTGAGTTCGAGGCCAGCCTGGTCTACAAAGTGAGTCCAGGACAGCCAGAGATATTCAGAGAAACCCTGTCTCGAAAAACCAAAAAAAAAAAAAAAAGATAAAACACTAGGTTGCACACGTTTCTTGTTATATAAATTTCATGTAAATAAGAAGTATTCTCCTTTTCTGAATGGGTGGCGTTCATATAACTGAAATATAATTTAGCTGTTTATGAGAAACTGCTTCTATTGGAGCATTTGAGTTGAGGTTGAGGATAAGGGTGAAGCTGCCCCTTTCTGTGACAGGGGCTAGCCAGCTCTATATTTTGCTAAGATATCCCCCCTCTCGCAGCAGGGCTTTACTGTAAGCCTCTCTACCCCATTCATAGCTATAGCTGATGTACAGTGTTGGACTTAGGATTGACCCAGTTGAGCTTCCCTGGCTGTCACTGATGTACCCTGTTTGACTTACCCAGTGTGTCTTTCCTAGCTGTAGCTGGTATATTCAGGTTGTCTGTGCACCTGGCATCACATACACATTAGGAATGAGAATTTGGAAAGAAAAGTTACTATCCTTTCTGATGGCTGAAAACCCGACATGCAAAACTTGAGATCAGACAGCAGCTTTTTTTTTTTTTTTTCTAGCAGGGAGGGAAAACTGCCCCCACTTTGAGCTGAGGTAATGGCTCTCACCTGCAGACAAGAGACCAGAGAATCTAAGACAAGGTCTCACATGTCCTATAGCTCCACATATCCTGGAACTTGTCTGCAGGTGTCCCTCAGCACATTAGCTACTTTGTCATGGTGGTGACAAAACTCCTGGGAAGCAACTTGTCAGGGAGGAAGGGTTTGTTCTTACAGTTCAAGGGGCTGCAGTCCACCATAGCAGGTGACAAAAGCAAGAAACAGCTGGTGACTGCTTCTCTGCAGTCAGGAAGCAGGGCGTGAACAGAAACGGGAGTGGAGCTATGTAACCTCAAAACCCATCCTCAGGGACCCCCTTTGTCCAAAGAGGCTTCATTTCCTAGACGTTTCTGCCGCCTCTACAAGCAGTCATTAGCTGGGAGAGGAGGGCAACCAAGTGCAGTTCACGATCAGAACAAGATGCTCCACGTGGCTGCATTTTAACATCAAATAAATGAGTTCTCCCTTCTTCATACTGCATGCTGGGTTTTTGTTCTTGATAACCAAAGCAGGGGTGCATTTACTCTTTGTAAACAAAATCCAATGCTGATCTCCATCCTTCTGGAGAAAGGAAGGGTGATTGGGATTAAAAAATATGCAGGGGCCTGGCCTGGACATAAACTGCAGATTAAAAGGCAGCCTCTATGGAAAAATAACAGTGTGTTATATCGTTCAACAGTGGGGTCTCTTTATGAGGAAAGGAACTTCTTATTAATTTTTACAAAGTGTTTGCCTCCACTGCAGACACATTAAAAAATGATTAAGGGTATAGGCTACCAGCCAGTTGGTCATCCAAAATCTATCCACGGAGGGTCTCAGACTAGACATAACTAAAAGCAAATACTTCTGTTGACCTGGCTCTCCTCAGCCATGTGTGCTGACTGCCACTCACCTATGACCTTATAAAATTTAAAGATATCAGAGGATGACCCTTCAAAATCAAGTGTTCTTTTAAAAATTATTTTGTAATTTTGTTTACTTTTATTTTGTGTGTTCAGGTGCTCTACCTATATATATGTCTGCACCCATGTGTGATTGCCCAATGATGCCAGGGAAGGGCATCAGCTCTCCTGGGACTGGAGTTAACAGACAATGGTGAGCCAACATGTGGGTGCTGGGAATTGAACCTTGGTCCTGGAAAAGCACCCCAATGCTCTTGACCACTGAGCCATATCCCCAGCCCAGTGAAGTGTTCTACCTCTGTTTTTAAAAGATTCATTTATTTATGTATAGGAGTGCTCTATTTGCATGTGTGCCTGCCTGGTATAAGAGGGCATCAGATCAAATTATAGGTGGTTGTGAGCCAAAATGTGGTTGCTGGGAATTAAACTCAGGACCTGAGGAAGAACAGCCAGTTCTCTTAACCACTGAGCCATCTCTCTGGCCCTAATGTTCTGCCTCTTATAGGATTCTAAAAGAAAATGGTCTCTGTCTCTTGTCAGTACCAATTCCCAGTGGATGTTGATATCAATAGATGATAAAACTCATCTGGACAAATCTATATCAGCCATAAAGAGTACAGGTATTTTGAGTCCAGCCAGCTGTCACTGAACTCAACAGTTCTGTTCAGTGTGAGCCACTGGATTGTTTTAGAGAGAAACAGTTTGTTCTGAAAAATTGGTGCATGTTGTTTGAACTTATTTAGACAATTACTGCAGAGATGATATTTGGCCTTCCAGCCTCAGATCCCAGCATGTTTGCCTCAAAGTGTCCTCCAAAGCCCCCACCCTGAGACATGCTGCCCCCTGACTCTGTGATGGGGATAGAAGAGAATAACCAATCAGCCCAAGAATGAAGACAGTATGACGTGAGAACACCTATGGGAGAGAGTATTTCCCATAGAGGTTATCGTTATTTATCTTATGATACGGAGATGTCTATAGTAAAAACAACTAAAGGGACACTCACTCATGGGGAGGGGAGAGGGGATCCTATTCCTAAAAACAAATATCTCTATAGTAGCTCCATACCACAGTTTTCATGGGCTTCCTTGGTTGAGTTCTGCTGGGTGTTATAAACATCAAATTAATGATTTTTGTTATGTATCTTCTGCTTCTCTCCATCTGCTACTTAGACTCACTTCAAAACCCAAGCCACAGTTATGGTAAAGGACTCTACATACAATAGTAAGTTACAAAGACTGTAAGGTTTACCCGGGAACTTACACAGCCTCATAGTCTAATGGCATGTACACAGATAATATTAATTTATTACATTATCCTGTGTGTTTAGTTTTGGTTCAGCTTTCCTTTATTGAGATGATGCTGTACCAAACTATCTTCTAAGCCAGGCTACCTCTTCTGACTTCAACTGAGTCTGTTTCTGGAAGATCACCACAACTGGGCTTTTTGACTATTGATGCTCCTTCATAAAGTGATGGGTTGGGTAGGATCATTAGATTACTATCTCAGTATCCAGTCAATCTTCCTAGCCAATTGTATGTCATTCTGCCCTAATTACACATGGCCCTGTGGTTTGGAGGACCAATTAGAGTATGTTGCTAGGGAGTGGGGCCTCCATGTCTATGAGAAAGTCATTATTTGTGCTGGGTAAAGACTTTCTAGTGTAGTTGCTCTAGAAGGTCCCTCATACTTCTGCAACAATGCCTTACCCTTGTTCTAGAAGTAAGCCCCGTAAACGTGTTGGTTCCCCAGGGTGAGGTCAAGTTCTGGTTTGTCACTGGGTCTTCATGAGGAGAGTATAGATAACGCTAAGTTTCCTCCACTCCCCAGAAAAAGAAGAAAAAACAACTCACATCAGATAGTAAATGTATTTGTTAATGTCACTGTGGCTCATGGTATTAAGGAAATAAAACAGTGAGTAAATGAGTTTAGAAAATATGGGTTTGTATATATAGAAAAGACAGGCAAGTTACAAAGGTCTGAGTAACTTAAAGTGCATAAGGAATGAGACTTGGACATGATGTCTATGATATTCAAATTCCCCAAGTCAAGGTGTATACACTGATGTCACACCTCTGCCTGCACCACTGGAGCTGTTGGTTGGCTCTTGTTAAATAAAACTGTATGCTTAATCAAGTTTAGTTGAAAATGTTTGTTTTTCCCATGCTTTATCTAAATATTGCACAGAAGTTGCACCAAATTGGAATAAATAATCTTCTGTGTGTTCCATACTTGTGTCTGGAGGCTATGCTGACATGTCAGAGGAATTAATAAAGGAGTGGTTCAATCAGGTCCCAGGAGGCTATAGGATACCTCAGATGTTGTGTATCTGTGGCAAGACATCTATTCCCTTGTTTAAGAAGGGAAACCCCTTCTGGTCATTCTAACCAGTGTCAAATCTACAAGAAGAAGGTCAACACAGAGGAAAATTTCCTCAGTGCTTCCAAGTAAAACCATGGTCAAGCAAGGCTCTTTACTTATCCTTAAGTGAAAGGAACAACTGGCAAAAGAAAGTGTAGAGGAGCCAAAGGTTCCACCCAAATCCAAGTGACCCCTGAGGACTAGATTCTCAATTGGCCTTCGCAGTAAAAACGTGGCTAACCAGGAGTGGTGGTGCACACCTTTAATCTCAACACTCAGAAGGCAGAGGCAGGTAGATCTTGTTGAGTTCAAGGCCACTTTGATCTACATGGAGAGTTCCAGGACAGCCAGGGGACATAGACCTTGTCTCATAAAACAAATAGAACAAAGTTAGTTAATGGCCATGTATGTGGTCATAAACATCCAACAGGAAAATGTAACCAAACACTAAAATAATTAGAGTGTTTTTTAACATCCAATGGATTACACTCCCCAAATAGTATACATTAGTTTATATATTATTTACATAACTTGTCTTACTAATGATTTTTCTTCTTGATAAGAAAAATGCTCCCCAGACATAATGCTTCAGACCTGAGCTCAGTTCAGCACTGCCTTAACTGCCGGCAGCCAGGAGAGATAGGTCCACTATTGGTTTTAACCTAACAAACAAATGATGATTAAATGTCTTCTCTCTTCTTCTCTAGAAGCCATCAGGAAGGGGCACTGTGGTCAGTGTGATTCTAGCTAAGCTAATAGCTACCAAAGTGACTAAAAACAGACTCTGGGTTCGTCACCATAGAGCCCAGCCTTGGAGCTAACTAAAATGAGGAGCCCAAGTCTATGGATGCTCTTGTGAGCCCATCAAGAGAGTCTAATGTCTTCGATGAAGACATAGCCCATGTTCTGGTCTGTCCTAATTCCCTGCTGCACTGGCTAGCTTTTTGTCAACTTGACAGAAACTACAGATCTCTAAAAAGAGGGAACCTCAACTGAACAGATGTCTCCCATCAAAGTAGCCTGTAGACAAGCCTGTGGGGCCTTTTCTTAATTGATGATTGATGTGGAAGAACCCAGTCAATTGTGGACAGCGCTGTGTCACTGGGCAGGTGGTCCTGGGGTGTATAAGAAAGCAAACAGGAAAAGCCAGTAAGAAGCTTTCTTCCATGGCCTCTGCTTCAGTTTCTGCCTCCAGTTCCTGCCCTGACTTCCCTTCATGATTTGCTATAATCTGTAAGGTAAAATAAACCCTCCTCCCTGCACACACAAAAAGAGGATGGATGCAAACAGTTGAAGAAATACGAATAATAAGGGCAAAGAGGAGGTTTCCAGAGCTTGGTCATTATCAAAATTTTATAACCTCCCAATGTTATTAAAGGAAGGGCTCTAATCTTTTTACATGAGAAAATGGGGTCAAATCAGAACTAACAATCTGCCTTTTAGACACAACCTCAGGCTCGTAATGAAGTTGTGGTGTGACTGACTTCCTGGGTGTCTGGTGAGGTGGGAGAATCCAAGGGAGCTAACCTTCTTTTCCTTATACTAGATGTCCACTCTAGGTACAGTCACATAGGTGGCAGGAACAGGATTGTGTGGCATGAACATGTAGAACCAGGAGTTCAGGAGCATGTAGAGACTGGAGGCTTGTGGACCATGAATGAAGCTGTAGGTCCATGGAAGCCAAAGAAGGAACCTATCTACCTTGCAAGGTGCTTTGAGTCAGTGTTCTGTTGCTGTAAAGAGACACAAAAGGCCCTTTTAAAGCAATTGCTGCTTTGTTTTAATAAAAAATGTTTTAGTAACATTTCCAGATTTGCTACTAGTGTAATAAGATTTGCAAATTGTGCTAAAATCAAGTAGAAGAGAAATTGTTAGCTTTAGGGGCTGGAGAGATGGCTCAGGGCTCAGAGCACTTACTATGTGAACATGAAGACCTGAGTTTGAATCCCCAGCAGCCAAGTGTAGCTGCATATGCCTGTAACCCAAAATTGGCAGACAGAGATGCATGTATCCCTAGAGTTTGCTGGCCAGCCAACCTAGCACAACGGGCAAGCGTCTGATTGTTGAGAGGCGCTGTCTTAAGGCAGCAACATGGAGGAAGATAAAGAAAGGCATACAAAGCCCTGCTCTGACCTCCACATTCTCAAACAAGCACATAGACCCTACACAATAAAAACTAATAGCTCTAATTAACTCGGTGTCATTGTCATTATTATTCTGAGGTGCTAGAGAGTGAACACATGGCTTCATACCTGCCAGGCAGATGTCCTTCCACTGAGCTGTGTTCCTTGCCCTGAATAGTCAACTTTAAAAGTAGCTTTTGGGGGCTAGCAAGATGGCTCAGCAGATAAAGGGTTTCTTCATCTACATCTTAAATAATAAACACTTCAGAGATGAAGTTTTCAAGTAATTAATGTTTTACTTACAGTTTGCCACACAGATGTCTGGCCAAGAGACCACCTTAAGGCAGAATGATAGGAGTTGCTGACACACTCCTGGGGCACCTCATATTAACACAGGAAAATTTGGTTGCTGACCCCAGTTCTGTAGAGTAGAGGCCTTGTTATTAGACCAAACTCAGTAGTCAACACTGTCTCCCAGTTAGTCAGGGTTATGGAAAAAATTAGGTCTTTCTTTACTCTTCTCTTCAGTCTGTCCAATGACCATGACTATTCTGGGCCTTTTTTCTGTGAGAGTCGGTTGGTGTAAGCAGACTTGATGTTCCTGGTATTCACATTACAAATGTATTCAATAACTTTCAGCTTTAGGTGAATGAACAGATGATATCACAAAAGCAAACTTCTAAAGCTGTAGAAACATTTGCCACCAATGAGGTTCAAGACTAGCAAGCACGTTTTGTTTTTAAAAACAGATTTGTAGATAAGAACATGGTAAAAAAAAAAGTTATGACAAATGGTCATGGCAGTGAAATTGCCATTGCTGTATAACTTTCCAGACAGATGAATTAAGAAGACAAGCTCACTGTACCTTAGCCTAAATACCTGTATAAAAATAGAAAAGTGGGTCTGGAAAGATGGCTCAGTGGTTAAGAGCACTGACTGCTCTTCCAAAGGACCAGGGTTCAAATCCCAGCACCCACATGTCAGTTCACAGCTGCCTGTAATTGCCGGGCATGTTGGCACATGCCTTTAATCCCAGCACTCAGGAGGCAGAGGCAGGGGGATCTCTGTGAGGTTGAGGCCAGCCTGGTCTACAGAGTGAGTTCCAGGATAGGTAGGGATACACAGAGAAACCCTGTCTTGAAAAACCACAAAAAAAGAAAGAAAAGAAATAGAGAAGTGAATGGTAAATGAACTGCCACAGTGGGGATTTGACAAAGAGGAAAGCTGTGGCTTCCTCTCCCCGCTGCTCTCTGGATGTCAGTGTTCCAGGGGCCAACTTTTGGAGCTGTGAAGTTGCAAACTCTCACTTCAAGATCAACAAAAAGGGTTCTTAAGGTTCCAAAAAGAGTCCTGTGTAGTCATGGAAATAAGTGGTCACTCTGAGCATAATCATCCACGTGGTCATAGAAACAGGTATGGCCTTTGAATGAGAAGGAAGAAGGTGAAGCATGAGGGGCTGTCAGCAAGTTACAGAAGCTGAAGCTCTGGCTGGATGTTAAGTTCACCCAAGGATCTTCATAAGGCCTGCCCTGGACCCCCAAAGACAGGCTGTTTCTGCTGCTACGGAGTTGGATATTTTTAAAAGACTCTCCCATATGCACTCAGTGTTGTGAAGTGCTGACCTATGTCATGGGATAAACTCAACTCTTTTTCTGTTCCTCTTGGCGTGGGTTGGTGACAACCTCAGTCTTGAGACATTTTCTCCAGTATCATTTCTGGCAACAGCATGTAGCCATTTGTCCAAATGGTGGTGTGGGTTGCCCAAGTTTAAGGTGGTAGGGAAGGGAAAGAGTGTACCAGCTGTCATCTCATCTAAGCCATGATAAGCCTGGCCAAGGCCAGTGGAGGTTTTGAAGCTGTTTGAAGGGTCTGCTCCATTGGTCTTCCTTTTCTAGTGTAGTCAGCTGGCTCAGTCTTCCACTAATACTGCCTTTGCATCCTAATGGCCTATTTATAATCTGAGAGATGGTAGTAATTCAGTTATCTGTGAATTAATGCTTTGGAGTCCAGGGGGGAAAACACAATAACAACAAACAAGCAACGCCACGCTTCCATAATTGAAGCTCTATCCACCAGACTAGTCTCTTTTCTCTTCAAGGAAGACTGGGTGGTCCAGTTGAACACAACCAGTCCTTCTCCCACCCCAGCTTCATATGAGGAGCTGGAGGCATGTGAGTGGGTAGGATATCTTTAGGAGTGATATCCAAGGCCCTTCCTGCCCTTGCTGATTGCCTACTGTTTTTACTTCCGTGAGCCATGAAATGGCCAATAGTCAATGTTCCATGCTTGTGTTGCAATGAACTAAAAGAGGGGTCAGAGGAAGATGACCAAGCTATAAGGGAGATAGGCAGACAGTAATCCTGCTCATTGGTGAGAAGCTGATAAAATTAGAACACTGATTTTAAAGTTTATAGAAAAAGCAATTGAACCAAAGTTAAAGACCATAAGCCAAATATGAACCACTGTCTAGTTTTGTAAGTAAATTTTTATTAGAAGACACACACAACAATGGAACCTCCATATTGTCATTTATTTAATAGTAATAATTTGTTTAAAAATAAAGTTTTATTGTTGCATATACAAACAAGGCAGTTGGACTAACCAAATTCATGCCTATTTTTGTAAATATTTATTCAAACACACGTGCACACAGACAGACAGACAGTTGGGGGGGCAGCCAGAAGCTCATTCTCTGGAAATGTGGACCAGGCCAGACAACACAAACACAAGGGTAAGGGTGGGAATGCCACACTGAGCCAAGAAGGGCAATGTGCTGTTTCCGTGCCACCTCTGGAATCATTGTGATCCCACAATTCCTATCTCCCCTGACAGGCTTCAGAAACACTGCCTGTAGAGTTCCTTATACTGGTGCTGTGAAAGAGAGTGAAGAAATGCCCCAGGGAAAATTAAAAGGCTGGTGGCTCTCTATATGCACATACTGGACATTTGTGATGTGATGTGGTGTGTGTGTGTGTGTGTGTGTGTGTGTGTGTGTGTGTGTGTGTGTGTGTATGCATAGATAACACAGAGCTGGGATGAGGGTCAGAGGACAACTTTCAGGACTAAGTTGTCTCTTTTCACTATAGTAGGTACCATGCTTGCATAGCAAACACCCAAAATCACCCTACCTGCACCTGCAACTCATTCTTAAAATAGCACAACTAGCAGCAATATTGAAAAACCATGTAAATGTCTTTATTAAAAATAAAAGTTTCTAATCAAAGAAACAATCAGAGAATAAAATCACAAGTTCCAGATGGATGGGTAATATCTGTGGTGCTTATATCTTCTTAAAAGTCATAACTTTAGCATTGCTTCAAGGGGCTGGAGAGATGGCGATCAGCAGTTGAGAGCACTGGCTGCTCTTCCAGAGGACCTGGGTTCAATTCCAAGCATCCAGAAGGCAGCTTACGGCTGTCTGTAACTCCAGTTCCTGGGCTTCTGATACCCTCACACAAATACACATACAGGCAAAACACCAATGCACAAAAAAAGTATTAACTCCAGAATGTGTACAAAGGGCAGGTACTTCACACACAAAGAGTCTCGTCCAATGAACATAGAAAGATGCCTCACAGTCGGGTATGCTGGTTCAGGCCTGTAATTTCAGCCCTCAGGGCAGCAGGAAGATTCCAAGTTTGAGGTCAGCCTGGCCTACATAGGGAGACCCTGGATACAGAAGTGGGGTGGTCATCAGAGAAATAAAAATTAATACAATGATGATGATTATTGTTCACCAGAAGGGTTAAAATTAAATACTATGATAATAGATCTTAGTGAGAGTGTGAAGTAATTGAAATACATTTAAATTCCTGGCAGAACTGTACATTTATATCATCAATTCTGGAGTGTTTGAAAGTATCTATTAAAACTAAAAACATGGTCACCCATACTAACGTGCCCACAGGAATGAGTGCCCATTACTCTCTGCAGAAGAAGAAAGGTGCTTCAGAGGTATCTAAGCAGACATAGATGGGAGAGAGTGTACAGGAAGATATGAATGAAGCTTTTGTATTTCAGAATAAAAACAAGTTCCTGATGAAGGGAGCACATGGGTTTAGGACTTCAAAAAGCAGAGCTGAAGGGGAAGGCAGGGTTTGCCTAGGGCCACACTCAGGGGTCCAGTTAGGAATCACTCAGCTGTAGGGTGAAGCCAGAGGGAAGATACAACCTGTCAGGAGTTCAGCTGGGGTGAATGACATTTTACCAAAGCTGGGGAGTAAGTTTCTCTCTCTTCCCCCCCCCCTCTCTCTTTCTCTCTCGACCCGATGGTGCTGCCTGCCCTTCTGAGTCGTAGAACTAGCACATTGCTTTAGTTCATGGCTGTACAAGAAGCCTCACGTTCCATAATGGTGGAAAGGAAAGAGCATAGGAAATGACCCTCCTGATAAATTGACTTAAACTACTAATTTTTTTGTTCTAATATTTATTTTATGTGTTTGGGTGTTTTGCCTGCATGCAAGTCTATGCACCACATAAGTGTCTGGTGCCCACAGAGGCCAGAAGAGGGTGTCAGATACTCTGGAGCTGGACTTCCATACAGTTGTGAGCTTCCATGAATGTGCTGAGAATCAAATGTGGATCCTCTCCAAGAGCAGCTCTTAACTGCTGAGTCATCTCTCCAGCCCACAAAGTACCAATTATTTATACAGCCAATAATCCCCTTCAACCTTCTACCTCAAAAGGCCATGGGTTACGAACTGTACATGGCTCTCTCCACCTAAGTTTATGTTGTCCTTTCCCTCTGTTTCCTCCTTTTCCTCCTGACCATTCACAAAGGACATGGGCTTCAGACATGGACAGTATCCTCAGAAAGAATATGAAAATATCCTAAAGGAAAGGGAAAGGAGAGGCAAGATGCAATGTTTTCCCCTCAAGTCAAGCTCTACCTTCTTATGTGGAACCCATTCTGTAGAGGAAAATTACAGATTCTGGTGACTCAGCTACTCAGTTTCCTTGAGATGACCCACATTGTTATTAATCCCTGAGCTTAAAGGTCTATCTTTAATTTATTGACAGCAGGCAGTGCTATGCTGACCATATTTTTGCCAAGGACAGAACAAGAGAGGACATCCTTATTCAGAAAGAGGAGGCAGAGGCAGGACTTCCTGACTTGGAACAAGCACGGAGACACTCCAGGCCCCTGGACTGGAGACCCGGTGACCTCCGCTAGCACTTACAGAATGAATGATTCCACACAAGTGTCTAGGATTGAGCCTCTTTAGACCCTTGAGAAAGATGCTTCGCCTCAGGAGAATGCTTCACTTCACCAGAAAACTGCCTGTTCTGCAGTCTCAGGATGAGCTCCCAGCTGGATTCCAGTTTCCTAGTGACATGAGAAGCTTAACCAGGTCTCCCTGGCTGGTTGCCCTGGGCAGATTAATTTATGCACACTATTCTGCTCTTTGAGAAAGTTCCTTAAATAGTGAGGAAAGGAGCTTGTGAATTCCAGTGGGGCATCCAGGCCACACTGCTCCAGAGGGAAGGGAGGGAGACTGACTTCATCCCACCTCTGCTGTCACTGCTGAGGCTCAGGAGGGCTGCCCCCTGAGAGCTGGCAGTGAAGCAGAGAAGGCGCAAGCTCCTGTTTCACTCTGGTAAATCCCACTAGGGCAGAGTTTCTGTATTGTTCCCAGTCAAGCAGACAAGAGAGGCAGGAAACAGCCAGCCCCAAGGAAACACATCATCCTTGGCACAGATGAGCTCTTCTTTAGGTCCGATGAGAGCCCACTGGGTAAAGCTAGGGAATACCCGGCCTGGGTCCAGGTAGATGCCCCAGGTTCATCAGCCCTGGCTCTGGATGGTGGGATCAGAAAGGTTCCACAGCCTCCTTCGCACGGCTCCCATCCCAGGATGCTACAGTTATCCCAGCACTTTGCCAGCCTAGGACACACACACCCAGCCGGCACCTCCACTGTGCATGCTGCACTTCCCAGAGAAACAGAATAGCTGCCAGCTTTTTTCAGAGCAGCAGGATGTGGAGTTCCTCTGGCCTCCCACTTTCACGGTGCTGTAGAAACTAGAGAGCACATATGGGCTTGTGGAAGCATGAACTCCTCCACCCAAGTGTTCAGTCTCCCTGCCTGCCATGCTGGACTTTAAGCCAATTTTAACCCCGTCCAGCTCCTCGAGAGTGACTGACAGGTCACTTGACTGGGAACTTTGGTCTTCAGCTTCTTATGATCCTGTGTCCGCTGGCTTCCCCTTTCAAGCAGGTCTAGATTTCGGTACCCTCACCAAGAACTGGGGTGCTGAAGAGGCGGCTCATACAACAAGCAAACAACACTAAGGTGCCCAGGGGAACTATGCCTTTCCAGACTTTGAAGCAGTCTCCATCCCTCAGGGCTTCCTTCCCCCAACAAGCTCATCCTGTTTTCCCTCTTACTCAGTCAAGCTTAAGTGATGGTGAAAATTGGTTTGTCTTACAACCACCGGCAGCTGTGACCCTTCTCCTGATACACATGAGCCTTGCATCATATTCTTTAAGCATCTGTAGACTCTAAGAAAAATACTTTTTAGTGTGTGTGGTGTATGTATGTGTATTTGTGTGTCTATGCACATGTGCACATACAGTGGGGGCCATAGGTCAACATGGGGTGTTTTTCTCAAGCTCTCTCCACCTTCTTTTTGGAGATAGGGTCTCCCACTGAACTGTGCGTGACTCACCAGGTCAGCTAGGCTGACTAGCCAGTGAGCTCCAAGGGTCTGCCCAGCTCCCTCTCCAGCACTGGAATGGCAGACAAGTGTTCCTATGCTTGACTTTTTACAGGGCTTCTAGGGATCCAAACTAGGGACCCCATAATTGTGCAGCGAACACTTCATCAATTGAGCTACCTCTGCAGCCCCTGAGAAGTCTAGTTGCAGCTGCCTGACTGTAATCTACACTTAATAAAAACAACTCTGCCACTCCAATATGACATGCAGAGCCTAGGAGATGGAATAGGACTGGCAAGCTATGGAGACAAAGCCCCAACAGGATGCAGACTGAGAAATACGGAGAGAGATGCCAGGCAGATAATCCACAGCTGAGGAGTGGCTGTGTGCATAGTGTGGAAGGTGCTTATGTGTCCCAAACCTTAAGAAATGGGGCATCACTGCAGCGGCTTCTCAATGGGCTCCCCACCTCCATCCAGCCATCTTCCCTGCTGCATGCTACCATTCTGCCAGAAAGCTGACATGCCCGTGTCCTGTATGGTGTGTGATTCAGGACACACCTCCACTGAAGTCCACTCTGCCCCACTGGGAAGAAGAGTTCTCTCTCTGTACCCTCAAGTGCCAACCATTACATTCTCTAGTCTCTCCCATTTGTTTTGCCTTCCGTCCTTTCAATAACTTTTTTTTTTAAACTTTTTTTGTTTATTTATTATGTATACAGTATTTGCTCTACATATATGCCTGGGCAGATCTCAATGTAGATGGTTGTGAGCCACCATGTGGTTGCTGGGAATTGAACTCAGGACCTTGGGAAGAACAGCCAGTGCTCTTAACCTCTGAGCCACCTCTCCAGCCCTCAATAACTTTTTTTTTTTTAATTCATGTGGTCAAGCCAGAATCTTTTCCGTTGTAGCTCCTCTTCCTTTGCCCATGATAAGTACTCAGTGGATACATATTACAGTGAACAATAATTCCTGGGTGGCTTTTGGAAACCAGACTCCTCATTAATGGGGAAGGTGAGAGTGTCTGTTATGAAGACCAATCTACCTAAGGAAATGCCCCTTCTAATAAAACCCTGGAAAACCCTTTAGATTTCAGGGATTCATAAATCAGGTGTGCCAATCCTAAATAAATCCAAACCCTTTGTCCACAAATCTATTTTTTAATTGAAATTTGTGTTATCATCTTGAATCTGGGCCATAGGAATAATTCAGAGAGAAGCAGAGGAGGTGATATGTGCAGAACAGGGTGCCTGGTTCCAGCCTGAAGACACCAGGTCCAAGTGAACTGCTAAGGTGGCAGGGCTGGGGTGTGCAATAGCAGCGGAGTGAAACTGTCTTCCCTACAGTTCATCAGGAGGCAACCATCCCCCTTCTTGTACTTAATTCCTGAAAGGCAAAATATAGAAAGGAGCCGGTAGTTCCCATCAACATGTGAATAAATGCTGCCCCCCCCCCCCCCCCCCCGCAACAGCCCCTCTTTTGTGGAAGACATTCTGACCTTGCTAGGGCCCGCTCTCAGGTTGTGTCTTGGTGTTGAGAAACTATTTCCTCTGGATAGAAATAGCCCCTCCCAGAAGGAGCCTCAGCAAGTTAACCAAAGTTAAATGGCTCAGGACACTCATAGAAAGTTATACGGTTGACAAGGCCCTTTCCAAGTTTATAAAAGCATTAAACAGTTGCTAGGAGGGAGACTCTCTGCAGTGGGGTTGTCTGCAAGTTGAATGGAGATTGCAAAAAATGCAGGATTCATGAGTCATCACCCATGCTGGTGGGGCTTTTTAGTGATACAGCCACCATTGAGTGACTCGGGCTTCTGTACATAACTCCAGTAAACTCATTGGCTCACCAAGCTGTACTTGGTGGGACCATTTCCTTATCTCTCAACAGTGCCATATCTGGATTAAATAGATGTTTGTTCATGTCTCTCCAGGAAGAGTCACAAGAACACCTGGGAAACCGTACTTGCTGCCATCTGGTCCCATGCTGATGCGATCTCAATTTGTTTGAGCATATCTTAATGGGGGGGGGGAGGATTACAACTGGTTCCTTGGGGTGACAGGAAATCATATTGCTTAAAGTCAATATGGAATGTACCCAGAAGACCAGTACAAAGAATGAGAGTCCCTTAGACATTTGAAAGAGTGTAGGTGGTATTTATTCTTCACCCAACTAAAGCTTTCTATGTGCTCCAAACTAGAGAGCAAAGAAGAGGCAGCAAAGCTTTGAAGAGTCCAGAGAGACTTCTAGGGAATCCTCATCTCCATATGCCTGCTTATCCAGGCCCTCCTTCCTTGGTACAATCACATGTGGCCTTTATACCATACGATTCCCTGTCGCAATAAGGAGCCAGCTGTATTTCTGCCTTGGAGGTAGCTTCCTAAACAGAAGTTGGAAGTTTCCAGAGAATGCTAGTGCATTCCATGCTGCATTTAGCAGTGAGCCCCATGTGTGTTATCTGGCTAATGGAGCCCTCTCTCCACAGGCACACAAAAAGGCCCCCAGGTGTTCCTCTGCGAAGAAGCCTCATCCCACTCCTCCAGCAACCATCAACACACCACGCACAGAACAGGGCAGCAGCCAGACAGCCCTACATGACGGCCCATTCCTGGAATCCAGCCATATGGCTCTGCTTCCCAGGAACAAGCAGGAGTGTAGCCCCAAGTCGAGCACCTCTAGCCCTGCCTGGCCTTTCCAGAGAAGCAAGTCTTTGTTTTGTTTGCCTAGTGGAGGTCCCGCCCCAGCTGAACCACAGCCACCAATGACTGGTGTCCCAAGACACAGTGCATCAGAACAGAAATCCAGCCACCTCATGTCCATTGACGACTTAGAGGGGGCCCAAGAGACAGATGTGGACACAGGCCTGCGGCTGTCCTCCTCAGACCTGTCTGTGGTCTCTGCATATTCTGCACCCAGTAGGTTTTGCAACACAGTGGAGGCATCCCTCCCCTCCAAGAGATATAGCAGCCACTGGCCAGCACACACAAGCCCCAAGGAAGGACCGCTGCCTGCTGCCAGTGAAATGAGCCCAGGCACCTCCTCTTCCCACCCCCCTTTCTTCACCAAAGGGTCTCCCAGACCTGCAGAGATAACTGCTACTGTCCTCTCAGCTTCTGGTGCACCCTTGCTCACAGAGTCACCCACACAGCTCCCTTGTCATGACCCCAAAGCCACACAGGGTGGCCAAGACGTGCTACTGCCTCCAACAACAGTTGGTCCTGAGGATAATGACATGGAGGAGTTCTACATCTGAGCATGTCTTGGTTTTCAGACAGACTCAGTCACAGGAACTCGGGTACCACTGCCCCCTGCTCTTTGTTCACAGGGTGATCTCAGTCCCATTTGCCAACTCTGACTAGAACTTAATTATCTGTCTTAGGAGATTGTTAACATGTTGGCCATACCACATGTCCTTAACTGACAGGTGGTATATTTCTAGAGGCTCAGAAAAAAAAAAAAAAAAAAAAAAACAAACAAAAAAACCCCACAACTTACATTTTTATGGAAATAAATGTTCAGCACACTTAAATCATAAAATCTATTTTTAAATGCTCAATTATACAATTTATTACTTCATACAATTACTTGAAATGAAAAAGAAAAAAAATATAGCCAGAGCTGACTTGACAATTGCTCATCTTGTGAAAGTAAACTAATGAAAGTCAAAATGTTGAATGATGGGAAAAGCACTCCAGATGACTCAGAGCTCGGTGTGCAGCACAGAACGCAAAGCCTCCTGGTTCCCCACAGGCAGTCATGCAAGGGACCCAGGACCCTAGAATCTTAAGTACTCCTTCCGGGGGATGCTTTGTAGGACAGCCATCAACCAACAGCAGACAGCAGAATGCCTTGAAGCCATTCAGCACTTGAAAATCTGGGTCTATGAACAACTTGCTAACAAGCCTTATAAAGATTTAGCATGAGTAACCAATGCTTTGCATACTTACAAAATAACCTGAGTTACTTGAAACCTAGTTTTGCACACTCTTCCACAACTGACTCACGGTAGTAAGCAAGCATGCAGACTGTCACCTCTGGACTGATTTGTGTAAGAAGACCCATTGCCTACAGTTACAGTAACAAGGTATGTGGTGCAATCGGGAAATGAGTGTCAGATTCACTGGCTTTGATTGGCATACTCTTTTTTTTTTTTTTTTTGTTTTGTTTTGTTTTGTTTTTCGAGACAGGGTTTCTCTGTGTATCCTTGGCTGTCCTGGAGGCAGAGGCAGGCGGATTGGCATACTCTTAAGGGCTGCATACATCTCCATAAATGACCAGAGCCATCTTTTGTAGCACTGTCTCCAGCAAACAGTTAAAATGTTTGGAACATTTTTGGATGTCCTTTCAATTGTACATGAGAGCAAATGCCCCGCTCCACAAAGGAGTGCACAGGACTCTTGAGTAAAGCGGGCGCTGCAGCCACACTAGCTTTCCCCATCTGTTGTTTGTTGTAGCCACTGTGTGAATGGCAGTTAGACCTCCTGGTGAGGCTATTTTTACAACCCCAACCTCACCAATGCCAAGTGCTGGCATTGGGGGCAATGTCAAACTATCCCTAGATTCTGTTTATCCTTGGGAAAGAAAAACATGGGTGTCTGCTGTTCTTTGCCCAGCATGGTTCTTCTTGTCTAAATTACTCAGGGCTGAGTTATCTTCTCTATGGAAGGGCCTACACCAGCTCAAACACAGCCTCAGACCCTTCCACCTTCAGGCTTTCTTAACCATCTTAACCATTGGTCAGCCTCAGGTTCGCCATCCCCACGAAGAGACCCTGAGACTCTTGCCTTGTTTCAAAAGCTTTGGACTTCCCAGGACTCTGAATTCTGCTCCAATGTAAATAAATAAAAACATGGGCTCTTCTAATTCTGAACCGGGAGTAAGCCAACTTTTGAAAAGGGCTAGATAATAAATATTTTAAACTTTGTCAATCATATTTTAAACTTTATCCAAATATGTTGCTATTGCTTTTATTGAAACATGAACAATAAAATATATGTGAATGGGAGTGGCTGAGTTGTGATCAAACTTTATTTCAAAGAATAGGTTGAAGCCGGTATTGGCTCAAGTAGAACTTGGGGAGCCCTTAAAATAGACTGTTTGGAAGGTTGATATAAGATTCCAACTGGCCACCAGCTTGGGTTTTCCAAGCCTATGCTGCTGCAGCTGGTAGTGTGTGTGACACCAAGAAAATTGGCTTCTCAGGTCAAGTCAGTTAACTACAGAGCCATAGGCTCAGAATGCAAGGGGATGCCTTCTTCAAAGATGATCCCCAAGAAGCCCCTTCAGCCCACCTCCTGCCGAGGAGTATGACTCAAAGTCAATAGCTGATAGTGAAAAACAGCATTCTAACCTCAGAAGGAGGAAAAACAGCTTAGGGGAGATGGCAGACCTCTAGAACAGAGACCCAGTTCATCAGTGCCAAAAGTCAGGGAGGCAGAAACGAGTGCCCTGCATCCCTCTAATGGCTTCCATCTTCCTTCTCCAAGGTCCCTCTGTCTTAGTATACCAACCCCATGAGGAACACTTTGTAGCCAAAAGTAGTACCTAGTGACTACTTTAGACATCAAATATTTCTCAGTGTGTCCCCAGTTAAACTGGCCAACTACAAAAAAAATCACCTTGAGTTTCATCAGTTGGTTAAGTGTGTATCACAGGGACTCATGGGGGCAGGGATAACCGTTTGTGACAGAGGGAGAGTGATATTTGTTTAAACAAATTGGCTTCAGTGCTGGTGTTCCTTGAGTCTCAAAGCCCAAAGAGCAGCAGCATCACAGCAGAGAATTACATCCCTGCACCTAGGGTCCCCAGAGGTAGACCAGATGTCTGCTTTTAACCAAGAATGTTTCAAATGTGTGTCTTATTTTTTTATCCCTGGAAAACCCGGAGAAATGTCTGTGGTTTTTCTATCCCTTTTTCTCTATAATAAGTGAATTCTTTAGTCTGTCAGCTATCAGACATCTGAGCAGACTCACAGAAACAGAGAAAAAATTAAGAGCAAATCAAACCTATCATGAGGACTATGGGCATAGCTCAGTGGTATAGCATTCACCCAGCATATATGGAGCATAGGGTCGGTCAATCCTAGCGTAAGGAAAAAAACAAAACAAAACAAGGGCTGGAGAGATGGCTCATTGGTTAAGAGCCCTTGTCCCCCTTTCAGAATTCCTTTCCTGGCCTTCACAGGTACCAAGCACACATATGGTTTACATATATAAACACAGGCTAAATACATACATAAAATAGATAAATCTAAAAATCATGAAAACTTAAACTGTGGAGTCCTCCTCCATTGCACACCCTGACAACAGCACCAACAACAGTTCTTGGAGGTGAACTCTAGTCCTGGATGTTAGGGGAGCTCTGGCAGTAGTGGACAGTGGCCCCTTTCCCCACCCCAGGTATCATTTTTCCATGTGTCTGCTCTTTGCTGGGTTCCACCTCTCCTGGATCCCAGAAAGGCTTGAGAGAATAACAGGTAAAGGCGGTGAGGAGGGGGCAAGATTCTCAGAGGAAATATACTTTGTCACCATTAATTATTGCAACAGATGGATTTATGAAGGGTCACGAACCTGAATATAAAAATTATACATAAATTATACATAAAAATTATACATAAAATTATACATCTTTTGCGAAACGCTTCTTCTGATTTGGGGACATAGAGGGCTAGCTACCAAATGGCTTTAAATGCCATAATCCCTCCTAGTAAATATTGCAGGCAAAGAAGAACAGTAGCACTGGTCCCCTGGATCACTTTAGTGAATGTCCCAGTCTGTTTTCCTTTGTATAGGTAGCATGCCACTACTGATAATGTATTCCTTCGAGACAGATGTTCAAGGAGCACTTGGTATTGGTGAAGATGCTGCTGGGCCCCACAGCACCCTCCCTGAATGTGCCATTTGGGACTGTCTCAGTTAAGGTTTCTATTGCTGTGATAACCACCGTGACCAAAAGCAACTTGGGGAGGAAATGGTGTATTTGGCTTACCCATCCCAATCACAGTCCATCATGAAGGGAAGGCAGGGCAGGAACTCAAGGCAGGAACCTGGAGACAGGAGCTTAGGCAGAGGCCATGGAGGGGTGCTGCTTACTGGATTGCCCTTCATGGCTTACTCAGCCTGCTTTCTTATACCACGACAGCGAACTGAGCCCTCCTACATTAATAATTAATTAAGAAAATGTTCCACAGACTTGCCTACAAGCAGTCTGACAAGGTATTTTCTCATTGAGGTTCCCACTTCCCAGGTGACAATAGTATGTGTGAAACTGACAAAAAGCTAATCAGCACAGGGACAAAGCCCCACTTCCAGGTGCCTGGACCAGCCCCCACCCACCACTTCCATTCCTTTAGGAATATCTATGACAATGACCATATAAGTTTGATGTCTGGAAAACATTAAATAAATCTGAAGCCCCCTTAAGTCAGATGTGTCTGTCTCCTTGTTGGAGGAAGTGTGTCACCAGTCTCCTGGCTGCCTACAGATCAAGAAGTAGAACTCTCTGCTCCTCTAGCACCATGTTTGCCTACATATTGCCACACTTTCCACCATGATAATAGATAAACCTCTGAAACTGTAAGCCAGCCCCAGTTAAATGCTTTCCTTTATAAGAGTTGCCTTGGTCATGAAATCTCTTCACAGCAATAAAATAACTAAGACAGAAGTTGCTGTGTGGCCTGCCAGAAATGGTCCCTGCAGGGAGATAATTCCAGGCCAAAGTGCCTCCCTGAGGAAGACAGAGAAGGGCTCTGGCGCCGCCTGTCAGCCACTAGTACCAAATACAACAGGATCCTCTTGATTAAGAGGATCCTGTCTATCAGAATAGGGAGAAAGACAATTCTTTTCCATTTATTATTCTGAGGTTCACTTTCTATTTTGTTTCTCTACAAAGTACTGAGACAAACTAAATTATGAAAATAGAAATAGAAAGTTAGGTCCAAAATATGACTCTACAAATAAATCTGACAATATAAAGAAAAATATAACTAATTGAATGTCCTGAAAGCCACCAGAAGGAAAGGTAAGCAGTTTTATAGAACTTTAAATATAAATATACATATATATGCATACATAAATACACATACATTTACAGATACAAATACACATGTGTATACAAGATACACAAGCATACACAGATATACATATATATACACATATGTATACACATACATATGCACACATCCACATACAGATACACATAAATATATGTATACACATATACATATCCACATACCGATACACATACACACACATGCATACAGATACACATACATATATGTATATGCACTGCGAGGTCAAGGGATTTCCGTTGGCTGGCTTCTTCCAGGTTTTTGAAGCTCTGTGTTGTTAGGAAAACTGAAGGCAGAGGTAGGGCTAACACCCTGTCAAGAGCCTGTGTCCTAGCACATGTGGATGGAGGGCTCCCATCCATGTAGCCCCATCTGTATCCTCAGCCATTCTCTGCACTGTAAGGCAGCCTCCATTCTCCAGTGTCCCCAGCTAGACGAGAAGCAGGCTCGGTGAACTAGGTTAAATCTCCCACCACGCCCTGTACTGAGGTACCTGAAAGTCCAGAGAAACACTTGTCTCCACATTCCTTTCTTCAACAACATGGGTATTTGGTTATTCCATTCATTCATTCATTCATTCATTCATTCATTCATCTATCATTACTACTTACTATTTAACCATAGACTTTAGAATCATCTTCCTGATACATTTAACATAACTAACCTCTGTTTAATTCACAAATGGAGTCTAGAATTTTAGCATCAAAAAGACTTACTACCTCCCAAATACATGAGCTGCCATTCACTGTGAGCAGAAGTGGTCCATCACCTGTAACACATGGGCCTCAGTGGGTCATCTTGAGGCTTCAAATTATATAATTTGTGCCAAAGCCCCTAGACTGGCCGCATACAAGGGTTTCAGAAATGTGGCATTTCTGTTCTAAAGAATAGCCATGGTTTCCAAGCATACGGAGGTGGGAAAACAAGGTTTTGTTTAAGCACCCCTCTCCCTCACCTTCCTACAGACAGGAATTCACAGCTGTGACAAGCACCTTACCTGCCATCATTCCCTCAACCCTAGTTTTGTTTTGTTTTCCTGTCTATTTCAAGGCATCACCAGTGAAGCCAGATCCTCGGACACTTTACTATTCTTTACTGTTCCTTCTCAGACCTCCAGCCTGAGCATCCCTTCCCCAATCATTTCCTTCTTGTTCTCTCCAACCCCTCGTGTCTACAGAAGCTGTTTGCCATTGTTGGATCATCTCCCAGCCCAACCCACTAGGGGCCCAAGGTGCTGTTGCTTGCTGCCCTAGCAGCTGGGTCACACTGACTGTCCCAGGCAACTCTGATGGTCACATTCTGTCCTGCATCTACCCCAGCCTGTGCTCCAAGATTTCCCCTTCTATGCCTCAGCCTCCTTGTGCTGTCCTGTGTACTTTCCCAATCTCGCACGCACATTCCATCACACTTTCTTAGGAGCCGACTTTTCAGCTGCCTGCCACACACCCATGCTATGACATTTTTCTGTGCCTCAAAATCCACCCCCCCCAAGCACCATAACAAACAACAAATGATGTATCACAAAGGACTCTTCCTCAGCCCTTTTCAGCTCCTCCTCCTCCTCTTCCCAGTTCTCTCAGTTCTGTTAACGAATGGTCTTGCAAATCACTAAGACAGCAGCATAACAGAGCTGTAGAGCCACACAAGACTAGCTGAACCACACAAGACTAGCTGTGTGACCCTCATTAAATCACTCCTCAGCCTAATCACTCCTCAGCCTTTAATTTCTAGTTTGCAGAGTTGTGAGGCTCCAACCAGGACTCAGGTGAAGCCAGGGAGGTACTTGTATTAAGGGCAAGCTTTAGGAATGGGCCTGAAACCTTAGCTATCAAGATTAATATGCTCAGGAATGAAGCCCTTTTCACCGCTCAGGCACAGCTTTTGTCCACCTTACAAGTTAACCAAGGTTTTCAAAAACACTCAACTTATGTGTATCTGAGACTTTTAGCACTAATTACTACCACTGGCTTTGGAATTTCCAATTATTCTGTTTCCAAGACTCTATCCCAAGGAAACTATTTAAACAGAGCTAAAGGCTTTGTATCTGTTCATCAGAGTAGTTTATAATATCAAACTGTTGACGGGGAAAGATGGGCAAACCTGAATGTTCCATGATTCAAGCATTTGGGGAAAAAAAGGAAATTATTTCTTGCATAAATACAAGAAATAATGCTTAAAATGATGTTAACAACAAAAGAACAGCCTGATAAAACTTTAAGCTAAAAACATTAGTATGTGATACAGATACGATGGTACGTGACTATAATCCCAGCACTTGGAAAGAGGAGGTAGAAGGACCATGAGTTCAAGGTCAGCCTTGGCTATGTAGCTAGCTCGAAGCCAGCGTGGGCTACATGAAGGCTTTTCTCAAAATAAATTAATAAACAAATAAAGAGGAAGTAATGTACACTGTCTAAGATGGCCTTGATTATATAGAAGCAATCAGAGGAAGAAGACACAGCATAAAGAACTGTATCGAAGTAGAAACTGCTTCTGGAATCATGAGTAGTATCTTTTCTGTTCATTTTCTTTTTTGAATTTGACATATTTTTTATAATAAGTATCTATTATCTGTATAATTTAAAAACATATATAGCAAAACTGGAGAAGCCTACCCTTTGACTATTCTTGATGTCATCATCAAATCTGCCCAACTTTTGTTTCTGAGTCCTCCCTAGGCTTTGAGGTCTGTGCTCCTCCCTCCACCACTCCCCCATCCTAGTAACACAGACACCATAGACTGGTGGGTAAAACCCAGATCCTCACCAGTTCATTAACCTTCTCTCATTCAGTTTCCTCATCTGTCAGGTGAGGGCATCAAAAATACTTCACTGTGCCATATGTGTGTCTTTATGGTACAGAACTTGCCTGAATGTGTCAGCACCTGTTGAAACAATAACCATGTCAGCAGCAGGACCACAAAGGGACCAGGACCAGTGGAAACCCATGTCCCCCTGCTACATAACCCTCCAAGGACCTCACTGGGGGAGGGGCTCAAAATTATGACTAGAGTCAAATGTCACAGTGACACAGAGAACAGTGGGTTTTGGTCAGAATGAGTTTGGTTCAAAGGACACAAGGTGTGCTTTTTGCCACTGATCTGTTGTTTGAGAGTCATCAAACAAAACTAGGAGCTGTGTTCTTGGTCTCCTAGTACACTGCCATAGGGCCAAGTGTCCACGGTCCTAGCATCCACCTACTTCTGTCTGTCCACGCATGTGGCCAAATTTTCATACCCTCTTTCCTAAGACCTTTTCCTGACCTCTTGATAACTGTCTTAGTTATAGTTTCTATTGCTGCAACAAAACACCATGACCAGAAAGCAAGCTGGTGGGGGAGGGGGTTATTTGGCTTATATTTACTCAATGTAGTCCATCATTGAAGAAAGCCAGAACAGGAACTCAGACATGGCAGGAGCTTGGAGGCAGGATCCACGAGGAGTGCTGCTTACTGGCTTGCTCTCCAGTTTTCCCATCCTGCTTTCTTATAGACCCCAGGACCACCAGCCCAGGGATGACACCATCCACAATGGGCTGGGCCCTCCCCCATCAATCACTAATTAAGAAAATGCCATGTGCATCTTTCAGAAAGATTCACATGGCATCTATTCACTTACAACTAGATTTTAGCTATATAGTACAGGATAACTATCCTACAATCAACAGACTGAAAGGAACAGTAACATAGACTTTGTTACTTGTTAGTGGGACACTTTGCCCTAGTGGAGCTGCCATGTAGGCCACCAATGCAAGAGGAAGCTCTTAACCCTCAAGGGGGTTGATATGTAGGGCACCCCACACTGGAGGAGTAGAATAGGTGGGAGAAGGGGGAGAGGGTGGGAGGGTGTGAAGGTGAGCCTGGGAGGGGTGGAGGGAGGGGAATGTGATAGAGATGTAAATTGAAGTAATATTTGATCAACTATCTAGACACCCATAGCCTTGTCAAGTTGACACATCAATACCTCAATATAATTTCAAATAATAAGTTATAGGCAACTTGCTAAGAAAAAAAAAAGAAAAATGAAAATGCCCAACCAATTTGCCTACAGCATGATTTTATGGAGGCATTTTCTTAATTGAGGTTTCCTCCCTTCAGGTGACTTTAGTTTGTGTCAAGTTCACATAGGACAGTAACAACAACAACAAAGGCCACTGCCTGTACCTTCACCATATAACCTGCTCCATATAAGTTCTTACATTCTACCCTTCAGGCAAGTGAGCTTGGAACTCTCCATGAAACTCACCTTTGTGTCTCCTGCCTTCAGGCCAAAGCTCCCTCTCCTCCTCTCTCTGAATTAAACTCCTCCCACCCAGAGTTCAGCAGAAGCACGGCTTCCCTCAGCGTATCTGTCCATTTTCCCTGCCACAGCATGGATTCCCATTGTAGAAACACGTTCGCACTGGGTTGTCCCTGGCTCAGGATGGATCATGGGTGATGTGGTATTGTGGGACCCCAGACTTACCCAAGCAATTTATAAAGGAGCCCTTAGTCTAAAACAGCATCTCAATCAGCAAGCTCTCGGTGAATGATGTGTGTATGGCACAGACTCTGTGTCCAGCACTGCAATATTCATGAAGAAGTGCCCCACCCCCATAGTAAGGTTCTGACTCTGATTAATTTTCTATTTTCATAATATGCAATCCAAATGTCCTGTAGGGAGAAATTATCCATAGGTAAGAAAAACTGTGAGACCTTTCTGAGCATGTCTGTGTTTATCTTAGCATCCACCATGAACTTGATTTAGTTTCACAGGCTCTCTGACCTCGTCCTCTGCACTCCTAAATGATCCTGCCTTTTCTAATCTGTCCCTAGGGCATTTTTCTGTTCTTTTTCCTGATCACCTCTTTTTAAATCTTGTTTTCCTCCCTCAACTATAATGCCCTGTGGGACAGCCAAGGCTGCCTCTTACCTTATCACACTTCAAGGCCTGTGTTGCTAACATTCTTTGCAGGGGGGATGTAACATTTAACCCTTCTCCTCAGGCCCTAACCACAGACCAAGGCATGTTTCTACCAAAGTTCACTCTGAGGAACCAATAGTTCTAAGGGCTCCCTTACAGTGTGTAGGTAGGGGGTTACCTTCAAGGGTGTGGGTGTTCTTTTCCCAACCAGGGGTACCTGAAAAGCCTTACCCACAGAGATGAGAGGTTCCCTGTAAATACATAGAGGGATCCCCCGCACTGCCAAGTCCACTCTAGTCTTCCCAGGCCTATATATACTCTAGTCCCCTTCCCCATGCCATGTGAAAATTAAGTTGGAGCTTCGTATAGTAAGTAGGTGGTGGGGAGCAGCTGGACAGCCAGGTGAGAATATCATGCCCTCTCAGTCTCTCTATGCTGGGCTGTAAACAGTCAACAAGCCCAGCTAGGATGATCTTTTGCAAGGAGGGGCACAGTTGAATGCCTGAAGACAGCAGTCGATTTGCTCAAAGAACGATAAGTCATGGAATTCTAAATGATGGTCATTGACAAGTGGGAAGCAGGATGGATGAATGGATGCCTAAATGAATGTGCTCCTCCATCGAATGTTTGTTATGAGTTTAGACTGCACTCTGTGGTACAGGGTATCTCATATTCCCCTCTCTGCATATCAATAGTTATTTCCCAAAGCACTCACCAAAGCAAACTCACCCCCAGTCTATTTGGGGTTCCCACACCCTCTGTAGGGGACAGGCTGGATGTCCATGGTTTCAGCCCCCTGGGGCAGAACTCTGGTCCTGCATGGGAAGGTGCTGCACACCAGCCAAGCTCAAAGAGCTGCCACCCCATTTCCCCCAAAACCTCTTGGTACCCATAGACAAATATGAATGGTCAAAACCAAGTGTGTACATTTTAGTGGTCCATAGTCGCCCAGTAGAAACAAACCTTTAGATAGACAGTTGCCCAACAAGAAAGCAGTAACAAGTAAAGCCAGCCCTATAGTGCCCTGCAGAGGACAGTGAATCCTGAGTGGGCAAGGAAAGAGAGCTCTCTGGCAGAGGAGAGTGAGCTCAGTCTGGAGACACTAGCGGCAACTCATGAGGAGCACCCCGTAAAATAAGGAAAGTTTCAGAGCATGAAACTAGATCTGATCTGTGTCTCTTCCCTAGAAAAGATGACTCTGGGTAAGAAACATCTTCCTCCCTGTGATCCTCACTTCCTTTGACTGCTGACCTGAAGATCACACAATAAATTCAAAGGTCTAATGGATGTGAGGAAGTGGATGCAGAGAGAAATGGGTTTAACCTTCCTGAGGGAGTCATTAAAAAAGAGTAGAACACTAAAAAAAAAAAAAGCAACAATAAACAAACAAACAAAGCCTAGCCATGGGGCGCTGGGTCACAGGGAGAAGCTGGCAATGGGTCCCATTTCCCAGGCCATATATCAAATTTATAGTGAGACTGGGTCTCATTTTTGTATACATGAGCATGTATTAGGCCTTTTTGGAAATTGCCCATTATTGTATATTAAGCTTGAAATCAGCCAAGCTTTGTTGCTGTAATTTTGCTTTTATGGGATACTTTTTCTGGTAACTAACCTTCATTTACCATTGTACATCTCCATCAGTAAAGAAACCACACTGCCTTACAGTATCTATCCAAAAGCAATTCTGACATAATCACAACAAAGCAAAAAGCTGACACTGAGAACCCAGCATATCAGACCTGGGCTCAGGACTTCTTTATTGGTCTTATTTAATCTCAAGTTTTGTCAGAGACTGTAGTCATGGTCATTTTGCATATGAGGAGACAGAGGATGGACAGTTCCTAAGTCCGCAGCCAGCCAGTAGCAAACTGTCATCATTTACTCACCCAATCCGATTTCTCAGTCAAAATATTGATTAGCTGTTAAGTGGAATCAGGACACATGAAGTTCTGCAGAACATGGGAACACTGCTGAGGAGTGTGGGCAGTGAAACCCAAGGGGAGAGGGTGAAGCCTGTGCTGAGGGACAGAAGTGCTTTATTCTGACAGAGAAGAGGGAATTCTCTCCTAGGCAGACAAGCAGCCAAAATCTGAGGAAGTCCTTCTGAGCAGAAGTGCTTTAAGTCAAGTTCTCTTGTCTTCCTCCATTAGATATGGGTATAACGGAATATTGCAAAAACACTGCAGACTGGGTAATTTATAATGAACAGTAATTTGCTTGCTCATGGTTCTGGGGGCTGCAAAATCCAAGATTAAGGACTTTCTCACCATGTGAATGAAGATAAAAAGAATCCAAGTGTGCCGTTTCATGAAGTGTCTAACAGGGGCCCTGCTTCCACAGTAATGCTTTAGTCCATTCATGAAGGAAAAACTCTCATGGTGAATCATATTCTAGAGGTCTTGCCTTTGATACTGTTACAGTGGGCTTGATGAGATGGAGAGAAGGCTTGCTCGACAGTTAAAAGCGCTTGCTGTTCTTTCAGTGGACCCAGAACTCACACAGTGCCTCATAACCATCTGGAACTCCAGTTCCAGGAGGTCTGACCCTCTCTTCTAGCCTCTATGGGCATTATATACATGTGGTACAAAGATATACATACAAACAAAAACACTCATACACACAAAATATAATAACTCTAAACCAATGACCTAGATATAGTTAACTAAGCAGACTAACTGTAAATTATATTTGTTTTGAATAGGAAAGTCCTGCTTAGTGGTATATGGAAGCAGGGGGTACCCGGTTTAAGAGTCTGCCATGTCTTTGGACGGCACTTGTGGGCATCCGTCTATGCCATGAAAGATCTACTCTTACGACAGCCAAATATAGAGACTTTCAGGCCTATCCATGGTCACTCGGTGTTGAAAGTGACTTTATTTTATTTTGCACTCTAATTTTATGGTATTTAATACTTCTACTCCTTTCCAATCCTTGTTCCTTCCAACCCTCCAATGGGAGAGAAAGAAAGTTAGAAGGGAAAGGTATCTTTGAGGTACTTCCTGCTGATAAGGGTCATTGGGTTCTTTTTAGGGGCAATACCAAACTCAGCAGTCAGGACATCCAGCAGTCCAGCAAACCATGAAACACAGCAAACCAGCAAAGCAGCAGCAGCAGCAGCAACACTGTGGGGGAAGCGCCAGCAGGAACCTCTTCGTCCTTCAAAGCAACCCCCTCTTCCTCTCAGGGCTCTGGCTTTTTATACCTCTCCCCAGTCCTCAGAATTCACATCCTGCAGCTGGCTAAGCCACACTCCTGTTAGCTCATGAAGCACATATTGATTACACCTGTGGACTAACTGAAGCAGCTTCACACCTTGGATTAAACAAAAACATCCTCATAACTGTTTTTTTTAATAAACAAAACTCTTACCACAACTCAGTGTAACTGGGGCCACATAGTCCCATCAGAAGTACCCTCCTCATACCCATGGTTTGACAAGTAACCCACCTTCTCCTTGCAAACAGGAGCATCTACACAAGCTGGGAAGTTCCTCACCTTTCTGATATGAGGTGCAGAAAGGGAGAAAGAAAATGAGCCTTTGCCTTCCCCTCACCTCCAATCAAGGATCAAAACTTCCACCATCTTCCTCTGTGTGTGGAGAAGGAAGGGGCCACAGGTACAGAGTAAGAAGGTTAGAGACACTCAAAGCTCCCATGGGAGAATCAGAGAAAGCCATCTGTCTTCACTTCTCACTGCCGGGTCCTGGAGGGAGAGCAGAGAATGAAGCCTGGAAGGGGACCCCAGATTCCTAAGAAGTCCTGACTCAGCGCCATGTCTTTAGCACATGAAATACCTCAAACCTTCTTTGTTTTAAAGAGGAGATGTGATTTATAATTTCACTTTATCTCGTGGTATACACACAGGACCAATGCATTAAAGCCCTCAGCACCAGTTAAGCTCACTCAGGCATAGAAAGGAATCAGGTGGGGTCAGGATCAAACCATTTCTGAGAGTTGGATCTGTGACATTTCAACCTGGGCCAAAGCCTGTCCTGAATTCTCAAATCAGAGTGAGTGTCGCCTTTCTCTATTTTTACTTATCTTACAAGGTTTGCCTGGAACGAGGGTGGAGCAGAGAGCAGGAGTAGAAGGAGCACTACTGTGGGAGGAGCAAACAAGGCAATGATCATGCACACTCTTGTTCTTGGTACTCTGAGGAAATATCTGACAAGACAAACTTAGGAAAGGAAGGGCCTGTTTTGGCTTGTGATTTAACAGTGGATACGGCCTGTCATCGTGGGGAAGGCGTGGTGGCAGAAGTGCAGAGCAGCTAGCCACATTACATGTCGTCAAGAAACAGAGAACCCACAGGAAGTGGGACCAGACTACCAAAACCCAAGGCCTGCCCCCAGTCAACCACTCCCTCCAACAAAACTGTGCTCATAAAGACCCCAATCTTCCAAACAGCACCAGTAGCTAGGCACCAAGTGATCAAACATCTGCACCTACAGAGGACATTTCACATCCAAATCAGCAACGAGGCCCCTGAAACATGCCGACAAATGAACCCAGGGATGGGAGCCACCCTGGAATGAACATGCACATGTTATAGCATGTGACAGACTTCCCTCACATCCCCAGTCTGTCCAGCTTTGTCTCAGCGGAGTAAAACTGATATGGCAGCACATTTTAGGCAAGCCCTTGTTAGAGAAATTGTCCTGCTTGTCTGTAACTTCTGTTCACTTAATTAAATCACTGTAAGTCCTTCTGCATATCACTTGTAGACAGCATAGAGAGGGCACTGTAACAATATCTTTTTATTTTTACTTATATGTTTATTAATATTTAACAATTACCTATAAAGTTCCTAAACCCTAAAACCCAAACCCTAACTCTAAAATCTAATAACTAACACACCCTAATTAATACCTATAAAACAAACACAACACTAATCTAAAGTTTCTGAAAATGATTTTTTTTAGATTAATTCTCTGGGTGTGGATCCATACGGATGGATGGTCTCAGCAACTTTTCAATCTTAAAGTCTATGAGTCTCGTTCGTCAGATCTTAAGGCAGTTTATAAATTTAATCTGTTTCGACCATTGAAGTGGTGCAGCCCTTATATCAAGCAAGAATTGCCTCTGCAGTCCTAGGGCCCAATTATTTGCAAGATGAAAAGTTTCTTAGTCTCACCATTCAGATGCATTGGGCTTCCAAGGGTTCCACTCCAATGCTTTGTCCAATCCAATGATTTCGGGCTCCAAGGGGAGATAATTCTCTGTTTAGATGTTCTAGAGCACCAGGGAGGATCTGCCTTTGGATTTGCGGTTGGTGAAAGATGGTGATAAGCAGCGGAGTGTGGTGAAGCCTCTTGGCAAGATGAGGAGGAAGGGCTGCAAGGCCACATGGGCTTGTGATTTAAATCCTTTGTGTAGTAAAGAGTCTCAGCAAGGATTCCAGCCTCTCATTGCAATGGTTCCTGGTAGGCTTTTTCAGGGAACGCCCCTGTCCAAAGTCCCATGATCAAAGACGTCATCTGCTTATTGCAGGACTTCAAGGCATGCCTTTCAATGGTAAACATGGCCATCATTAGATACGACCATCTTTTTCCTGAGACGCCAAAATTCCAAAATCCTATGCTGGCAAACACTACACTACTTCACTAACTCTACCTCAGGGCACCATAGTTAAGTCCCTATCTGCTGACACAGAAATGTCTCCCATAGCTTTTAGCAGCTGTTTCTTTACCACGTGTCTCCAGTAAGACACTGTAAACCAGCATGTTCTAAACAGCTAAGGGAGAAATAACCTGAGAGACTGTTTCTAATAGAGAGGGAGTCTGCAATAAAAGATTTAAACACTAAGGGAAAGTCTCTGGTGGAAGAACAAAGACATATGAGTGAATAGAGGGCATTTTATATTACATGGAATGGAGTAATGTGTTTGCAGAAGGCTCTCTGGCCAGGTCTCACAGCAATGCTGGTTTTCTTCTACCCTGGATACATACACATTACTGTCTTTGGGGGCACTGTAGCACTTGTCAACCTGGGATCCTCCTACCTCACATAGCTGGGATTATAGTCCTGTACCACCACTCCTGGCAAGATCTCAGTTTCAAACCCAGGTCCATCTAACTGTGAAGACACTGCTTGCTGTAAGTCAGCGCACAGCACTATCTTTAACTCCTCGGTTTGAAGTAGTTCTTAGCTATAAACAGAATCCAGTCTCCTGGGTAAATGTAGGACACTTGGTGCAGGAATTCCAGGCCTACCCCAGAGTCTCTGAAGGTCTGGAGACCCAGGCTTGAATGTGTTCATCAGGAGTGCAGTCAAGACCAATACCAAGCCACTCTGACTTTTTCTGCAGAAACATTACCAGTATTCTGACCTACCAATGAGTATCAGGTTTGCCAGAAACCTTTGCTGTGCTTAGCTGGTCAGTCTCCCTTCACTGCCTGTCATTTTCTTCTCATGTCTCTCTGGAATGTTTCTATCCAACAGGGATGGTGAGCCTTATTGTAAAGTTAATGGTATTTGGGATTACCATGGAAACACACCTCTGGGTTTTTCTATGATTGTGTCTGTTGAGAGGTTTAACTGAGAAGGAAAGACACATCCTGCATGTGGGTGGAGCCATCCCTTGAGCTAAAGAAAAAGGAGAAAATAAAGTGATCAAGTGAGAACCAGCATTTACCTTTCTGTTCCTGACCATAGATGCAATGTGACCAGTTTGTACTCCTTCATCCATGCCTTCCCTGCCATGATGGACCTTAACCTGTGAGCCAAGAGAGAAAAAAAACCTTCAGTTGCCTCTGCCAGGCATTTTGTCACAACACAGGAATAGTAACTAATACATGCAGATGCACACACCACACACACACACACATATATGCACATGCACACTCCACACACACATGAACACCCACCACACACACATGTGCATACCACACATGCATGCACAGATCACACACACACATGCACATACACACCACACACACCAGACATGCAATGCACACACAAGCATGCACATGCACACACACCACAAACACAAAAGTATGCAAAAGATTTTGATACTCTAAAAATATTACGTAACATTTCCTGGGTACTTAGTATATGCAAATCTAATACTAGACACCAGGATTATGGTCTGATCTCTGGTCCTTGGAGACATAAAATCTTATTGTATAAAGTAAGGCAACCCATGTAATGACCAAACAAGGAATTCCAGAGTAGGTAAATCTAAGTCTCCTTGAGGTAGTGAATGAAGACATGGTATATGGGAAGATATGACCAGATGCTTTGACTTTGAAAAGGAGCAATGTCATCTCAAAGCACAGAGGACATGAAAGGATTTGTCAGCCTCCCCTGAGATTTGCCCAGCATGTGTGGAACAGAGAAGAATGACCATGTCCCTTGTATAAGACAGGAATGAGCTAGGATTCCATTTCTGCCAGAGGGTGGAGGGCATGGAAATTTAGTAACTTAACCACCATTTGGGTTAGCTTTTCTGTTAACTTGACACAACTAGAGCCATCTGGGGAGAGGAAACTCCAGTTGAGAAAATGACTGCATCACACTGGCCTGTAGGCAGCTCTGTGTAGTGTTTTCCTGATTAACGATTGGCATGAGAAAGCCCAGCTGTCTGGGAGTGCTGCCACTCCAGGCAGGTAGTCCTGGGTGGTATCAGTAAGCAAGCTGAGAAAACTGTGGGGTGAAAGCCAGTAGGCTGTGTCTGCCCATGCTCTCCACTTCAGTTCTTCCCTCTAGCCCCCTCCCTTGAGCTCCTGCCTTTCATTTAAAGTGTGTTTTCTACGCAGGCATGTTGTGGAGGTAGCCTGGTGGTGTTGCTGTCACTCACTCACAGCTAAATGTTTTAACCATGTTTAAAAAAAAAAAGGCATGGCTGTCTTTAACTACTTTGGTGGAGAAGAGACAAGTGAATTTTGGGAATTCTCTGACCATCTGGGCTAGCTAAAACAGCAAGCTTCAAGTTCAGAAAGAGATCTCTCTTAAAGCAGTAAGGCAGAGAAAATAGAAGAAGACATTTACCATCCTCCTCTGCGCACATTTGTACAAGTGTGTGTATATACCACATATACACACATCCCATAGACATGCACACTCCACATACACAAATAGTTACACCACAGTCACACATATCACAGACATACATATACCACACACATCATAACACACAATCACACACACATACACATACACACACCCCATAACACACACCATAGACATATACAACCATAAACACAGACACATACATCCCATATACATAGACACCTCATATACACAAATAGTCCCACCATAGACACACAGAATCACAAACACAGACATACCACAGTCACATACAACATACACACATACTTACACAAATATAACACACATACACACACATACCATAACACATACAATAGACACAACTACTGTTATGCACACACACAAACACACACGTACCACAGATACCCATACACCACAAATTTTTTATTAAAGGCAATTTTAGGTTCAAAGCAAAACTTCAAGGAAAATACTGAAAATGTCTACATTTTCTCCTTCCTTAGACATGAGCAGACATCCCCTCACTGGTGGCCCCCTGTTGCTGGCATGCCCATCAAAGCAATACGTTTGTCATTGTCTGTGAGCCTACACCGGGACAGCGCCATCATCCAGAGTCTACAGTGTAGCAGGTTCTATAGTTTGCACTAGGTGTGCCCGTCACTGCAGTGGTGGTCAGAATAGTTCACTGCCCTAAAACCCTTCTGGTTCCCACTATCTCTCTCTGGTCCCAGCACTCACAGCCACTGATCCTTTCTCTCTTCACAGTTCTGTCTTTCCCAGTGTGGTGTCCTCAAACAGGATGACTTCATATTATGTTTATTTGCTCAGTGATATGCTCTTAAGTTTCCTTCATCTCTTTTCACTTTTTTCAGTGCTGACTAAAAGTCTATTGTCTGGATGTACCACAGTTGATTTAGCCCTTCTCCTACTAGTACCTATTGCTGCTGTTGTTTGGAGAGGAGGGGAGGGGGAGGCTGAGACAGAGTCTCATGTAGCCCAGGATAGCCTCCAACTTGCTGTATCACTGAAGGTGGTCTTGAACCCCTGCCTCTGCTACCTGAGTGTTGTGAGTTATAGGTGTGCACCACCACACCTAGTTTACATGGTGCTAAGATTTGAACCCAAGGCTTCACACATGCTTGGTAGACACAATTCCAACTGTGCCACATACACAGTCCCCTTACCATCCAGTCTTTTGAAACAGGGCCTTGCTATATAGTCCTGGCATATAGACCAGGCTGGCTTTGAACTTGATGCAATCCTCTGCCCCCCAGCTTCCGCTGTTACTGACATCTGTACCACAGCCAGTTTCCCTTCGCCTCACTGAAGGATACTTGGCTGCTTTGAAGTTTTGGCAATGGAGAAAGCTAATAGCAGCATCCATGTGCTGGCCTCTGTGTGTAGACAAATTTTTGTCCATTTGCTGAGTGCCCAGGGGTATGGCTGCTGGATTGTGGCCCCGCACTGTTGCATTTTGCCTATTGTCGTTTTTCTGGCCTCCACCTTTGAGGCAAGGACAGAGGAGGAGCAGTCCTCCCGCCATGTAGAGGTAGTCTATGCTAATGAAAGAGGAGCCAGAAGCTAGCCATTTAGGACCTGGGGAGGCCCTAGACTGCACACACCACAGTTTTTGTTGCATGAGAAATATCCCTCTACTTGTGCTCCTGTGGTCAGGTTTCTGTTTCAGTCAAGCTTAGTCCTAACTGATGTGAAAACTTCTCCCTGTGGATGAAACGACACCATATGGGAAACAGCCTTAGTTCTAGGAATAACTGTGAAGGTTAATAAAAAAAATTATGTCTTGGAGCCTCCCCTATCGCAGGTCTCTGGCAAGTCTCAGAGATGGAATCTATGGGGTGACTCTAGCTGAGACTCCTAGAAGTGAGGTATATGGAGCCTGAAGTGTCCATCTCCTATAACCAGGCAGGACTTCCAGTGGAGGGATAAGGACACCAACCTACCTACAAAACCTTCAACCCAAAATTTACCCTGCCTACAAGATGTACAGGGACAAAGATGGAGCAGAGATTGAGGGAATGGCCAACCAATGACTGGTCCAACTTGAGACCCATCCCATGGGAGACAGTCAATCCCTGACACTATCAATGATACTCTGCTATCCTTGCAGACAGGAGCCTAGCATAACTGTCATCTGAGAGGCTTCACTCAGCAGCTGATAGAAACAGATGCAGAGACCCACAGTCTAACATTAGAAAGAGCTTGGGAAGTCTTGTGGAAGAGATGGGAGAAAGATTGAGAGAGCTGGAGGGATCAAGGACTCCACAACAAGACCTACAGTCAAGTAATCTGGGCTCATGGGGGTTCACAAAGACTGAACCACCAACCAAAGAACATGCATGGGTTGGACCTAGGCCCCCTGCATATATGTACCAGATGTGCAACTTGGTCTTCATGTGGGTTCCCCAACAGCTGGATCAGGGACCCTCTCTGACTCTGATGCCTGCCTTTGGATCCCATTCCCCTAACTGGGTTTTCTTGTCTGACCTCACTGGGAGAGGCTGTGCCTAGTCTTGCAGCGACTTAATGAGCTAGGGTGAGTTGGTACCCATGGGGGCCCTCCCCCTTTTCTGAAGGGAAGGGGAGGGGAGAATGGAGGGAAGGACAATGTAAGGGGGCTGGCAGGAGAGGAGGGAGAGGGGCTACAATCAGGATGTAAAATGAATAAATAAAATTTTAATTAAAAAATTACACCCTGAGTTAACTTTCATCTAAAATTTGAGTCTTTTTCATTTTCTTCAAAATAGCTGTCTCCCTCCAAAGGAATCTTGTGGAGAAAGGAGACTCTGCACTGCCCTATGAGAGGAGAGACCCAGAGCTGGTCCCTCTTTGAATGCCCAGCTGGGAAAGTAAAAGCACCATCTGGGTTCACATACCTGCTGGGCCGAGATGTGCTTTCTGAGCAGAGGTTGCATCCATTTGCTTTTATGAGATGTCATTTACCCTCTTCCTTTGAAAGTCCTATTATAAAAACAATTAGTCTCCTTAAAGGATTCTGCTCTGCAGAGGAAACAATTCTCTGCACAGCTGCTGGGCCTGAGAAGTAACAACTTTGCCTAGGGAGGAAGGGTCTCAAGGGGACGGACCTATACAGACCCTAATACAGAATCTGCTTTTAGAGCCTAAGCCAGCTTGGCCAAGAAAGGAGTCACAGCTCACACATCTTCATAGCCACAGGAGTTCTCTGCCACCACACGCCCATCCCATGCCCAAGTCAGGCATGCAGTGGGAGCCTGGGACAGGAGCCTGACACAGGACAAGACCCATAAGTGCTGCTCTATGGTCAAGAGGCCATGGAGATCAAGCCCAGGGGTAGAGCAAGGGCTCAAGGTCAAGTGGCTGTCACTGGGGGGAAACACATCTCTGAGATCCCCCAATACTTCTGGCATGTTCCACAGCCTTGATTATACAGTGGCTGTTTTCAACATTTGTTTTGTTGAGATGTGCAATTTTGTTGAGAAATTCCAACTTGTGAAATATAGGTGGGTTTCTGGGACACAGCTTAGCTGAAGAGCAAATGCTTACATGTATCAGGCCCTGGGTTCATTGCTCTGTTCCAACAAGCAATGTTTAAAATTAACTTAGAGAAATAAAGAAGGAGTAGAAAGACATGGAGATTGTTTTTCTAATATAACATCATGTTTTACCAAAATCTACTTTTCTGATGAGTAGCAGGTTCTTCCAAAGACTTTTCCATCCATTTAACTGCTTTCCAATTATTTATTATTAAGATGATTCCATGTCAGTTACTAAGCTTTAGTTACATCCATTTTTAAATTGCTCCCTCATGCACATGCTGGGCTCCTGTACCTAAGGGCTTAGAGTTAGTGATGTCCTGGTAGATACTGAAGACCCATTACCCATCTCAACTTGGGGTAGTGAGTGGGGATGTTAGCCACTAAGGATGGTGAGGGGCTCTGTAGGTGAGAAGGAGCCAGCTCACTTAAGAAATAAGAGAAAGGCCTATGGTAAAAACTGTAGGCTGGGGGCTGGAGAGATGGCTCAGCGGTTAAGAGCACTGACTTCTCTTCCAGAGGACCCAGGTTCAAATCCCAGCACCCACATGGCAGCTCACAACTGTCTGTAACTCCTGTTCCAAACAATCTAATGAAATGCATGTAGTCAAAATGCCAATGTACATAAAATAAATAAATTATAAAAAAACTGTAGGCTGACAATAGTTATTAATGTGAAAACAGATGTTAAAAGGGAAGATTAGAATATTAATGACCAGCATATTATGTAACCTAAGGGTGCAACATTGGCATGCATATCTTGGTGGTAACCAACACCTCTCTAATTAGACTCAAGACCCTCTCAACAATAGGGAAATCATGCCTGGCATTGGAAACCTAACTAATTATTCATGGATATTGGAGGAGTCTCTATAATCACTAATTTACTATAACAGCATAATCACTAATGACAGTATAAACATTTATCCTATACCCAAATATAAGTGTAGTCTTAACTCTTCATTCAAGGAAATTGCTCTGTACAACAGAAAGAGACCACTACAGAAAACCACAATCAATCAAAAAACAAAGTTGTAGAGCCCAGTCCAAGTGGATACATCTTCAAAACACTCCCTCACCTAAGGTTCAGGGAACATTGAGGAAAAGGGGGTGGAAAGATTGTAAGAGGCAGAAGATCAGGGAGTTTGCTATGAAACTGCATCGCCAGTAACATCAGACGGTCAATCTATAAAGTCTTGGCAACATGATTGCCCAAAAATGAGCTGAACAAGAATGTCACCAATGGACATCCCAAACTAGGCATGGAAAAATCATGGGGCCTCCACTCTACATAAAGAACTATAGGAAACTGAGTAAAATCAGGAGTGGAAAAGGTTGTCTTCCCCAGGGAAGAGCACACCAAATTGTTGTCCAGTGCTAAATGGTCAGTCCTGAAAACATACATACAAGCAACATTATATGGACTCAATAGGTTATATTTAGAAACATATATGTACACACACACACACACACACACACACACACATACACATGCATGTGATAACAATAAATGAAAAAAGATGTGATGAATTTGAAGGACAGTGGGGAGGGATATGTGGGAGAGATTGGAAGGAAGAAAGAGAAGACAGAAAAGTTGCAATTTTGCAGTTACATTACAACCTTAAAAATAAATGTAAGGGGCTGGAGAGATGGCTCAGCAGTTAAGAGCACTGGCTGCTCTTCCAAAGGACCCACGTTCAAATCTGAGCACCCACATGACAGTTCACAGCTGTCTGTAATTGCTGGCTATGGTGACTCACACCTTTAATCCCAGAACTCGGGAGTCAGGGGCAGGCAGAATTCTGTTAGTTCAAGGCCAGCCTGGTCTACAGAACAAGTTCCAGGATAGCCAGGGATACACAGAGAAGCCCTGTCTCAAGAAAATAAAATAATTGTAAATAAATGGAAGGGTAAGGTTAAAATGGTGGAGTCTAGAACAATGAGGAAGATAAGAGGGTTTACAGCTGGATGTGAGACAGCCTCCTTGAAGGAGGAGAGACAAGAATGCTGAGAAGAAAATCAGTGTCAGCAGGCCTGCTATTATGACATCCTGGGGAACTTCGAGAAGACACTGCTTCCCTGTCTCATGTTCTTGTCACTAATGCAACTGATTGTAACAGACTAAATTGCCTGCAAGAACAGATAAGAAGAAGTTCCCATCTGTTTCAGGACAAAGCCTACCCAGACCCCTACATAGACAAGGAGTCACACTTAAGGTAGTGAAGGCCACCCTGTCTCCATAGCTGCGAGACGAGCAAGCTGCACAGTAGAATAAGCCACAGGCGAAGTGAGAACAAAACACATGCCGTCTGATTAGCAGCCTGCAAGGCACTACAAGGTGGAAGGCTAGCAAGCCTAGCCTGGCAGTCAGTAGCAGTCAGCAGCTAACAGAGCACAGAGGGGAGGTCGCAACCACCTCTAACTGGAGGTGTGGAGCAGACTGTGATGATCTCCCCTGGTTAGCCAGGGAACAAGTGCAGAGTGAATCACTTCCTGACTGACTCAACTTATGACGCATACGGGACACTAACTAGTATCAATGGAAGTTACTCCATTCTTTGTCCATTTCCTACCATGAGTCCAAAATAATGTAGACAGAGTAGTTGAATCGTTGTTCCTCCCTTAGGAGCCCCTCTCGGGAAATTCTCTCACTTTCTTTAATATCTCACTTCTCTGATGTCTCTAGACACAGCATTCTTCTGCACTGCTTACACTCAAGCTTCTCTACATCTTTAATCTCCGTAAGAGCTACTGTCGCCAATTTTTGGTGACTGTTGAGTTTCTAGCCATATCCATCTGGGCCTACAATGATTCCCTAGATCTCAGAACTGCATCACTGGGGAGGGGAAGGGCAGTTACCTCTTCAAATAACTGTTGACACTCCTTCAGGCCTTTCTGGGTTTGTTTGTTTCGGATAAGGCCCTCCTAGAGAAACTTTCAAGAAATCAGCCCAAGTCCTTCTGGCTCACTCTTTATAGGTAACCCAGCATAAAAGTATTGCTAATAACACTAAATTCTGTCCTTAGAAATGTTCATGTCCATCATTTTCTTGAACGTGTGATGTATGACCTCAAATTCAGTCTTGTGGGGCCCCCTACATAGCCATTCCCATACACGTGTGTCTAATTCTCTGCTGCCGAGGCAGTCCTGTTCTCTCTGTTCAGAGAGGCCCCTGAAGTGGACTCTAGTGTACCCCTTATTTGCCTTTCTTCATTCTTACAACTCCTGACTGGCTTTGAGCTTGCCAAGGGCAAGCCTAGCACAGCCCTCAGATATCAACTTGTCCACAGGTGGCAGCCCAGACCAGGCATGTCCACCTGGCTTTTGGTGGTAACAGACCTCTGCTGCTGCAAGGCCATGGACCCAGATACGGCTTCTGGTGGCAGCAGTGGCCAGGATCCCACCATGGTCCTAGGTGGCATCACCAGTCAGATTGTTCCTCACTACCCTCAAGTCTCCAGTTCTTTCTGTCTTCGTTGTGCCCGGTACCTTTGTTTCTCTTTTGCTTCCATTTCTCCACCACTTACTTGCTCCTCTTACTGGTGCCTGGGATCTCTGAGTGTCTGGGCTTATCTCAGGAGTGGTCTCAGGGGTGCTATGTCCCACTTGTGCATTGTGCATTATGTCACCTGGCAGAGGTCATCTCCAGTATGGTCTGACTCCCAGGCCTGCATGGCATCAGACTGGTGTTCATCTGAGGCTAGCTCCCTCTCCAGGCCCCATGGTACCAGTCTGGTGATTTTTCTCAGGCTCATTCCTTGCTCAACTTTCCCAAGTGGCCATCTGCCTGGGGTCCATGGTGCCAGGCAGGGTTCTTCTAGTCTCTGGCTTGCTTCCTGTCCTGGGAGCCAACCTGGTGCTTGCCTGGTACTAGACTAGTGGTCGTCAAAGGCTGGCTCCCTGTCCAGGCTCCCTAGCACCAAACTGGTGGTGGTCTCAGGCTTGTTTTTCCATGGAATGTTAGGCTATTATTCATTCAGATGTTCATAGGTTAGAACACTGAATGTAGACATAACCTCTCTCTTCTCTGCCACCTACTGATGCACATGTGACACAGCAGACAGATCTGCAATGCCTCTAGAGGCAAAGAGCAGGCATTTAAAATTACATTTTCCCCTCCTTTTCCTTCCTTTTACCCTTCCCATGTTCTACCCCCTCCAAAATTCACAGCCTACTTCTCTTCTTTTCTTTTTTTTTAATTAAGGGGTTTAAAATACTCTTTTTAAATTTTTATATGAGTGTTTTGCCTGCATGTTTATTTGTGAACCACTTTCATGTCTGGGCCCCAAGGAGACTAGAAGAGGGTGTTAGATCCTCAGGAACTAGAGTCATAGATGATTGTGAGCCACAATATGGGTGCTGAGAAACAAACTCAAGTCCTCTATATGAGCACCCAGTGCTCTTAACTGCTGAGTCATCTCTCCAACTGCTGCCTCCTCTTCTTTAACCATTGTTATTACCCATACATATAAACAATAAATATAAATACAACCTGCTGAATCCATTCCATGTTGCCTGCATGCACATGTTTCTAGAGCTGACTCCTCAGTATTGGACAACCAATCAGGAGGCTCATGCCTGGGAAAGACTAATTCTCCTTCCCTCAGAAGTTGCTAATTGCCTGTAGCTCTTCATCTAAGGTGAATCTCCCTGAGATTTTCCCCATCTGTTTTTGGATCTCAACTGTTATAGGCAGTGTGTTGTTACAGTTTCATGGGTGTAGCTGTCCTGTCATAGCTAGAATTCACAAGCTCACATCAGACTTCCTGGTCCTCTGGCTCTTATGATCTTCTTGCCCCCTCTTCTGAGATGTTCCCTGAACCTTGGGTGCAGTAGTTGTGTTGCAGAATTGTCAATTGGGACTGGACACACCATGAAAGGTTTCTCTCTGTATTTTGACTAGTTGTGCTTTCTCTAATGGTCTCCTTCTGGGACAAAATAGACTAACAATACCATTAGTACCAGACATGAAAAATCTCCTTTTGTGCTGTTGGTCAGGGGATTCCAAGAGATTCCCAAAATAACATACACTATCTCTATTGCCCTTAGTTGCTTCCCAGAAGTTGAAGGTGAGTCTCTCTATTGCTGAAAACATCATGCACTTGGGCACAGGACTCAGAGATTTTGAGCTAGAAATGGCCTGAAATCCTCCTCTTCCTGAGGGCTAGCTCTCATAGTACCAAGGGCACTATGCAAGCTGCCAAGGGAGAAATCAATCAATAGTCATTCCAAGCTGTGACATCTATGAACCATGACAATGACCATGATGACAAGATATCCCTAAACTGGAGTAGTGGCACTTATATCTTGGTGCCTAATTGGAGCTGAGGCCCACTTAGCAGGAGGAAAATCATGCCTAATACTTTAAGCCTAGCCAAACTAGCCATGACTGTGATATCATGGATCTTAGAGGAGAACCTACTACTGCCATTTTCCTAAGCCAGCATAATTCCTGATGCATTCTTAGTACTTATCTGTATACTCACAGATAAGTGTAGATCTTACACCCCTGGTTTTGAAAGACTAAGTGTAATTCTTGCTAATGAAGCAACTGCAGAAGGCCTTCAGGTTTACAGCACTGCCAGCTCACCTTAGCTTCCTAAAGAAATGCAAATTTGGAATCCAGAGGCAGTTAATATAGTTTTCATGAATTTAGGGGAAAGAGATAATGAATGTGCTGTTGGTTGAATGTAAGGAAAACAATCATGTTCAATGCACTCATATCCTATCTTCACCCCAAACTCCTCTCACATAAGAAATCTGCCCGAGGCCTATACCCCTATGAACATGGCGGCTCTTATTTTCTGAGAACTCTTGACCATGGTCCAGACTGAGCTTACATCCTTTTGGGGAATCTTGATCTTTTCACTGAGCTCCAAAAGCAAACACAAATGTGTTATCAAAAGGTGGCTGTGAAATCATGGCATGGTGAGCAATGTTTGTGTTAGGACCCTTCAGCCTTTTGGAGGTAATGAGAATGTATAAGACTGGGTAAGAATGTGGCTTTCAAGGTTGGATGGACATGTTGATTATGATAACAACTGATGCTCATCTCAGATCATGGCATCTCACTGTTTTAACCCAATTGAAGCTTGTTCCTTGCTTGTATGAAGCTCCATAGCAATGGCAACAACAGGGACAGTCCTGGGCTGTATTACTTTTTTCACTGCTAGGATTTAATACCTACAAGAAGCAATTTAAAGGAGGATGGGTTTATTCAAGGTCACAGTTTGGGGAGCTACCGTCCATCATTGCAGAGTAGTCATGGCAGGCGGCAGCTCTAGAAGGAACGTGTTGCTAGCTTGTCTCACCGCACATCTGAGAGGAACAGGACAGGAATCAGAAACAGACACATGCTAATGCCCATCAGGCTTTTCCTAGTCTCCTCACTAGGAACTCGGGAGATGGGATGGTGCTACTATTGTTTAGGGTGAGTCTTCCCTTCTCAGTTAAATCTCTCTGGAAATGCCCTGACCGTCATTCCCAGAGGTGTGTCTCCTTAATGATTTTAAATCCAATCAAGTTGATAGTGAAAATTAAACACCCCGTCAGTCACATGCAGTCATTCAAATGCTCTAGTAACCAGAATTGTTAGCATTTCCAAGGTTGCTTTTGGTACCAACATTCAGGTCATAGAGAGGAAGGGAAGAAAATATATTATAACCATCGATGGTGCCACCAAGTAACCCTATTTATTGGTAATAATAAATAAACAAACAATAAACTCTAAACTATTTTAAAGCTTCCAAAAAACAGAAAGTAAACAAAAATAATCAATAACAGTCAAAACATTTTTCTCCTGTGTCATATTTATCATGACAGAAAGGCTGATAAGTGTGACCCAGCTAGGGAAGGGTTTGACATAATGTGTGTGGGACACTGCCTTTTCATCCACATAAGACATTACCTTCTAAAGTGTCAACCATCTTGATTTGCTGAGGGTCCTCCAGTTTGGGCGCTGGAAGTTCCAGTAAAGTAACAATTGACCATAGCTGCGGTGAGAGAGACGGCTCAGTAGTTAAGAGAACACAGAATCACAGTTATTTTCCCAGCACTCACATGACGCCACTCACCCACCTGTGCCTCCAGCTCTGTCCACTCTGTCCGTTTTGTGTTCAGCATAGGTAGGTCCTAAGACCTCCAAGACAGACAGGCAGACACCTTGCTGTATCTCATCTCAGCTTCTTTGCTTTTTCCATCTGAGCACAACTTTTCCTTGCTAGGTTCTATTCTCCTCATTAACATCACCATTGCTCTCAAGTACAACAGCAACATGCCTCCTTTGGATCCATTCCTCTCTCTTACCCTGTATAACCCAAGCAAAGGAAGCAAAAAAGTCTGAGAAGACCCAGGTCCCATATTCTCTCCAGGAAGAAATGTCTCACTGATGGCTCCTTACACACGTATCCAAATTAGCCTCTCCTTCCCATCTGCTTACCTCATACTTCCTTTTCAGCTTCCTCAACACCTGTCACAGGCTGCTGGAAGCAACTGACTTCTTTGCTGTTCTACGAATTCCTCAGAAATTCTACATTGCTCCTCACTCCTGTTAGAAGCCCTAAAAATGTACCGCATTGAGCTGGTTTGACTTGAAAATGTTACATGAGAAACAGATGCACAAATTTCAGTGACATGAGAAAGGGAGACTGGGATAGCTACCACATTTCTATTTAAACAATTTGGCAATTTCTGAGAGGAATTTGAGCTCTGGAGGGCTACCCTGGCAAATCAACAAATCCTGGCTTGCAACTTCAGCTGTTGGCAGCCATAAAATTTTCATTTCGTCCTGTCTGCATTCAGTTGCCAGAGCACTGACTCCAGCTGAATTTCCTGGGCACCAGGTTCATTTGTGCAGGACATTGTTGATTTAAAGAAAGTAAATGGGACTGAAGCAGATTTTCACAGCTGTGACTCACAGCTTTGACTCCCCAGGGTGCTGAAATAACAGTGCTGGGTGCTAATCCAATCTGTGCTTTTCCTGGGGGCTGTCATTACTGCAAAATGAGGTGAACTTGGTGGCTTAAAAGCTCTAAGAAAGCTGCAGTGAATGGATCTGGAAATGAGGCAAAACCATGTCGAGACTGTAATGATGAGTTACGATCACAAAGGAAGACATCACCAGCAGCACAAGGAGAGTACCATAATCAATGTAGTTGCTACCACAGATAGACTCTATACATGTGTATACTGTGTGCTCATATAGGTATATGCATATATTAGATATAACACATGCTACAGCCACTATATTACTAAAGACATACAACATACTGTATATATATGTATACAATATATATCCTATTGTCACTGTATATTACTCTCTACATAGATATATATGTACTGTAGTCCCTATGTATACTAATATATATATATATATATACTACACATTGCATATATGTATAGAGAATATAAATAATTACTACAACCACTAGCACAGCTTCTCCCTGATATTCCATCAGCCTATTACCATATGGCCTCTTTCAATACCTCAAGTGTATCATACTGGGTCCATATCAAGTATGGGCCCATACACAGGCCTTTTGTTCTTACAACCCACCCAATTACGATAAGAAACAGGCTCTTATGACATAATCAAATGTGATAGTGGCAGTGATTGTTGGTGTATTTATAACAAGCCCTCTTTGGTATGCCAGTGTGTCTACTGAAGCCTTAATTAACGCCCAGCAGTACCTCAGAATGTAACCTCATCTAGAGAGAGCCTCTAGAGAGCAAAAGACCCTAAAAAGAGGTCATTAGGATATGCAAATGCAATGTGATCGGTGTCTTACTAGATGATATTGGGCAGTTGCAGAGAAATGAGCATGTGAGGACACAAGGAAAAGACACCATTTGCAAGGTGAACAAAGTAGACTCAGAACATGCTCATCCTGCCAACACCGCCATCTGGATCTGGGATTCCAGCCTCCAGGAGAGGGAGACATGTTCCCGCTGTTTGAGTCACCATGCTGCACCCCTGTTAAGACAGATACAGAGAATTCTGCCCAAAAAACAGAGACTATGAAGTTGAGAATCACAAGGTTTGCAGTCCTCAAAAATGTAATAAAGACAAAAAGCAGAGACCAGAACGACGTCTGAGCCTGTCTTTGATAGGCAACATGACCAGGCCTCAAGCACCGAGCTGCAGGGCCCACTTTGCTATAGAGGAGTAGGTGTGCCTTCATGCAGGGTTGCTATGGGACTAAAACTGAGGAGTATATAAAAAAAAAGTATCCAACAAAGTAGTCAGCATGTAGTAGGTATCCCTTTTGAAAAATAAGAAATCAGCCAGACCTTAGAAGGCTGGGGCAGGAGAATCATTAGTTTGAGGACTGCCTGGGCCTTTATTGTCTCAAAACAATTAGAAGAAATGGAGACATGTAGGTCAGGAAACAGCAGAACTCTAGGCATAGGAAGCATGTTGTCGGTGGGTACTGGCTTCTGGTCAGTATCATTAAATTCCTGTAATAAATAACCTATAGAGAGAAATGGATCTCTTTGGTTCATGGCTTTAGAGGCTCCAGTCTGCTTTCCTGGAGGGGGAGGGTGGGGGCTCCCCCATCACTTTCAGGGCTCCCATAGGAGTACAGGGTGGTGATAACAGGGCTAACTTGTGGAACAAGTGTCTCACCTCATGACTTGGAAGCAAAAGACAAGGAGGAAAGGGGAGGCAATGGCCACAATCTCTTTAGGGGCTCACCCTAGTGATCTACATACCTCTTAGAGGGCCCCATCTCCTAAAGATTGTACCACCTACTGGTAGCATCGCTCTGGGACAAAACCTTTAACACATGGATGTCTAGGTGATAATCAAGACACAAATGATAGCAAAGGGCATTAAAGACAGCAAAGCTCCTGCCAAGTGGGGCCACTATTCCATGCCCGTGCTTCAGCTCCCCTGATCCTTCCAGCAATGGTTGATCTTTGTTCCCCTAATCCTATAGGTAAGGTATTGAGGGTTTGGAGAAGGCAGGAAGAAGGTAGACCAAGCCCTCACGGTCAGTCCCAGGCCTGGCCCCAAGACTCATGCCCTTTAACCTCTGTAGCACACTGGGAACTAAGTTAACAGGAGTTCTTGTCAGCAATGCGACAGGGAGGGTATTGTGTGGCAGCGGTTGGACTGAAGGCTCGGGGTCTTTGGAGCAGGGCCAAGTGAGAAGCCCAGCATCTTTGGATGAGGGCACTAGGCTTCTTAACGAATAAAAATGGGAAAGTTCATCTTTCCTCCAGAAGGGTATGTCCGCTGGGGTCACCCTTGAGGCGGGGGAGGGGGTTGAGGTGCATTTTTGAGCTTGGGAGACCAATAACTAAGACAACTGACTGACCTGGGGTGTCACTGAGAACACTGTGGCTGACTCACCCTGCTCTGAGGCGGTGGAGCCTAGCCACATCTCAAGAACGACAAGAGGAAAGCAATGGAGACCTAGACTGCGGAGATAGATTCCTTCAACATCTAGCGTTTGATGGTATGCTAGTCAAAACAATTTTGTTCTATTTTTAAACACCGTTGAAATGAAAGCTAAATTAATAAGGACTCAGATTTGAAGAGGAAGAAAGACACCAAAATCCATAATAAACTGACAGGCTGATTAATGGATCCTACCAGAGAAAGGAAACCATAGAAACAGACTGGAGATCATGTGGGCTTCATTCATAGCAGAGAGAAAGCAGCTAAGATCTGCATGCACAAATTAATTAACTGTACGATGTATCCAGAATGTTCGATGCTCTAGCTTTCTTCTAAGTCCTAAGAAAGACTTACCTCCTAACCAGCAAGAATTTTTTAGAATTCATGATGAGCAGGGATTAGAATATTGCCACACACTCAAATTCATATCACTGGCTGAAAGGTGGGCACTATGGCAAGATCAGACCCAGCTTGGCTTCTTTCTGCTTATCTATCTCCTCTGTCAGCCTGGTCACGCTTGCATTACACCTTGGGGACAGCAGCTCCACTAGATACTAAAGCCAGAGTACCTAGCCATTGTCTGAGTAGGTGGATGGGGAACTGGACCTATATGCATATTATAATTTGGGGTAGAAAAAATGAAAGTCTACTTAATATCAAAATACAAGGGATTGTTTTAGAAAAACAAGCTTGGAGAATTCTGCGGAACTGAATAACCAGGGTTCAAAAAAGGAAACCAAGACAGCAAAAGACCCATGATATCAATTACAGCAGCTTCCTGCTGGGGTTCAGCCCTAACTAGGGCTTTGTACCTATAGCTTAGCCTGGGGGCTCCTCAGCTTTTGTCTAAACCAGTGGTTCTCAACCTTCCTAGGGCTGTAACCCTGTAATACAATCCCTCATGTTGTGGAGACCCCCCAGCCATAAAGTTATTTCATTGCTACTTCATGACTGTAATTTTACTCCTGTTATGAATCATAATGTAAATATCTGATATGCAGGATATTTGATATATGACCCACACATACACCATGGGTTGAGAACCACTGTTCTAAAGAGTAAGAAGCTAACAGGCCAGTATGGGCCAAGTGTTGCCCATAACAATAAGCTGAGCCCAGACATCTGGGTCCTGTGATAGACACCTAGATACAATGGGTCCAACCCTGTGTAGGTTGTTGGTGATGAAGGAGTTTTGTAACCATACCAGTCAAAATTGATCACCCCATAACGTGCATGCCCTTGAGGGTATGTGAGTCCTCTTCTCTCTGGGGTGTATCTTCACTCCACCCCACCCTTCTCAAAAACTTCTGAATGATGCCTGACCCCCACCCTCCTAGGTAAAATCAAGCACTCTTCTTTAGGGTTCATGTGGGCCTAGTTTCTGTCCCTGCTGAGCACCTCAAATAGTCCATGCCAGCTTCCTATGTGGCTGGCCTGCGCATGTTGTCTTATGACTGTGGAGCTATTGCCTAGCCTGTTTACCCATATTCATCTCACATGTTGTGTGACAGGGTCATGACTCACATACTCTGTGACAGGATGATCTTCCCTGTGAAGAAACAGGACCACTTCCTTCCCAACTAGATCACCTTTCCTAGAAGCTTTCTCTGCCTCACACTGCCCTGCTGGCCTAGGTAGGTGCCCTGTTCTTTTTCATGAAGGACCCTGCAGTTAGAAAGATCATGTGTTCATGCGTGTCTGTCTCCCTCACGTCCAACTCAAAGGGATGGGTAATATCTTAACTTTTCCCCCCCAATATCCTGTATGTGCCCAAGTGTCTTAACCCAAAATCCACACTTGAGAGACAATTTTTTGTTTGTTTGTTTTTTAGAGCCAGGGTCTCTCTATGTAACAGAGCCCTGGCTGTCTTCGACTCTTTGTAGACCAGGCTGGCCTCCAACTCACAAAGATCTGCCTGCCTCTACCTCCCGAGTGCTGGGATTAAAGGCGTTCTCCATCACACATGTCAAGAGACAATATTTTTAAATGAATTCACTAATACAGAGAGAAGTAAATAATAATTTTGTACTGTTAACTAATATCAGGCCTACCTTTCCATAAAAATTCTAAGTCTTTGAGATGAGAGATAGTGTTCTCCTCCAGTTTGTTTTCAACTTATGCATACGAAGGGATATGGTGTGCCCCACCCTCCCCTATTTCCACACACTTTCTTGTGTCATGTTCTGAGGCCCTGGGGGCACTCACTCTATGAACGGCATTATTCCTTCATGCCTTTGAAGGTGCTCAGGGTGAGGTAGAGATGGGAACTGATCTACAGTGGAAAGCAGATGACCCTCTGTGTCATGGATGGAGCTGGTGTGATCAGTCAAGTTCTGTGGAATGAGAAGCTGAGTGAGAGGTAATGTCCACCTATATGAAGCTCAGAGTTGGTCTTTCCTGCCTCAAGACTTGAACTGAACTCTGGCAGTCCTTGGATCTTGAATCTGCTAAACTTGGGGACTGGACCTGGTCCACTGGCTTTTTACATCACTGGTTTTCCTACATTGTCCCTCTATCCTCTCTCCCTCCTAGACAAATACAATTTCCACAGAGAATGTGATGTTGCCAAAATTCCTTCCCAGGGAAGGACACAAGCCTCAACTAATCCCTCTCCTAAGGTCCCAGTGACAAACAGAGGCACAATTCCACCCAAGTTTGCTCTGGGGGAAACCAATGAGTTTAGTGAGCTTTCTTTCTTTCTTTCTTTCTTTCTTTCTTTCTTTCTTTCTTTCTTTTTTTTTTAAATTTTTTTTTGAGACAGGCTTTCTCTGTGTAATATCCCTGGCTGTCTGAGACTTGCTTTGTAGACCAGGCTGGCTTCAAACCCGAACACACAGAGATCTGCCTGCCTCTGCCTCCCAAGTGCTAGGATTAACAGCGTGCGCCACCATACCCGGCTTTTCCTCCTTCTCTTACATAGAGCTCCCGGAGTTCCGTTTTCCTATATTTATTGAGACTTGCTTTGTGTCATAATAGGTGATAGATTTTGAAGAAAGCCCCATGGGTTGCTGAGAAGAATATGTAATCTTTAATGTTTGTATGGAATGTTCTGTATATGTCTGCTATATACATTTGGTTTATGATGACTGTTACCTTCAGAGTCTTTCTATTTAGGTTTTTTTTTTTTCTCCCAAATGATCTATTGTTGGGAGGAAAGTATTTAAATCAACCACTATCAATGTGTCATGTCAATCTGTAGTTTTATATTTAACAGTGTTTCATTTATAAACTTAGGTTTCTCCGTGTTTTGTGCACATATATTTTGGGTTATAATATCCTGTTGGTGGATTTTTATTTTAATAAATCCCTCCTTATCTCTTCTGATTAGTTTTGGTTTGAAGTCTATTTTTTCAGGCACTAGACTAGCTGTGGCTGGTTTTTTTTCTCAGTTCCATTTGCTTGGAATACCATTTTCCATACTTCACCATTAAGAGATGGCTGCCATTTGACGGTGAGGGTTGTTCCTCAGAGGCACAAAAAAAATAATAATAATCTCATTTTCTAATCCAACTTGCCAGTCTGTGTTATTGAAATATGTATAGTGATTCCTGTCATTGTATTGACGTTTTGATGTTTCCTTGGATCTCTTTTGATTACCTGTCCTGACATTATTTGCCTCCTGCATAGGCCAAATTTATTTAGGCTGCATTTATTCTTCTCTTCAGGTTGAAGTATTTCTTTTCATATCCTCTGTAGAGATGGCTCGGTAGTCATAAGTCCTCTGATCTGTTTTTATCATGGCAAGTTTTTATTTCTTCTTCAATTCTAATAGATAGTTGTTCTGAGTATGATAATCTAGGTGTATAATAGCTCTGGTCTTTCAGAACTGAGGCCACAGATTTCCAGGCCCTTTTGGCTTAAAGGTTTCTGGCCAGCAATCTAGTACTACTCTTGTATGTAACTTGAACTTTCTCTCTTGAAGATTTCAATACCCTTTTTGTTGTTCTGTTTTTAATGTTTTAGTTGTAATGTGCCATGGAGAATTTCTTTCCTGGATTTGTTTCTTTCCTGGCAACATTCTGAAGGCCCCTTTCTATATTAATGGCATCTCTTTCTTCAGGTTTGGAAATTTCTCTTCTATGACATTCCTGAAAATATTTTCTGTCCTTGCTATTGTGTCATTGCCTGTTTTATAGGCACAATTCACACCTGATTTCTTTTCTGGGACCCCAAACCTTTCCAGGTTCCACTCATATGTTTTTAAAACTTCTCATTTACATTTATTGAGTGATCCAGTTCCTCTGTGATGCTTCCCATCCCTGACGCTCGGTTTTCCACATAGTCATTCTGTTGTTGAGACTTTCCATTGAGGTTTTTCTTTCGTTCTTTTTTTGTTTTGTTTTGTTTTTTTTTTGTTTTTCAAGACAGGGTTTCTCTGTGTAAATGCCCTGACTGTCCTAGACTCACTCTGTAGACCAGACTGGCCTTGAACTCACAGAGATCCACCTGCCTCTGCTTCCCGAGTGCTTAAAGGCATGCACCACCATGCCTAGCTTTCCATTGAGATTTTAATTGACTTACTGAGTTTTTCTTTTCCACCATCATTTTAGTTTCAGTTTTCTTAAAATTCAAACTATTTTCATTTCTTATATTGATTATCTTGTTTCATTCTTCTTTGTCTTTTTGTCTTGGAGTGCTTGACTATAGTTAATAATTGTTACTTTTAATTCTTTGTCTGAGATATCTTCCAGGTCATTTTCAATAGGGGCCATTACTTGTAGAAAAAAGTAATTAAATTATTACCAGTATTTATATTATAGTTGATTGGTCAGAGATATCAATCCTTAACCCACCATTATAAATTATGACACTAAGACTTACCTGATAGATTTTAATAAGCCTTAGCCTGGATAGTTCAATCTTAGCCCATCTAAGCTAGCTTTTAATTTTTATCCCCAAATAAAACCTCATAACATATACATATATCCCCTGGGCTGTCTTTCTCCATGCCATGCAGATGTTCCAGGACATGTGGAATGATGTTCTTCCATTTAACTCATGGTGTGTCTTCTCCCTACTCCCGCCTGACTTCTTCTTCCCATCATCCTCTCTGCTCCTAAAAGGCCAACTACCTCTCTTCTACCCAATCTAGACTGCAGCATTTATTCAACCAATCAACTCCAAATTAGGTAGAACAAGATTCGCACAACAAAAGGTGGCAACCAGATTCTGGGGCCAGTAATTAGCAATAAAATACAATCAGTTTTCAGGTTACCCCAACAATTGCTTTTGGGTTTTCATTTCTGTGTTGGGATTTGAACATCTAGAGTTAGTTTATTGGTTGAGTTTTTCTTTCTTTCTTTCTTTTGCTGTTGTTTTGTTTTGTTGTTTGTTCAAGTCTCCTTTCTTCTCTCGCCAACAATGATTGCCTCTGTTTTCTGGTATTTAGGCTACAAACTCTTTTCTTGCTCTTCTGTTTGTCAACTACAATTTACTGCCTTAAGAGGAAACTTGTTTCCAAGTTTCCCCAGGGACAGTGTGGACTGCTTCTGAGTTTCAAGATGGGATAGGAGAATGAAAGGGTCCCAGCCAGGCAGCTGGCAAAGGCTCTAATGAGCCTTCTAAGGGGAGTTATATTAATATAAATTAGATTTAGTAAATATCTAGGGGTTTCTGATACAGTCTCTTAATCCGAGGCATGAAGATCAACTTGGCTGTGGGCAATTAGCTTATCAGTTTATGGACTAAAAACAAGGATGAAGTCAGGTGAAATGAGGGGAGTCTCTATGGACTAAACAAGGAGGAAGCCAGGTGAAACAAGGAGAGACTCTATGGACTAAAAATAAGGTTTATGGCCTGACATTGTTTTCAGCTGCTAAGTGGGCAGAGCCCAGAGGCTGAAGCCAGGTGACATGGCCTGGCATTGTTTTCAGCTCCTAAGTGGGCAGAGCCCAGATTAAGCTGAAGCCAGGTGGAACAAGGAGAGATCCTATTTAGGGACAAGTGGATGGAGGGGGTGGGAAGGAAGAGGAGGAATGCCATACTAGAGAGCTCTGATGCTAGTGAGTCCTCACGCTAGAAAGAACCAATAGTTTCTATCCTCTGATGGAGAAAGTGCTGGTGGACTGATGGCCAGATCTCCCTGAGGCAGAAAGAAGCTGGTGAGCAGAGAAAGCCTCAGCAAAACAGCAACAGATCAAGGACTAAACCCTGTGGCTCAGCTTTTGCCTAGAGGGGTTTGACCAGTCCAAACAGTGGCCTGAATGGAACTGTGGCCAGCTTTAAAAACTAAGGCAGAGAGGCAGAGTTGCTGATACAAAGGAAATAAGTTGGCTTACAAATTGCTGAGGTCTCCAAGAGAAAAGAAAGCCTCAAGCCTTATTTAAGGTGAAACCGCCATAGCCAATTTACCCTGACGGATCTACCTTTGAGATATTCCAGAAGAAAGACTGCTAAGTGCATTAAAGGGTCGACCCCAGAGACTATGTTCCTGATGACTGAGGACCTGCCCCAGAGACTGTATCCTTCTAAAAGGTTATGAAAATAGTTGTAATAGTTATCAATAGGTTTAGTGGTTAGGTAATAAGGGTTGTAGTCATTCTTAGGGTTAGTAGTTAAGTGAATGTTTATAAGTGAATATAGTTATCAATAAATACTTATTGAATAATTTTAAAAGGTTCAGTTTCAGAGCCTGAAATGAGGAAATGGCCTGTATCTTCCAGCTACATGTGTGTGCTGGCTGAAGAGTCCCTAAGTGGAGTATAGGCTGAGAACTAGGGAACCCAAAGGGAGGGAGAGGGCCATAGAGGAGGTCTCAGTGGAGTGACTAGAAAAAGAGAAGCATCATATTCTAAAGGTACTGTACTTTGTCTGCCTAGAGGTGTTTCAGGAGAGCAGCCTTGGGAGGTGAACACAGTGCAGAAACAAATCACCAGTCCATAAAGCCTCAATAGAACGTCAAAAGTCTTACATCCTATAGGGAGTTAAAAAGATCCAATGTCTTGGCCCCTTAACAGACACCACTGAGGCTGTGAGGAATAACATAAGCCTGAGAGTGAAAGCAGCTAGTATACAGGTCAAACCTCAACAGAACCTTGAGCTCTTCTGTCTTAGCTTCTCCCTCCGTGAAATGGGAATAAAATATATTCTCATGGCATTGTCGTGGGGATTCACACAATGTTCAGCTGTGAATGCAAAGTGTCTAACAGTTTGTAGAGCACAGAAAATACTCAGTAATGTTCACCTTGCTTGTTACGGCTATGAATAACCAATATCCATAAAACCAATATCCATCTGGCAAGACAGAGCCAATATTGCAATCTCTTTAAATGTCAGAGACCGTGATGGCTCACCAGTCTCTGCTGAGTACCCCAAACAAACATCAGTTGCTATTCATATTTCATTCATTCATCTACACTTTGAAATACTTAATCTACATGGGAAATATCTCTAGCATTTAAGTTTTCCTGGCATTGTTCATGAAAATGTTTTCTTTTTTTTTTAAATACTTTATTTTTTTTTCTTCAAGTTACATCTCAGTAACAAACCCCTCCCTATTCCCCCTTCCTATCCCGCCCTTCCACTCTCTTCCCTCCAGAAGTTTCCCCTTTCAGTCCAACACCTGGTTCCTTCTCTTATAACAGTAAGTATTATACAAAACAATAGATATAAATATGCCACATTTATGAGAGTAAATTGGCCCAGTATACCTTCCCAATGTTCAGTTTATACCTATTTGGCCCCTGACTTTAACATTCTACTATCTACCCAACTCCATGAGTTTAAAGGTCTATATGTGACTCAACATTCATACTATCTTGCAACACACTTTTAAGAGTATCTTCTTAGATCTATAACACCCTCTTGATTCCTAAACAGTTCAAAATTTAACTATAAGATTCTATCTGTCTGTTCTTCAACCACCTCAGAGACCTGAGAGGGATAAATATATTTGCTTATATAGGAAGTGCAGAGCCTGCAGCTTCCAAAACTAAGAAAGAACATACCAATAACTGCCTGGACAGTTCCCATTTTCTCTCCATACATTCCAGCATCAATCTTCAGGCTTTGGGTCCTGTTTCTCTGACAGACATTTGTTGTAGAGCAGGGATTATGAAGGACTTACCTACCCTGTCTTGGCAGAGTTAAGCTGTCGACTTCCCTGCTACCAAGTTTTGTCCTTTTTGGACAACAGTCTGTCTGCAGTTGGTGCAAGGGGTTTTTTCATGCCAAGAGAAAGGCTTGCCACTAATTCAACCATCTTACAGTGGAGGTTCTTCGATGCTTATCTTCTACTTGGAGTAGAATAGGGGGTGCTGTCAGGCGCTGATTTGTCTCGATATCAAAAAAAAAATCTTGATTTAAGATAACATCTTTGAATGCCATATTCTGCAGATCTCTAGGGGTTTTTGAAGATGCCCTATCCATCTCTTGTATTTAGATAAGCAAATGTTGCTTGTCTCTTAGCAACTTGATTACTGGGTAGTTTAGAGAATATCTGTGATAGACTGTCACAGTAGCTAACAAAGAGTCATGTTTGCATGACTAGGAGTTTGTTTTAACTATCCTAGACCGTTTTAGACGGTTGGTATCAAGAGGTCAGAGCTTCACATTTTATTTTTAAGTATCTCTAGGTATGATACCATTGGGAAGCATTATCTTTAAATTTGTATCAATATACAAAGATCTATTCAATTGTGGTTAAATATACTCTTAATTATGTATCAATATACCAAGATCAATGCCTATGTAGCCCAATATAATCTTAATATTACGTCCATATGCAAGGGTCAATACCATTGTGGCCAACTATAATCTTAATTTTGTATCAATATACAAAGATCAATACCGATGTAATCCAATACAATCTTATTTTTGCACAATAAACAATGGTCAATACCACTTTAACCAAATAAACTACTAATTTTGTATCAATATACAAAGGTATAAGGGCATATTCAATAATCTGCCCCTTCTTCTTGGACCTTCCTGTGCTATGTCTATATCTCATTTTTCTCAAGCCCATGCACTCCTACATAGGAGAGGAAGAAGGATACAGAAAAGGAAAAGTAGGAATTCCCTGGGGCTAACCTCCAAAACCCATTAAGACAGGACCATTTATCAGCTTGTAGTCTCTTCCCCTACATAACAGAGTTTTCAGTTATCCTTCAAATAACCAAAAAGAAGGGCGGAGAAACACCCTCCCCACCCTCTGGGCATGGGACGTCGCTCTCTTAAAGTGACTTCCTGCTGATTTGGGTCGTAGTAGACCTGTTTGGGGCCCCAACCCAAAGAAAATGTTTTCAAAAGCAATTTAGATTATACATTCACAAACTTAGGAAATCATGTTTACAGAAGTGACACAGGCAGATTCCCCAATTTCAGAAGTTGTTTCTCAAGCATCTCCCTATACTACCATTGGCAATTAGCTAATTAACCAAGTTTTGCTAAAATTCAGTCTTAAGAACCTCATGGTGTTGCTTTGCTGCAGCTTTCTGTTTAATGCTGTCAGTGTGAACATACAGTCCACATTCAAAGAGCAAGACTGAGTCCAGTGAGAGTTAAGCCCAGATGCTGATTCAATGCTACACCCCACCACCACCACCACCTGGCCCAGAGCCTTGGAACCCAGCAGGCAATCAGGAACTATTTCTTGGGTGCATGCATGAATGGAATGCTCTTTCCTGGTACTTTAACAGGAATTAAATACATTTTTCCCCTGCCACAGAGTGGCTTAGAGTCCAAGACACACAATGGAGAATTTACATCAAAAATCAATTTGGTAAGACTTTGTATGAAACAGCTAGAGAACTGTAACTACCCTTAGACCCAAATTGCCCTTGGCTTGAGTATCTATGATTAAACTTTGAAATGAATTGCCCAGTGATTATAGGAGTGTAAGTATTTGTCAGGATAAAGAGACCCCCATGGGATCTCTCTTTCTCAGATTATTCTAGTGGACTTGTTGCACTGTTTCTGAGGACTGCTCAAGAGCTCACGTTACACAGCAGGTGCACTCGCTTTTGCTTTCGTTAATACCAGGTGAGGCCAGCTGTCTTGCTCCATCCTGATTGAACCAGACTTTCTGCTGCTTGCTTTTTCTTTTCAGCATTTCACTTTCTGAAAGTTTCAGGTCATGCTCCAAGACTGATCTATTTTTTTTCTTTCCAGGAGGAGGGGAGAAGCATTAGGTACCTGGCAACCAGCAAAACCAAGAGTGTTATCGTGGAATTCTTCAAAGCAATAAAGGGCTAGATGGAGGCTTCCTTGCTGGTACAACCAGGTCACAAGCCTTACAAGGCTTGAAGGGCATGGCTGGCTCTGTCCCCAGGGCGTACTCTGTTCCCATCTGGGCTTTGTTGCCTAGTGCGGAGTTGCTTCTCCTGGCTCCCAGCAGAACCTCCACGATCCAGGAATTTGGACCGAGTGGTAGAGACATCGCAGGCAGAGACGGCAGTCACCAGCTTCCTCCCTGTGATGTCTTGTGATTCAGGGCACACTCTGCTCCACTCTGTTAAAAGGGGGGTAGCATGTTGATGCTGGAGACGCAAGAGCAGAATCAAGCAAGGACACTACCATTTGATCAGAGTTGGTGAGTATGCAGCTCATTCCTGGTAACCATGGCAGGACATGGGTCACCCAGAGCCCAGACATCACAGTCTCTTTGCTGAGGGCTTCTAGTGTTCTTGGGGACTTACAGAAGCTGCAGGAGCTTTCAAAGTTGGACTTTATGCTTTCATTAATGACCCTAGACTAAAGCCCACTTTCGCTCCAGACAAACATACCCATGCAAATTCCTACTCCCTGGGTTCCAAGGTCATGCACATTTGTGCTCAGTTGTGGAGGGAAGAGCTGGGAAACAGGGCTTTTTCTCTTGGGTCTGTTCTAAAGGGAACACCACTGAGCCCCAGGCCTTGCTTGTAAGCTTAGAGAGGAAGTGCTTTGGACTGGGCCTCCCTGCCCCATCAAACTAGCCTGGTTCTACAGTTGAAGCACTTAGCAAAGATTGCTACTGTTCCATCTGTTGGTACAGCCAATGAAAGCACTCTGTTTTGCTCTCCTTTGGCGTTACTTTCTTACTCACAGCACCCTCTCTTCCTGGAAGGGCACAGTTCTGAGGAGGGACTTTCTTTGCATTGTGTTACTTACTCTTTGTGGAGTAATCCGAGTAACATGGAATCTAGTAGTCTAGGCCCAGTTACCCCATGCATTGGTCTTGAAGGCAAGGATCGTAATCTCTGTTGCCAGCATCCCTCCCTCTGCTGTTGTGCTCCCCACACCGATGAGTCACTAAGTTCTCTATAGTGCAGAGGCTGTGACTATAGCTGTGATGGCTAGTATGCTTGTGAAAATATCAACCAAGAATACACAATCCTTCTAGCACAGAAGATGATCTTTGACTGGGACTAAGAGTATAATTACTCATGATAAACATGACACAGTTATTAGCAAGCTAAGTAGCAAGAAACAACGAATAGGATGCACTTTTGACATTTTGTTTCCCAATGTAATGGTTCGTTTTGGTATGACTGAGACTTTTCCAAGGCCATACATGCAGTAAGTAACAGACGCAGATCTTCAAGCGTGTGGTTGAGTTGTCAGAAGGGTCCCAGTCCAGTCAAGTAGCCTGGGCAGGTAGGATCATGGTGGGTAATCAAGAAAGTGCAATGAGCCTGTCCTTTGGCCATTCTTGGCCACGAAAGCAGAGCTGGGTGCTCCAGTTCTCAGGAGACGGAACTTGTTCTCATCACCGTCACCAGCCTCCCTCCTTCTGCTTCTCCTCCCTCAAACTGCAGGTGTCTAGCTGCCATGCTGCCTCTCCTGAAGGTCACCCTCTTTCTCCTCTCCTCCTGCTTCTCAGCTGGAGGAGGTAGCCCCCCTCAGTGAAGGCCTGTGGTTGCTGAAGACTGAGTTTGCCCTCCACCTCTACCGGAGTGCAGCAGCAGAGAGAAACAGGACAAACTTTGTCATCTCGCCTGCTGGTGTGACTCTCTCCCTGGAGATCCTGCAGTTTGGAGCCAGGGGGAACACTGGCTGGCAGCTGGCAGGCGCCCTGGGATACACTGTGCAAGGTAAGAGGCTTCCTCTCTCAGAATTTCCTCTCACGCCTGGTCCCTGCTCCTCTCTGCTCAGGTGCCCTCAGGGGGTGCTCAGCTCCCAGTGTACACAGGGAAAGAGGAGTAGCCATGCTTGAGGCACTCGGGCTTTTGCAGTCATGCTTGTTATTGATTGTAGAGACTCCCTTCTGGCCTCGTGGCAGTATCTCAGTTTTGAGTCACTACCCTCTTTTAGAGTGTCTGCTGGACAGTGTGGGAAACACCTTATAAACATTCACAGAATGATTGCCTTAACAACCCTTTTGAGGTTGCTGACTTTATTGTCACCCCTATTTGGGGAAGTAGATAAGCATGGGGAGGAGACAACTTGCTGGGGGGTCACAGAGCCAATAAGGGGCCAGGGCTGGACTCAAACGCAAACTGTTTAGACCCAGGACTATGCTTTTGACCAACCTATTTTCATGATTCTGTGATTTCTGGGCAGTACTCAATCTGACATCTGTGTGTTCTGTTTCTTGCAACAGCTCTGCTAACTGCAATGAGAGTTTTTAGAACACAGCTCAGCCTGCATTAACGTACACTCCTGATACAGTTCAGTGCTTGACCAGCTATAGGCTAAGGCAGACATGGCCTTTCCTTCTCAATCTCATAAAAAGGTATCAACATAAAACTTAGTATGGTGGCTGAGGCAGGATTTCTCAGTTCTGGGTCAGCCTGTTATATAGCAGGAACCCCGTCTCAAAACAATGTCACTAAAAATTAGTGGAGTGGTCTTTGGATGAATTAAGATATGTCAGAAGGGACAATAAACAATTCTAACACAGCCTGGGCATGGCTTCCTTTGGCAGTGGATCCTTGAGCTGGCAAGTCAAGGTTAGCACTCAACATGTCAGGTGCCAAGTACCACCTGAACTGCCTACCCTCCTCCATGCATAAAGCAAGTCTTATAACCCTGCTGGAAAACAGATAGGTTTGTTCTCTCTAGGGACAACTGAAATCAAAGATAGTTTTTAGAACTTGGCTATTCTCAGCAATTATACCACAGCAGTGTACCTGTGCACAGGCCCCCATTAGAGTCAGCATAGTATGATTTACCAAATGTTGTGGGCTATATGGGCTATAGCTTGTCAGGAATTTTTTTTATGCGCATGAGGAGAACTCTAAAGGTAGCAACTCTATCTCGGGGGAGCAATACGTGTAGATGAGGGGTGGATGCCGTGTGTTTTTGTGATTCCACCAGCATGTCAAAGGCTCCCCAGAAGATAGCAGATGGTTGAGCTGGTCAGGAAGAAGAAATGTGAATGCAAAAAAAGAGGCAGGCACTTCAGCCTTCAACAGAGTGTCAGACAACTCAGGATGGTTGCAGTGGGACATGCAAGACAGGGTCGGTTCTGAGACCAGATCTCCTCATGGTACTTGTTTAGCTGGTTGATCAAGCATGATGATGAAATCAGGGCTTCCACAGAGCCCACTAGATACTGGCCAGATCTCAGGGATTCTATGCAAGACAATAATCCCCCTCAAGTTTCTGAACCACACACTGCTTTGTCATTGTATGGAGACATCGTCTGTCAGTAAGAACAGGGGCAGGCCATTCTCAGAGTCCTGTTCATCACTCCCTCCATTTTAGTTTCACGTTGCCCTGCTTAAAATCATACACCAACGCCAGCTGCCTGCTTCAGCCTGTCTTTCTTTTACAAGATACTACAGGGCTGGAAAGATGTCTCTAACATAGAAGTTAAGAGCTCATACTTCACTTTCAGAGGGCCCAAATTTGGTTCCAGCACCCATGTCAGGCAGCTCACAAGGAGATCCAATACCCTCATTTGGCCTCTGGGGGCATTGTATTCATGTGCACAAACACATGTACATAGAATTTAATTTTTAATTTATTTTTTATTTAAATATAATTACATCATTTTCCCTTTTCCCTTTCTTCCCTCAAATCTTTCCTATGCATACCCCCTGCCTCCTTGCTTCTTCTTGAAATCATGTCCTCTTTTTATTTGTTATTGTTACACACACACACACACACACACACACACACACACACACGTATATATACCTAAATATTAAAAAAAAACCTGTTCAGTCCATTTAATGTTACTTGTACATGTATGATTTCAGGGCTTGGCCACTTGGTATTGGATAACCAATTAGGGAAAGGCTCTTCCCAGGGAAGGCTATTTCTTACTCTCTCAGAGTTCCTTAGTTGCCTGTAGTTCTTTGTCTAGGGCTGAGGCCCCATGAGATTTTATTAACTATTAGAGTTGTACTTGTTCTGGTCTTGTTTAGGCTGCCATATTCTTGAGATCTCATGGGTAAAACTTCCCTTTCATTTGTAGAAGACACAATCTCACAATAGATTTCTTGGTCCTCTGGCTCTTACAAGCTTTCAGACCCCTCTCTTGCTATGTTCCCTAAGCCAAATGTGCAGGAGTTGTGCTGCTGATGTTATCAGTTGGATCTGGGCACCACAGAATGACTTGTGTGCTGCATTTTGACCAGTTGTGATGTTCTGGAAATGGTCTCCAATCTATTTCAAAGAAGTTTCTTTGGTGAGGGTTGAGAGCTACTCTTATCTGCAGTTATAAAAGATAGATATTTGGAATGTGCTTAGGAATTATGCTGGGTTAGTAACGTGGTGGTTGTAAGTACTCCTCTAAGATCCATGACCTCACTATCCCTCCACCCCCAGTAGTTGGATAGGCTTCCCATACCAAGGATGATTTTCCTCTTGTTGAGTGGGCCTTAAGTTCAATTAGAGAACTATTGGTTACTGACAAGATACAAGTGCCACTACTGAATTTTAGGGGGTTTGTGACATACTGGTCATTGTTATGGTTCTGCTGGGTATGATTACTTACTGGCTGCTCTCTTCCCTTGGAAACTTGAATAACAGCTTCTAGTACTCTGAAAGCTTGTCCTTTCAAGTCAGATTCAGCTTGGGTTCTCTAGATCTTATGTCCATGGGGAACACATAATCTCCAATTGTTCCAGCTTCTAAGCATTTTCGTTCTCTCTTTTTTAAAAAAAAAACTTTTTTTTTATTATGTATACAGTATTTGCTCTACATATATGCCTGGGCAGATCTCAATGAGGCTGGCTGTGAGCCACCATGTGGTTGCTGGGAATTGAACTCAGGACCTTGGGAAGAACAGCCAGTGCTCTTAACCTCTGAGCCACCTCTCCAGCCCAGCATTTTCGTTCTCAATCTAGGTAAATTAATGAAAACATCATAGCATACAGGCCTCAGAAAGGAAGGTGGTCTAGTCCCAGGAAAAGAATTCTGTTTTGTAATGCATATTGAGTTTTCTTTCATGACTGTGTCATTTGATTTTCACAGACAAACTAACACAAGAGGAAAATGGCTTGGCAAAACTTAGCAAGTGACAGAGCCAGAGTTCAAGTTCCAGATTATCGATTCGAAATCCTGTACTCTCTCCAGAGTTCCCCAGCCCTGGCAGGGCCAGGAAGCAGTTGCATGAAAATATAAGCACCCGCTTTCTCTCTTTCTCTTCAGGGGCAGCTTCATCATCTTCCCAGAACAACCACCCCTGTTGGGGATCTCCTGCACTCGCCCCTCTCAGAGTTCTTGAAATTTAAAATATCTGTGTTTAGAAGACAGTTCTCATAGTTTGAAATTTTATGGACATGAACCTTCCAGAGTCTAGAACTTGGCAAAGGCCAGAACCTTCCAGAGCCCAGACCCACCAGCTTTGGAGTCAACTATCAGATGAGCTAAAAGGGTGGTTTTTTTTTAGTAACTGTGGGTTTTCTTCTTCCTTTTCTTTCTCAGCACCCTGTTAAAATTATAGGCCTAATTATAAGCCCTCACCCTACACCTTTTTACTTTAGGAGCAGGAGGCTGAGCAGAAGCCAGCAGTGACAGGGTTCCTCTTGGAGAGCCTTGTCCTTGCTCTCAGACCATTCACTTTTGCCCCTATAGAAGGCTTTAGAATAGCAGTTCTCAACTGTGGGTCATGACCCCTTTCACAGGGGTCACCTAAGACCATCGAAAAACACATATATTTATATTATTTTTTATAACAGTAGAAACATTACAATTATGAAGTACCAACAAAAATAATTCTATGGTTGGGAGTCACGACAACATGAAGAATTGTATTAAAGGGTCGCAGCATTAGGAAGGTTGAGAACCACTGCTCTAGAATGTAGTCAATATAGCCCCCAACCTTTCCATCCATCTCCCCAAAATCTAGGTGCTCTACAGCTCCTGTTCATCTGGAGAACTCTCCCGAGCAGTGTCTTCTCAAACCCAGCCATTCCTCGTCCTGTGGGCTACGAGATGAGGAGGCAGTTCTACCTCCAGCATGGTGACCCTAAGCAAGTGATGAGTGGACCTAAGCCTCAGCTGCCTCCTCCTTACAGCAGGAGGAACATATCCCTTACTTCAAAGTGTCACCGAGAGCATTCGTTGTAACACAGACTGTGGAGTGTTCTGTGCAATGTCTGTAGACACCACCAAGCTTTAAAAATTTACTGTAGCATTGCACACTCTGGAATATACATAAAAGCTCTTTGTGCAGATGGGCAGGGATAAGTCAGGTTCATCACATAAAAACACACTTACAGCATGCTGCTCTGCTGCTTCAATGATTCTGGCTCCGAGGATATTCACCCCAGGCTGTATGGTTGCTTTTCTCTTCTGTGTGATGAAACACCTGACAAAAGAAGTTTAAAGGGACCGGGTTAGCTTGGTAAAACCCTGGATATGAGACCTCAGAGAAGATGTGTTGCCCAGGCAGCTACACCGACACACAGCAAATAGATAGATTTATCTGGGAAGAGGAGCCTTAGCTGCGAAAATGCCTCTGTCAGATTGTCCCATAGGCAAGTCTGTGTGGCATTTCCTTGATCAATGATTGACGTGAGAGGACCCAGCCCACTGCGGGTGCTGTCACCTGGGCAGGTGGTTCTGGATTGTGTGAGAAAGCAAGCTGAGCAAGATTGGGGGGTCAGGGGGCAAGCCGGTAAGCAGCACTCTTCCATGCTTTCTGCTTCACTTCTTGCCTCAGGGCTCCTGCCTTGAGTCTCTGCCCTGACTTCCCTGGTTAATGTACTATGTAACTATAAGGTAAAATAAACCCTTTCCTCCTCAGGTTGCTTTTGGCCATGGTCTTTAACACAGCACAGAATTCCAACCAGGACAGCACTACTCAACCATGGCCCATCCTTGTTACAATACTGCGGAGAACGCTGTGTCTCCCTGTTAGAAATCCCATCGTGGCACACCCCGACCTGCCATATCCCAGCTCTAGACCCTCCTGCAGAATTCAGCAATGTCCCTGAATCAGGAAGTCAGGAAAGCGCAGATTTGCCTCCTTTTTAAGGCACTGGCAGGCTCTCTGCCAGCTAGATTTGTTTGTGGATTTCGACTAGGGTAGCTATGTCATTTCCAGCGAGGGGCTTTTGGCTGGACCCACCTTCCGAGACAACCTGCATGTGGGGGTCGTGCAAGCCCTTACAAACACTCCTTTCTCACAGACCCAAGAGTGAGAGAATTCCTGCACACTGTTTATACCACATTGCACAACTCCAGTCAAGGCATCGGGATGAAGCTGGCCTGCACCCTTTTCATGCAGACCGGAATGGCCCTGTCTCCCTGCTTTGTGGAGCAGGTCTCCTGGTGGGCCAACAGCAGTCTGGAGCCAGCTAACTTCAGTGAGCCCAACAGCACCACCACTGAGGTCTCTGAAGACACATCCAGACAGAGCACAGGTAACAGAAAACCATTTCCCTTGGCAAGGCTGAGGGCTGCAAAGAAATAGTGCAACCGCCATTTGTCGGAAGCCATGGTAAGGTTCAGTGTACCCTGACCTACAGCAGAAATTGAGATGACAGACCCGCCCTTGAGGGACATGAGTGTTCTGGGAAGCAACCACAGCTGACTTGCCCCCCCTTTGTTCCTCCCTCTTTGCACCCCATCATAAATACACATGTATACACACACACACACACACACACACACACACACACATTCTTGGGCATACAGACAGAACCACAGAAAGGGGCTCCTCAGAGCCTACCACCTCTGAAAATACCCTGTAGGATCTGACCCAAGTCACTCTCTCCAGGGCATTTCTCACAGAGCTCTGCTTTCACCTACAGCTAACCTCATGTGACAGCAAAATGCAGCAGGGGCCAAAAAACTTAGGTTAAGGAAACACACACAAAAGAGACAAGTTATACCCAATATGTTTCACTTGGTTCTATTGGATGCTTGCTATGCACAATCCTGTCACCATGACAGCCACCAAATGCTATGAATGTTACAAAGTGAGTGGAAGTGACTAGCATGAGCCAACTTTTTTATTTATTTAATGCTGCTTGAAGTCTATTGTTCCATTTCACTCACCCTTTGATCCTAAGAGGTGGGTGATGTCTCCATCTTATAAATGGAGGAGGTGAAGCAAGGGCTGAGTTTCCAACTTGCCCATGGGCCACAAAGCCAGGATTCTGACCCAGCTCCTAAAGCTGCAGTGTTCTTGGCAAGCACACAAAAGACTCAGATAAATGGAGAATGTTCAAGATCCAGGGTTGTTTAAAAACAGAACAGCTGGGCTATATGTGGACTGGAGGGTATACTCCCTAAATATTTTCAAATGCTGTATGCTGTCTTTGGCAATTTACTTTTAAAGGAGTGATCCTTGGGGCCAGAGAAATGAATGGTTCAGCCATTAGGAGGATGGACCAGGTAGCTCACAACTGCCTTTAACCCCTGCTCTGAAGGATCTGACACCCTCTTCTACCATAAGGCTACCTGCTTTCATGTGCACACACAGACAAACACAGACACATAGTTAATTTGTTTGTTTTCAAGACAGGGATTCTCTTGTGTAGTCCTGGCGGTCCTGGACTCACTTTGTAGACCAGGCTGGCTTCGAATTCACAGAGATCCACCTGCTTCTGCCTCCTGAGTGTTGGGATTAAAGTTGTGCAGCACCGTGCCTGTCTTAAAATATTTTTTTAATTATGTCCTCCTTAATTATGAAGGGATACATTCAAAATCCAACAGAGGTATTCTCAACTCCCAGCCTGATTTCTCTTTAAGAAAAAGAAAGATTTGGTCTTTCTCAACCCAAAAGGGATGAGTGTGGAGCCTATCTGCTCAGATTCAAGTGCAATGATCTTTTTTGGGTGACTGGGTGTGTGACCAACTCCCCTGAGCCTCACTTCTCTCATCTGGGAAGTGAAGAATGACAACAAAGTCATAAAGATTTCTACACGCAGTTAGGCAGAGCCTAACAGAGTATATTTATTAAACAGTTGAAGGCCTGGGACAGAAGCTGTCTCTGCAAGGAATGGTCTGCTTGCTCCTTCCTGTTCTTACATGACATTTTTAACCACAGCTCTCCTAACACTGCATTCTGTTCACAGTTATCTCCACAAAGGTGTGCCAAGGGATGCAGCTCATCAAGTAGCAGCTCCCAAGGTGGGGGCAGTGCAGTCTTCTCTAGTCATAGAGCCTCATCCGTGCAAGCTTCTGCCTGGGGAGACAGTGCCTAATGATCTCTGGGGCATGACTCAACAGAACCAGGGAGGGAGGCCCCACTGAATGCCTGCTAACAGGAGGGCTATAGTTAAAATTCGAAGGTGGCCTCACTGCCCTGGAGCAGGAGTGCTGTCATCAGGGACCCAGCCTGATCCGTGTTACTTTCCATTTCCGTGACAGTAAGTTAAAAGCCAGTTAGTGTGGCCGCTGTGGGTCCCTTGGCAACATAAGGAATTAAAGCTTTTGTAGTAAATTGAAAATAACATGAATTAGGAGAGGAGAGGAAAGAAGAGGAGGAGGAGAGAGAGAGAGAGGCTCTTCTGTCTATAGGTGAAGGCCCAGGTAGCCCACTGTGGGGACAGGCTGGTGCCCTGTCTACTCGGCTCTCCATTATGAGCACCATGACCTTCCAAAGTAACTGGCAGAAGAGATTTTCTTCCATGACCTCGAAGACCCTGCCTTTCACCTGTGCCCATGGCCTTGTCCTTCAAGTCCCAGCAATGCACCAAGTAGCAGAGGTCAGCTATGGTAAGTCCTCCTCCTCTCCACATTTACAAAGTTGGAGAAAACCCAGCAAAGTGGGCAAGGGAGGGGAGGTAACCTCTGTTTTACAGGACTGGATAGGCATGTGTTTCCATAGAGGCCATTCTCTGTGCTGTGGATAGACTGAAGGAAAGCCCAGGGTAGCAGGAGACTTATAGAGAGGCCTTGGATGGTGTGTCCATCTGGATGCTGAGGACACAAATGTGGAAGAAAACCTGATTTCATGCTTAACATTGATCCCCACACTGCATAAGAACATGCTTATGTGAAATCAAACATACTTGGACCAAATACCTCTCCTAGAAGATACTTTTATGACAGGACACCCAGCTAGGACCAAATGAAGGCTAAAATGCCTCCAGACTAAAGGGCTCCCTGGCCCTGAGATGTCATTGTTCCATGTGGCCCTCCTGCTCATGGCTACTTGTTCTAATCAGTAGGGGAGGTTCCCAGTGCCATCAGCTGCCTGGTGGTCCCCATGTGTGTGCTGTAGATGCCAGTGGACTCTGTGCTAAGGGTGAGCTACAGCATGCAGTGGGTTCACCTAGCACATGTCCCACCTTTCTCTACATTCTCCTTAGCAGCACCTCAACCCATTCAAGCTCAGTCAGTGTGTTCTGTCGTCTGTCCCATCACATCCTTCTGTAATTGCCCACTGCCTGGTGGTCTGAACTTGTCTTTGCCTACAGACTTCCAGCTGCCCCTCCCTTGCCCTGTCTGTTTAGGTTACAGTCAGAAATGATCAGTCTTCAAGTCAAACCTAGATAGAATGTATGGGGTTATTTTTTGGGGGGGGGGCATGTCTGTGGAGTGTTTTAAGAGTTGGATATTTTTCATATGAAATGTAGACTTAAAACCTTTCTTGAAAATTAAGATGTAACACAAAGAGCCTGGACCCTAATAAGCTCAGACTGGATGGCTCCCTCAAACACTACCCCAGCAGGCCCAGCGGCTCTGTGGATCCTTGAGTAAGGTCCTATAGAGGATCTCAGAGGTCTTTAGGATCAGTAAAGAAGCCATGTCACCCAACAGTTCCCAGTATCAGATTGCTTTCTGAGGCTGGGGAGGACACCCTGTTTTACTGTTGCTGTCTTGTAAGTCTGCCTAACTCAGGATGTGGCACTGTTAGGGTTCCCTGGCTCCTGGGATAGAGCTAATTCCTGACCCACTGAATGCCTAGGCCAGTTTCAGGATGCTGCAGGCCATGAGGTAGATGTTCTGGAGCTGTTATACCTGGGAAGGGCGGCTAGTTTGTTCCTGGTACTTCCCCAAGACAAAGACACCTCTCTGGACCACATTGAACCACACCTCTCAGCCAGAGTCATCCAGCTCTGGACCACCAGGCTGAAGAGAGCCAGGATGGATGTGTTCCTACCCAAGTGAGTGGCTACATCTTCCTTATGGGTAGTTTCTGTGGTAGCCAGTGGGGCTTGCTAGTAGAGCCAAATGGTCAGACTCTAAGGCCCATCCTCCCAAAATCACTACAGAGTAGATCATGGTACATACAGAGTTGAGTTAACTTCCTAGATCTTCCCAAGACGAACTTCACTAGGCTGACTCAAGTCTCTATCCCCTTGCTCCAGATTCATGTCACTGTGGGATGAAAAGGTACACGGAGGCTTCTTGCACCTTGTGGGTACAGCTAGCTGTCTTTGCTCCCAAACCAAAGAGACAAGATGACTTATGTAGCTGAGAAAACTTAGATGTAATTCTAGTCAGAAGCCAAATTAAGACCAAAAATTCAAGACTTTTCCAAGCATGGTGGTAGAGTTGTAAGTCCAGATAGTTGGGATGATGGTGAGCTCAAAGCCAGTCTGAGCTACAAGAGTGATTCCTACCAGTCTGAGTAATTTATTGAGACCCTGTCTGTATTAGCTACTAAATTCAAGGCTTGATGTCTCTGTGTTGAAGATAACATTTGTTCTAAGTGAAGAGGTCCCGTCCTTGAAGAAAATCCAGGAGATACAAATATAAATTGGAAAAAAAAATCCAATGACAGTGCTAGATCTTGTTTTCCAAATCAGAGATGTTAGCAAAATCCATTGTTTACAAAAGGGCTCTACCTAGACGTTTTCAGATGATGAGTTTGTCTGGCAATTTGAAACCAGAAGAAGATTCAGCATAGTTTTGTAGATCAGCATGAAGCCCATAGTGTTGATGTCTGGGAGCTTATTGGCAGCATGTGAATTCTTCACTCACCTGGTCACACGCCAAGGCCAGGGCTCCCAGAGAGTAAAGGCAAAGGCCTTGGCAGTGTTCTCTCAGGCAGTTAAAAGTAAGTCCATCTCCCAGAACAAAAACATACAAGGAGAGCCCCAGGGAGGCAGGGGCCAGGTCTACAACAAGATCAGGCATAGCAAGGAGCCAAAGTGAACTCAAGCCTATCTCTCAAAACCAAATTCTCAGCCCCTACCAAAGCCTCGGATCTAGTTACACTTGGCTATAACTAGTGCAGGAGGAAAGAGAGCTCTTGCAGTCAACATGGAGAGAAAGTGTAGCCCAGTGAAGAACTTGCTATCTCACACAAAGATGAGAAGCTTGGCCTGGAGTGGCTCATTTAAGAAGAATCAAATTTCGCTTAGTTTTAATCCTTAGCTTTTGAGCCTTATGGTGAGGAGTTACTTGTTGTTTGTCTTTGATACTTTGTGGGTTCTTCTTTTTCCCACTCCCATCTATTTCACACCCTATCACTAGATAGGAAAGGAGAGAAAGAGAGAGAGAGAGAGAGAGAGAGAGAGAGAGAGATTTGAATCTAATTACTTCCTTCTTGTTTCTTCTTTGAGCATGACTACTAACAAACCTTAACCAAGTCCCCTGAATGACCAACAGCACACCCTACCTACCAGGGCTCTAGCATTTATATAACTTCAGAAAAGTTCCAAGAATTCCAAATTCCACACAATTGAAGAAACTATCTGCAGCTGGGAAAAGCACCCCTCTGCTAGAGCATGAGGCAAATCATAGTCAGGTGCTGTGAAGCAGCCCATATCCCCATACCTGGGACTAAAACAAAAACACCTTCTTATAATATTTCTATGTTTTAAAAGAAACCAAAATTCCAGAATTCTCACAACAGAAGGCTTGCTTCTTCAACAGCAAACGTAAAGTGCTTTGTCCTGGGAAAATGTTGGTGTGCTGATTCTTTTGGCTCTCAATGGTTTACTGGGCAAATGAGGGCTGAGCTCCCTCTCTATTACACATCAAAGGCACATACTGCACACAGCAAACATGAAAGCGTGTTACACAGTAGAGAAAGCTACACAAGGTGCCACAGAAGGTGCTATATAAGGCATTAGAGCTTTTTTTTTGGCATCTACTATGTGTGAGATTCCACCCAAATGTGAGCAGCAAAGTGCTAGTGTCCTGGCTGGACTCCATATTCCCATAGCTCAGATTTGAATTGAGATGCACCACATACTCATTAGGTCATCTTGGGCAGGTTTCTTAAATACTTTCTTTATGCCTTGAATTTTCCATCTACTGCAAAAGGAATAGCATCCATTACATGAAGATGAAATAATTTCTATGAAGGTCTCATCATAGTGTCTAGCACAGTGTCACTACTCACTATTCATTTATTTTATTTTTATTTTAATTAACTTACATTTTATTAATATTAATTAAAATGAGCTGAGGTAGACTCTTGATCATTTATGGTGTCACAATAGGAAGCAGATTGTTCTGTGCATCCTGAGCACACTATGCAAATTGGGCTTTAGCTGGGGGTGGAGCTCAAGTTAATAGAATGTTTTTTCTAGTATGTAGAAGGTCCTGGATCCCACTAGTAACATTTTGAAAAAGTCAGAAAACAGCTGAGTAGGACAGTAACAGCTGAGGAATGGACAGTTATTTAAAGGTAGTCAAGGGAAACAGGGTCATCACAAATGAGCAGTGTGGATAAAGCTGAGGGTCAGGTTAGTCCCAGGTATTGGGATTTAAGGCACAGGACAATGAAAACCTACAGTGTGGTAGGGAGTCCAGCGTGCACTGACCTCCAATTAGAACCTTATACTTCATGCAGTATTATGAGAATAATGTGAATTCTAAATGTCAACTGATAGTTTGCTCTTGTTTTGCAGGTTTAGGATCCAAAATCAGTTTGACTTAAAAAGCATTTTAAGATCATGGGGTATCACTGACCTTTTTGACCCACTCAAAGCTAACTTGAAAGGAATTTCAGGTAATAATTTTTCAATTCTTCCAACCTTTGGGGGACATTATGTTTGGGACAGTTCTGTCATACTCTGATTAAGGGGTCTTTATTGTTTCCATAGAGTTTTTGATAGTAAGCACTGTATAAAAGAATAAAGTGGTTGACTTTGTGTAAGAATGTGGTTCTTCTGATAACAGTCAAGTTTTGATTAGATTTGATGGGTGAGGGGTGCTCTTTGGGGCATGGTTTTTGGAAACCACTTCACAATGGGACAAGTGGCCATAATAAAGAGCCCACCCTCTGCAATAACCAGACTCTCTTCATAAGAAGACTGTAGGCAGCACCAGAAACTTAATCATGCCCTCTGCTGTAAGAATTTTGTAATTTTGGTTTCTTTAAAAAATGTAGAAATGTTATGGGAATATATTCTCATTTTAATTCCAGTTGTGGGGGTATGCGGCTGCTTCACAACTGATTATGATTTGCCTCATGCTCTGCCAGGGGCATGGTTTTGTCAGCTGTAGATAGTTTCTGTGAGTATTTGACATTTGGAATTCTGGGGACTTTTCAGGTCCCCTATATGTTGTTGGTGGCTGGTTGGTAGTTGGATGCTGTTGATTTTGATTTGTCAAGTAGTCATGCACAAAGAAATGAGAAGAAATTAGATATTCTGACTGCATAGAGATCAAACTTGCCCCCAAAGAATTTGATGCTCTTGATCAGCAGGAAGTATAGTCTAACAATAACAACACCCAAGGGGTGGAAAAGGGTAAGAGAAATGAACCCATAAAGTAGCTGCATTCTGCTGTCACACCAGCGTCACGGTCATCCCTTTTCTACCCTTTCCCTCCTGGTTGCTGTTAAGTCCTCCTGCCTTTTGTAATGACCTAAGCACAAATCCTTCCTTTATCCATTCCTCAGATTTCCCAGGCTTTCACGACCTTGTCAAGATGTTCCTCTTCCTAGCATCCATGTTCAATTTCTTTTCCATGGCTGACATGCAACTGCTGATCAGTAGGGGCTGTGTTTGCCTGTGATCTGAGCTTCCATTGCACACCAAATGTAGGGAAAGGAATGCTAACATCTACTTTTGGGATTTCTTGAGGGAACTGTTGGCTCAACTTCTGCCAGCTCAAAAGGCCCTGGATTGTTTTTACTCTGCAGATGACCTGCTGCAGTATTCTTGGTCTTGACACTGCCTTTACTTGATGAACTTGAAAGTTACCATTTTAAACATCAGATCATTGTTAATCCCAGCACTTGGCAGAGGCAGGCGGATCATTGTGAGTTCGAGGCCAGCCTGGTCTACAAAGTGAGTCCAGGACAACCAGGGCTACACAGAGAAACCCTGTCTCAAAAAAACCAAAAAAAAAAAAAAAAAAACATCAGATCATTGGAACATATGGTACTAAAATTTTGGTCAGAATCTTCCTTCTTAACCACAGAAAATAATGGGAGTTTGATCTTCAGGTCCTGGCTTGTGTTTTAGATGTGAGCCGACAGAAAAATTGCAAATTACTTATTAAATAAGGTATGGCAGGGTATATCTATTCAGAGTACTAAAAATTGGCCATCTTGGGGCTGGGACTTCATAGAGTGCTTGCTGAGTATACAAAAAGTCCTGGGTTTCATCTCCAACACTGCAACACTATAACACACACCCACACTTATTGTCAAGTTTTTCCAGTGTCCACAATGCTTGGTATACTATTAGACACAAGGCAATAATTTTCACTTAGTTGGAAATTTAAACCAGAAAATTTCCTTATTGACAGGCATGCTTTGACACTGCAGGAGAGGAAAACAGAACAGCAAAGTGATCAGTGGCAAGAAAGGAGCAAGGCACAGCCAAGTTACACATACCCTTTTTTTTTTTTTTTTTTTGGTTTTTGGGCAATCATGTTGTCTTCTCAAGGCTCCAGAGTTCAGCTATGGTATCCCTATGGCTAGTGGAAATTCTATTACTCTTTTATAGTCATCCAAATGAAAATTTTTAGGGTGCTGGGTTCAGTACCCAGTTCCAGAAGGGGGTAAAGGCCTCTTTGAGGCTATTCTTGGCCCTCTCTTCCACATCACTGTATTCAACTAATCTGCTTTACTGTTACTCCTTCATAATCCCTGACCTGTTTTCCTCAGTATATGAGAAAAACACTCAAATGTTCAATCTTGTGTCCATAAACAGTAATGGTCTTCATCCGTATCTTGCAGTCCCACTATAAAGAAAATACCTATGGCCTATAATGAGAGCAATCCACTGTTTTTGAGAATCTCTCACTGGGATCCGACTACACTCTATGGGCAAGCAAGCTATGAAACTTCCCTACCTCTCTCTTACTCCCCCCAGCCTTACGTGAATTCAAGGAATCAAACTTGGGTCCTCACCTCACGCTTGCACAGCAAGAACTCTACCAACTGAGCCATCACCTCAGCCTGTCACCAAGTCTTCTGAGTACCATTCAGATGACACACATCTAACACAATTCGTTTTCTTACCTTTGTTCAAACCAGTATATTTATAGGCTCACAGATCTAGCTTACTTTATAATCCGACCATCATTTGCTTTTATCAAACAAGCAGCTACTTATATTAAACATAATCTAAAGCTGTTTTCTTGCTATAGAAGTGAAGCCGAGTCACTGGGACAGACATCATGTAAGTGGTGATAGTTAACATTTTTAATATTTTTATATTTATAGCTTGGCAACGAAGATAATTCTTTCCAATGCTGTTCTTTAAACATAACCCAAGATCCCTCATGTCAGTACCCAAAGTGGGCTTTTGCCTGTTCTAGAGGCAGGACGATTGAAGTGTTAGCATTCCAAAAATGGGAAGTCACCACCAAACTCACCAATTGTATGGCAGAATGTCGTTTTAAATTTTTTTCATTGTGTGTGCATGCTGGAGCGGGGGAGCACATGAACACGGCACATATGTGGAGGTCAGGGGACAACTCTGTAAAGTCACTTCCTCCTTCCACTTTCATGTGGGTTCCAAGGACTGAAGTAAGGTCATCAGATTTGTGAGGAAAACAACTTTATTTGCTGAGCCATCTTACCAGCCCCATCTGCAGTTTTTTATCAAGGAAATTATCAATTAACAGAGCCACACTCTCGTCAATTAACAAAGGAGTACCAAGTTTTTCACTACTGAGGGAGCTCAACAAAGCCTTTCCTTCAATTCAGTTCCAAAGGCAGAATCACAATTCTCCTTCCCCAGCTAAAAAGCATTTCTGCTCCTTCTTGGCATTATTTTAATTAATTATTTATTGAAATATTTATCAATACTTCAAAGCTCACCTGAGCCCAGATACAGCTCTCTCTCTCCCTCCTATTTCTACAGACTACAAAGTTAGAGAATTGTTCATTCTCCCTCTCACTAAAGTGAACAGGTAAGCACGTGTTCTGGGTAGTCCCTTCCCTTGTGGACCATCAGCAAGCTTTGACACAAACTCATGCCTCCAGTTCAGGAGGTAGTCCTTGTGTATAAACTCAACACTCTTTAGACTTTCATAACCAGGTAGTCAGCTTCCAATTTCTGTTCAAGCTATATGCTATGACTTGAATAAGCCATACAGCACATGAATTAACTTGGGCAATAGTAAGTCAACACTGCACAGAAAGGAATAAGGAAGAATGGAGAAAGCAACCAACTACAGCTAGTTTCTGAGCCATTTAAGAGTCCTCCTACCACTTTTTATATCCTGGGCCAGCTGCAATGATATATTACACACCCACTCTTCATTTCTTAGTAGCTAAGTAAAAAGATGAAAAAGGTAAGCAGCTAGCTCTTCCCAAAGGAAATCATCATTATCAGAAAGATAAAAGGAGGTAAATGATGTCCAGTCCCTGTCCTGATGAGGAGCTGAGGTCCAAATGCAGACAATAGTTTACAACTGTGTGACCAACAGTATACAAAATGACAGCTACCAACCAAGGGGGTGGGAATTACACTCTGGCCAAAAGACCAGTATGCTTTGTCCTTCTGGATATCACACCATTTCTTTGATGCATTTATGTACCAAGTATTATTCTGAAAGTTGGGCAAAGCAGTAAAGTGAATATGCCATAATTTCTACTTGCTACAGCTAAAAGTATAAGGGGGAAGAGGTACTCTCCAATAGGAGGTGCTAGAGAGGTAGAGACAAGTATACTGGGAAGAAAGGCAGAAGAATCCCACACTTGCTGCACACTAACATGTAATACAGGCACAGAAATGTTTATAGCTGGCTGTGATGTGCTTTCCAGAAAGTTCAGTTCGTAAACTGGGATTAAACAGAGGTGGGGATGCTTCAGGGTTGACAGCCATGTACCGTAGTCCTGCTGGAGCCACTCACAACAGCAAATCGACAGTTCCAAGGAAGTTTCCTACTCACAACATGAATCCATTAATCTGTATCTTCCACATTTAACTAAGGAGCCTGTCTACACAGCAGCACCTATAAAGCATTCTGAGGGCAAATTTTTGGTTAACAGGTGTGTGACCTTTAATGGCACTAAGCAGATGTCAACAATTTAGAAAAGCAAAGGCCAGGAAAACCCCTCAACTTTTTCTGGTTATTTCATTAGTGGCATAGTATTTCAATAGCCACATTACAAAAGTGGTCAAACTACAGTCAGAACACAAGAAAAAGGAAGAACTCAAGCTAATCTACAGAAAGATCAACTCTTACCAAAGATACAGAGAGACGTGATGTTGGTGCATACTGGCTATGAGTAGTGTCAGCTATGGTTAGGCAGACATTGACAATTATTGGGTCATTCTTAGACTCTGGGGTCAGATGGGGGAAAATGGCTTGAGCAATTCACTAGCTTTACAAAGATACTGAAACAGCGCAACATAGCTTACTGAAAATGCATCATTCATATGAGTCAGTGTCACTCCTTACAATGATCCAGACCCAGGATTTGCTTATGTTAGTTGACGGGACTTCAAAGTGAAGCTGTACTCATTTAATCATATGGAAATGTTCAGACAGTTTAAAAGTAATGAAGTCACAGACAGTAAAACCTCAACTGGCAAAGATGCATTTTATAAAATTCCTTTTAATTTTGGCACTGTTTGCTCAATGGGCTAGAAGAGGCTAATCACAAATAAAAAAAATCTTGTTTCTTCTCTCAAAGACAAGCAGAAACACGCCACTGTTCAACCAATGTGATATCCACTGGTACCAAGTGAATGTCTATTTAGACTTCTTCCTGTTGCTCTTGCCCACCCTCTACTGCCAGCTAACAGCTGTTCCTCACAGCAGGAATAACCATCTCCCAATATCCCATGTTCTCAATTACACTGATGATACTTAAGAATCTGTATCCTATACTGGATTTCAGTTTGATGTGACCTTCATGGGCCATGTCTTTGCATGCACATGTCAGTCCAATCTAACAAGCAAAGCTCCCCAAAGTACATCAAAATGACTGCTAATCCTCAGGTCTCTGATGGTGTGCTTCAGCCGACTAGACCGTAGGTTCTAGAATGGGAGGGTTGGGTAGAAATGGGCTTTGGATCTAAAACCTGGATAGTTTCTGTTCTGATGGGGGCAGGTTGTGACACCAGAGGGCTGAGCAGCTTCAAATCTTAGTTCTACATGATGTCACCTTTTGTTGCAGTACATGCCACTTCATCTGTGGAGAACTGCTCAATTACAGAAATCTGGCAGGCCTTCTGAGTTCTGTTTTGCTAAGCTTGTCTTTGAAACTGCTAACACACACATCTAGCTGTAACCTCACATTTCTCTGCAGGTTCCAGCTCTTAAGAGAGATAAGTAGCCAACCAGCACAACCAATGCAGTCATGGAGGGGCAGGCACTTTACCCTTGGATTATCCTCACAACACAAACCCATGACTTTTAGCACCAGTGTCAAAAAAAACTGCAACCCAAGAAGACAGTTGAGAAATTACCTCAAAAGCTTGTTGAAATTATTCCTGGGTGGGGCTGGAGAGATGGCTCAGCAGTTAAGAGAACTGGCTGCTCTTCCAGAGGATCCAGGTTTGACCCCCAGCACCCACATGGCAGCTCACAACTGTCTGTAATGCCCAGTTCTAGGGGATCTGGCACCTTCACACATGCATACACATGCCAGCAAAACACCAATGCACATGAAAATAAATCTTCTCAAAATTCCTGAGCTATACAATTTATAACACACACCCTTGGGACCCTAATGTCTTACCTAAGTTTTAGAACTATAGGCTATCTTTATGAGTTCAGTCTCTAATTTGGGGGAGGTCTTATTCAATTTAGTGAATAAAGCTTTCAAGAGTTGTAGAAAACTTGGCAATTTTCTCAATCACCCCCTGTACACTTATAGCACTGAGTACTCCTAAGTTTTATTTAAAAGTCTTTAAACACATACACTATGTGCACAGAAAATGTAAATAAATCACTTCATGTTTTTGTCATTTGTGAATCAGGTCAAGATGGTTTTTATGTTTCTGAAGCAGCCCACAAGGCCACAATGGAGCTTTCAGAGGAGGGCACCAAGTCATCTGCAGCCACAGGTACATTCAGAAGTCCAAGCACTCAGCAGGCACCATGGAGCTACTCCCCAAAATCTACCCTTATCAAGTCTGCCAAGTTGACTCTCTGGTTTTAAACCATAATACCACTTAAATCCAAGCCCAGGTGTGATGTAACATTTTAAAATAAATGGCAGAAAGCAAAATATTTTGAAAATCAATGATACCAATTTTAACAAAGTATCATTGCCACACCAACAAGGAACAGAAACATATAGTATTCCACCTTCAAGAGGGAAGCTATTTTATGGATTTTTTTTTTAATGACACAGGAATGATTAAGTGGTATTTTTCCTCTTTAATTCCCCCGTTTGCACTCCTATAATACTACACAGTAAAATACCATTAAGATGCTTTGATTCCTTAAAGACAAAGTTCTTGTACCATCTGCATGGTGCTTCTCAATGCAAAGGGGATGTGAAAGGGACTGACTATTCTCTCTCACAGCTGTGCTGCTGCTGAGGCGATCTCGGACTCCTGCTTTTAAAGCAGATCGGCCCTTCATCTTTCTTCTGAGAGAACATAGCACAGGTACTGACATTTTAAAAAACCAGATTCAGACATTTATGTTCATCTCCCTAACGACTAAGTTTATATGTCCACTATAATCTCAAATATTTCTTCTAGTTCTGGTATTTCCCTTATCCCTGTTGTCTTACACCCCCCCCCCAAAAAAAAAGGGAATTATTTCACTGAACAAAGGAAAGTCTTTCTCATTTGTGCCTTTTACTTTTCCATTCTGTTTATTTGGAGCTAATGTGGATTCTTTTTAGTTCAGTATATTTCTGCTTTTAGAGACTTAAAAGAGTCATAGAAACACACATCAATCAAATCTTGCTTTTCTTGCTATTGCCCTATTATTATTATTATTTATTTTTTTTTTGAGACAGGGTTTCTCTGTATAGCTCTGGCTGACCTGGACTCGCTTTGTAGACCAGGCTGGCCTCGAACTCACAGAGATCCACCTGCCTCTGCCTCTGTTGTCCTATTATTATAGGATAGTTTCTTCAGGCCAAGATGTATCACAGAAGTCACCCAGAGATACACAGATTTCTATGCTGTTGGCTGCCTTTCTCAAAAACCAAGTACTTGTCCTAGTACTTTTCCACACCATGACAGAAGAGTGTATCAATGCAAAGATGGCAGACACAGATTAGCCTAGCTAGCACAATAGAAGGACAAGCAGATGTCCCTACAATTCTGCAATACTAATAGTAGTCTTTGAATTATTTTCTTTCCTTAGTCTCCTCCCAATAATTACTGGCCCCAAAAGGAAGAGATTCTCAGTAAAGAGTTGTTGGCAATTCTCAGTAGTGCTTAAAACAATGGTGTGGAACAAAATTAGTAAACATCAAGCCAAGGTGGGACTAGTTTAACTAAACATCAGGCATTACTTTTATTTGTGGAAAGAATATCCAAAGTTAGAAGGAAAATTAGCATAGTTTAACACAGATTGTTAAAAGGAAATACTGTCAACATCATTTTATCTGAGAATCATTTGTATACTGCCATAATTTGTGCTAAAAAAAAAGAACATTTCATGACAAAAGGATGCAGGTAATCATTCTCTGGAAAATAATCTACTTAGGGAAGGATTACTTGGGAAGAGAGAGTTCATAACAATGTCCACTTCGTACTTGACCATGGTTACCCCAACCCCACAGTGACTGTGATGGACAAAAACTACACTGACCACTTGAACAGGCAGCATAGAGTATGTTTAAAAAAAAAATAACAAGAACAAAAACACATTTTAAACCTTCAAACCAAGAGGCAAGACTAACCTTGAACTGAAGAGCCACTGCCAAAAGCTCATATCCAATAAAGGGGACAGTTAGAATACAAATAACAGATTCTTGAATTTCAACTATATAAAAAACCATGTAAAGTTGTTGGACTAGAAAGACACATCACGACTTCAATTGTATAGTTTTAACTACTCTAGTATCAGAATGAAAACACAGGTCTAATCTAAAACTAGTTCCCTAATTCGGCACAAATCTTAGTCCTGTAGCTTCTCATTTCTGGAAGGTGGTTGGTTGTTCACATCACCTAAGGCAAAGGGGCTACTTTTCTGATGATATTACTCAAGAATTATAAAAAGTTTCAGCTGGGGCTGGAAGATGTCTCAGTGGTTAAGAGCATTTTGGTTCCCAGCACCCACATGGAAACTCACAAGTCTGTAACTCCAGTTTCAGGGGATCTGACACCCTCTTCTCTTCCGAGTTCCACAGCACCAGGTATGCATGTGGTGCACTTACATACATGTAGGCAAAACACTTAAAATAAAAAATAACCTTAAAAAAAAAAGCCTCAACCTTCACTGTTAAAAGCTTACAAGTGTCATATTGATATAATCAATTACTGAGTCAACAAATTGGACATACAGGAGAACGTTAAAAATTTTTTTCTAAAAATCTAATATTAACCTTTTGGAGACTACCACTTGTCCAGTGTGTATTAGCATCAGTCCATGATCTCGAAGACTTAAAACTTCCCACTCACAGGTATACCCTTCCTTGCCTTTGCTGACAAGGATTCTGTAGAAACTTCACTAGTTTAACTAATTTGCCCACCTTTTATTTGAAAGGCAAAAGCCTTCTTAAGTGGGGTGGCATCTTAAGCTTTAGTTTTGACAGGCTGTAAACTTTGGGACTAAGTTTTAGTATTAGGATGTAAAGAGTATTATATGAGACAAATATAAGACAGAGAGGGAGAGTGCTAGCACAGAGCTAGAAGAACCTGTTACTTTACACTCCCTTGAGGGTTCATTATGGAAACCGTAGTGAAGGCAGAAGACCTGAGCATTATTCTACCATGCCTGTGACATAAGGGCCCTTCCAAGAAGAGCCCTCAGGTGCTCTGACTTAAGTATAACTTCTCTCTAAAATGACTCCAGTGTTCCCACTAATGTAACTCAATATATGTAATTCACAATCACAAAGTCAATCTGGGTTTTGTGTAGTTCTGATGAATTTAGCAGTGTGACTACAGGCAATTACTTTAATAATAATTTCATCTCTACATTATATCTTCATTTACTTCCAGGTATTTTGAAGAGATAAGAAATGTTTAATAAATTGATATATGAAAATACTACAAGTCACATTAAATGTTTCTTTTTCTTTACAGGGTTTGTCTTCAGTATTGGGAGAGTTTCAAATCCCCTTGACTAAAATAGCAGATCTCAATGTTCTATGTATGCTAATTTCTTTTAAGGGTATGTGATTTCCAAATATTATTAATCTAAAAATAATTCTATTAAAAAAATAATTTTGGAAGTTTTTTTTCCCCTCGATTATTCCAAATCTAAAAATTCTAACTTTTTCTACTGGATCCCTCTACACCAAAAAAAAAAGGCACAGCAGTGATCTAGGGATGTGTGTGGTCCTGTGTGGATGAGAATGTAAATGCCAGATATCCTCACCTTGTGCTTAAATAAGGGGGAAAACAAAATGAGTACAGTCATCTTAAGTCTGTTTCCTCTCTAGTTAGTTTCTGAATAACTGTCTAATGTGAGAATTACAGAGTAGAACCAAGAGATCCCCTCTGAATCAACATGTCATGGACACATGTAAGCATGACATGGGATCAAATTACTACATACTAGACATTTCCAAATGTGATATACCCTATACCTACCACACCCTAACTAATGGCCAGACTTGAGTGTCATCCAAACCCTTCGAGAAAGACTGAAGGGTGCTAAGAAACCAATAATGCCCCAAGTCACCTACTTTTAAATTTGTTTTTTTAAGTGTCTGACTGCCTGTCTGTCACAGACATAGCTATTCCCATTATCCAGGCAAAAGTGGAGTATATTGGCATGGCCAACAAAAACTAAGAACATATAGTAAAAAAGACAATGCAGGCTATGTAACATATAATTAAGTTAGTTCAACAAATATTAAGTTGAGTATTTTTTTAATGCTAAAAAGCAAGGCCTTTAAAATTCCATTGTCTTAGAATGTTTTTAAGTAGTTACTTTAAATGTGATTATTTCCTAAACCACACAAGAGTAAAATAGAGTATTTATTGATGGAATAACAAAAGTGCTTTTCTTAAATATTCTTCAAAATACATTTGTACAACTTACAATAATATATCCAAAATAACTGTATATACAAAACATTACCTAGTTTTTAATGTATGTGCTTTTTTCCCCAAAAATTACAAAGTAACTTTTTAATTTTTTTCTTTTCTTTTTTTTCCCCTTTTTTTTTTTTTTTTTTTTGGCAAAGTTCAACCTTAACAGAGCTGACAATTTTAAAGGTTGGTTTAAGAAAATATAACCTGAGGGAAACTGACACGCAAGAGCCAATGACAAGCAGAGGATTGGAAAGTAGGTTTAGTTTGTTAAATTAAATAAAAACAAAAAACAAAAGGAAAAAAAAAAACAAATGCAGTGATACTTTTCACATTACAAAAATAAACCAAAATGAAAAGGTCACTGTAAAATGATGGACAGGATCTGTAGACTGTTTTTAGTATTTCAAATAGCCAACAATGCATGTCAAAGAATGAATACAAGATTACAACAGTCTTGTATTTACTTTGTATTTGGAGAAGACAGTGAAATAAGTGGCCACATTCTATTTTCTTTTAATTGCTATTAATGTGGTTGATCTGATTGGCTCTTCGATGAATTTCATCCAAAAAGTTCTCCAGTTGTTCTATTAGCATTCGTTTTTTAAACCTGTGTGAGAGAAATAAGAGCATTTCAATTACCTCTAAATGGACAGTATGTACTAACATGTTTTAAAAAGAAAGACTGGCTTCGGGAAAGATTCATTTATTTTAAAGTAGGATGAAATTGGGAAGCAGCATAAAATCCGGTGGGCGTATCTAAACATGAGCTCAAAAGGGATAACCCACTAGATGCATGGTCAAGTGGATGGGGCAAAGCTCATGAGGCCTCAGCACTACAAAGAACGAATGGACACTAAGAAACGCTGAGTGCAGGACAGAGTCTTCCTTCAGGGAGGGCATGCCAAATGGTCCGCCCTGAAAACATACACATAAAAGTAACATTACACAGGGCAAGCACGTTATATTTATTTAGGAATATATGTATATAAACAAACACACACACACACTGGGAGTATATAACAGTTAATGATAAAAGAGGCTATGGATTTTGAAAGAAAGCAAGGGTGGGAGTATATGAGAGGTTTTGGAGGGAGAAAAGGCAAGAGGAAAATGATGTCATGATATAATCTTACAAAAAAGAAAGCAAAACAAAAGAAAATATATTTAAAAAAATATGTTGGGGACTAGCAAGATAACTCCGAAGATAATAGGCCCATATCCAACCCTGACCAACCCTGATGTTTTGAGTTTCATCTATCTCTTCAACTCACACGGAAGGAGAGACTGACTCCTGAAAGCTATCTGTCCTCAGACCTCCACATGTGTGCCAAACACACAAAATAAAGTTGTACAAATCTGATGAAAAATTTATAAATTACTATTCATATCAGAGCAGAATCACAGCTTTTCCTTAAAAGAACTGATCTAGTCTTAGGAACAACAAAAGAGTGGTCATTCTTCCTATCACTAAAAAAGAAAATAAAAAGGAAAAAAATACTAATATACACAAGGATTCTAAATACTATAGTAAAAGTTGGATCCCAAAGCAGTTACTGTAGTATCTAGTCCTTTTTGAAAACTGAGTGTTGAAAAGTCACTACAAAATGGAAATGGAAAATTGATAGTAACATTTAAAAGTCACAGTGTTCTACAATTTGAAGACTAGAACATCAAGAATCATAAGGTATCTATAACATAGGATATATAGCACAAAATGTTTATCAGTAACAAAAGATATAAATTATATACAAAATTGTTAATACCACTGATGATTTTTAGAATATCTCAAAATACTGGACATTCTCCCTACATTTTTTCTTGTACAATAATGCAAATTGGCACTGAATTCTACAACAAAGGCAACAAAAAGGCAGTGCAAGGAATACATTCAGACTCAAGATACATCAGGATGGGAACACACATCTATAATCCCAGCATTTGGAAGACCAAGGCAGAATGAACCTAAGTCTGAGGCAAGCCTGGGCTATGTAGCAAGATATTGTCTCAAATCAACACAAAAAAATTCAAGGCATGTTTTGAACTGAATAAAAGATATAAACACAGTTTTCATTAAAAGCAGAATAATTTAAATACTTCAACTTATATGAAAATGCACAGCTTTATCTTCAGCATTCCAAGTAGCCCATGCCCAAGCCACTCCAAATACAAAAATCACACAGAACAAAAATCTTCTTTATCTAAACCAGTAGTTCTCAGCCTTCCTAATGCTGTGAGCCTTTAATACCTCACCCCCAATCATAAAATTTTCATTGCTATTTTATAACTGTAATTTTGTTACTGTTATAAATAATGTAAATATCTGTGTTTTCCAATGGTCTCAGGCAATCCCTGTGAGGTTGAGAACTACTGATCTTAAGCTTTCATAGATAGCAAGGAAGAAACAGAGGAACAGTTAGTGAGTGGGTGGCTATGCTCACACTTAGAAGATCAGATAATACGTTTTGTCATAATACTAAAACTGAAGTCTTGAAATTAAAATTTTAAAATATTCAAAAGGTTATACAACTATGCTTACCAATTCACTGTGCTCAATGCTATATCCCACACAGGAAGGCAGATAATCTTGGGTGACTAAACTAATCCCCTTGATTACATGTCTTCCCATGTAAAAATGGACTGCATTCAAATATTACCTTTCCAGGTTATTTCAAATCACTGAAAATAATTTTTGTTATAGACGGGGAGAAATTTAAAGATTTACAGCACTATGAGAAAGCAACAGAGAAGAAAAAAAAAAAACACAAGAATTTGAAAAGAATGTAATAATTTACTAGGAAAAAAGTCCATAATTCTCTAGGGTTTGTGTAACTACTACAGTGAACTCTGAATTAGTTTAAAAGAGGAAAAAGAAGAGAAATCCCACACATTTCAATAAATCAAATGCATGCATAACCCAAGTACCTAAAAATGACATTCAAATATCACATATGCAAATTGAAAACTATTTCATTATTATTTAGTAACAAACAAGTTTCTTTACCTGGATGCTTCCTTAATGACATTTTGTAAAAATATTAGCCTTGTTTGTAAACTGCCTTGCACGTGCTTCAGTAAAGTAAAGATTCTTTCATATTCTTAAAACAAGAAAAGGAAAAATAATTAACTGGTTTTATTTGTATTCTGATTATGTTTCTCCTGCAGCGTCTTTGTATTGAGATATACTAAGACAAAAATATTCTACATAAAAATGTTATCATTATTTAAAGCTTTTTACTGCTAACATATAGCATCATGAGAGTATGTATCACCAAAAATAAAATAACTTTCCAGGCACTTTTTTTGTTTGTTTGTTTTGGCCAGAATTTCCCAGTAAGCAAGCTTAGGGAATGAATTAAAGAGTTCTGCAGTCACCCAGAGTACATGCAAATGGCCTTTGCAGAAACTATGCTTATTGTTTCAATTCTAAACTCTAACACACAGGTTAAAGGCAGTGTTTCACGTCTTCACACACAATCGCACCCAAATCACAGGAGTTCCTGAACACCCTTTCCACTCCTTTTGGTTGCACCATCACCGCAGCATCTGCTCTATTCTGAATGGATGTCAATACTACTCACAATCCTGGTACTCAGAGGGTTCTCTTGCATTCATGTGACGGTCTTAGTGACCCGTTTGGGGCCTATCACATCATCCGGGTTACTATAATTCATACGTGGTGACAGGCAGCAGAGAGGAACTTCACAAACACACAAGTTTTGGAGGGGCTTGCTAAGGAGGGAACTTTGAGCTTTCCAGGTACTTCTACATACACTGTCCACTCAACCCCCAGCCATTTAGTAGCACTCACTCTAGCTGTGTACTAAAATTTCAACTCTGGGTCAGAACACAGAGTTGCTGGGTCCCTGTCATGGTGGCTATATGTACTGCATCTCTGGAGCCTTCTTTAATTAGACTCCCTGGTGTCTACACTTCAGTACCAAGATCACTCAGTGTAATCCAACTGGATAGTAAATTAAATCTTAAAGAGTTCAGAACCACTTCAAAAGTGATCTAGAAGACTGAATCTGCCTTGTCTCTGCTCATGTGAACACAAAGCCTTCACTAACATGTGTTGTCTAGCTATACATACTTCGCCCTGGCTTTCGGATCTCCTTCATGATCTGTGCTTTCAGCTCAGTGTTAACCTCTTCGTGGCTTCGGCAGTGCACCGATTTCTTTCCTTTGTTGAGTGAAGATGCTGGCATATTCTCTTCAGCACTTTGCTCTTTATTTCTTGTCTCATCATGATTTTCTAAAAATCCACCAACAGTGAGGTCATTGTTTCCTAAATGTTCATGACCAAGGGCCTCTGTATGATTGGTTGATGATTCCAAAAGATTGGCTGGAGATGTTAAAAATTCAGTATCCATGGCATTTGGTGCCATATCTGATGAAAGTTGGTCTGCAACATGATTTTCAATCACATCATCTACTGTTGAATCATTAGTGGCTTCTGAAATGAAAGCAAAGAAATAGACAAAAAGTGAGATCTGTTATTAAAGTAAAAATGTTAAATAAAGAAACACAATTGCCATAAATAACTCACTTCTTAGACTAAGACACTCCAACAATGTGATATGGTTCTCAGGCTTTGCCAAAGATACTACAGTACATCAATATGAAGCATTAATAACACCTACAGAATCCTCCAATTCTGCCCTTAGAAATTTAAAACAAAGCCAATTCCTGCTTTGTTTCTACCTTATTTTAGCAACTTAATTAAACAAGTTTTCCATACTTCAGTGAGAAACACACCATTAAAATTGTCATTGTCATCTTTAGCTTAGAGTTCTACCTACCTCATCTTAAGCCTACTTCTGTCTTTATAAACCTGTCATTCTTTAGAGAGAAAGTAAACACTGAATGGTGTTTATTGTTCAAAATTCTGCACGGAACATAAAAGACCCCTTTCACAGCACACTGTTTTCTAGCTATCCTTTCAGCCCCCAGCCAAAAATTACAAAGTAATCTGGAATCTGGGGCCCACTTCAGCTCATCAGAGCAGTAGAACCAAAAGTTTACTAGCTTGCCAATAAATACAAGATTCTTAGATATGAGCCCTAGTTTGGATTGTTCACTAGCCTCCAGAGCAACAGCTGAACTCATCTGTTCTGTATCTCAGTGTAAAGGCCTGGTTTCTACATTCTCTCTTGAACACACATTCCCACAAATCCACGGCTCTCCTTCCATCAGTTCCTCTCTACTTTCTAAACTCTACCCCCTGGTTCACAAACACCTCTTTACTGATTATTCTCCACAACTGTTCTCAGACTTTGGCTAAGGTCAAAGCTAAAAAAAAAAAAAAAAAATCACAATTATTTCTGCTTTAATAAAAGCCAAGCTCTCCTATTTAAAAATAAAACAAAACAACAACAAATAACACTGTTCTCCTTTTCAAACCTGAATACAAATTGCTTTCTCATGAGTAAAAGTGAGACAGTCGCTGACTCTTTCACCTCTTAAATGTAATTTCAAATTTTCTCCTATTTCTTTAAAGAAACAAAAAACAACCCCTTCTGCACTTTTGAGCAATACTGTCACTTATCTAATCCCTTTGTCATTATCTTCATATTGACTTCAGTGCACATGCTTCAAGCACCCCGTCACCATACATTCTCAAGCCCCTCCTGACATTCTAAGAGGTTCTTACAAATTGAAGTTGCATTCACCCCAGCAGAGCCTTCTCAAATGCTGTTTGTGCCCCAGTCCTGACTTGCATGATAACAAGCAGTTTACCAAGGACCCCAGGTAATCCTCATACATACTTCAATTTGATTACATTCTGTAGCACCAATGTCTATGCAGATCATCAACTATCAGAGATCTGACCTCAAAGAACTTTACACTCCCACTTATCCCTTTCCCATCTAAAACAAATTATCATCATGGAGTTGAAAATGGCAGTTTTGCTTGAGAGTGTTTAAATGCTTTGATAGATGAGATGGAAGTGCATCCTTTTGCAACATTCCAGCTCCTTGTTCTTAATACAAAGGGACTTTTACTCCAGCAATTCCTCTACTTTCTTCTAATAATCAGACTCTTGCTATATATGTACTTTCTTCTTTACAAGGCTTAATCCCATGATAGGTCACTTTTTACCAATGCCCCAGTGATCTAGTTCTAACACTCCATGCTATGGTATCTGTGAAGTAAAACACCATACCTAATGACTGGTTTACACTGCCTGTTAGTTGCAGACCTTTAACTGGACTGAGGCCAATAGCTGGAGAAATAGAATCTACAGGGTGATCCCAATCACTACCTAGGTCTGGATCTTACACTGCTTAGCAAACCTATCACATGCCTTCTCCCTGTCCACAGATATTCTGCATCCTTCGTTATCTTCCAAGCTCTAACTTTTCCAATCACCCCTCCATCTCAACAGTATGTCTACTTTCTACTTATGGGAGAGAAGCAAAGCTCTAGGTGAGGAATCTCTTCTACTTCCTTGTTCCTAATGAATTTATACCTACACCCATTTTGTTCAACAGAAACAGCATTCTTTCATTAGCATGCTGAGCCATTTCCTCTTGCCTTCTTGGTGGAGATAACAGCCTCTCTCATCTTTATTTTAAACTACTAGCTACCAGGCCAGTATTTAAACATTCTCAAGCACACCACTATTTTCATGTCCATGAGCTCTTCTGGACCACTCACTAGCCTCCCAGCCCTTTACAGCTAAACTCAAAACTAGTTTTTCATATTGATCAATTTTTCTCTCATTTTCTTCATCCTGTTTTTTTTTTTAAGTTTTCTCTCCTTTATTCTACAAAAAAAGTATTATTAAGACAGCCAGAAACCAAAGGATGTTTCTAATTTGGAAATCACCAACACACTATTCAAACTCACTGCTTTTCCCAACCTGCCTATTGTCTCTCAAGACACATTATCAAGTCATAATCATCTGTATTTACTAACTAACCCCTGGGGATGCGCAATAGTTATAACATCAACTATCCAGTCAGCACCAATATCCTTCAGTTATTTTAAACATTTTGTTTTTGAAAAGTTTGATCTTATTTGATTCTGGGTTCAAAGGAGGCCCATGCATTGCAGCTGGTTTTCTGCTACCTTTGATTCTTTAAAACCTTTCTGTATCTCTCTTTCCACTATGTACTTTAATAACAAAAACAACACAACAGACTTGTTTTGTTCTATAGAGTTCACTGTGATCTTAATTTTCTGATTGTATCCCTCTTTTGTTATTTAACCTGCTTTTCTGTCTCTTTTCCCTCTCATGGGACTACTGAATCTAGAGGCTTGATCACACTGATATTCAATGAGGGCAGGGTAGAAAGGTCAAGGGTGTTTAAGAGGGAATATTGTAGAATTCCATCAAATAGTACATAATATTGGGCTTCTCTCCATCTACAATGTTACATAAGCCAATGGAATTACTATGTATAATAAATGCTAATTAATCCAGTTACCACCTCTTTCAAACCTTTCAATGGTTTCTCACTATCCTAAATAAAATACAGAATCTTTATAATAGATTCCAAGACCATCCATGATCTAAATTCTATCTTTCCATTCTCTTCTTACTAAACATGCCTAATACCAATGATGCAGTAGAATTCTTTCAGATCTCCTTAATATCCTTCTCTTTATATATTTTTATGCATACTCTCGTTAGACTCTTTAACAGAGGTAAAGCTTTAATTCCCACTCATCTACAGACATAATTAACTCTTCGTGTCAAATGTTTTCACAGTACACTTTTTAACATTTATCATACTTGTAATTGATTGAATAATGACTTTCTTTCCTTCCCTACTGTGAGGACAGAAATCACTACAGCCTTGCTTACGTCTGTAGCATGGCATTAGGTTGCTGAGTTTTACTGAACTTCAGAAAAGCTCATTTTCGATGATAGTGACAATATTCCTTCCAAAACCATTTTTTGAAATATTTGAGATTTGCTAACATCATTTTAGAGCATGACATAGTACAAATTTATAAATTGTTCATCAAAAAAAAACGCCCAAGCTGCTACATATCAACTCACAATAAATGATACTCACTGGACTCTGATGAACAATCTTTTTCTGTTTCTATTATAAAAATTTCTTCCCTTAGGAACCCCAAAATAGCAAGTAGTATTTGAAAGCCCCAAAGTGCTACCTTTATGCAGAGGAAGGGGTTTAATAAGACCTGGCTGTGCTTGAGTAATGGGTGCAGGTGGTCCTTTCCCTCCGATGTGACTGTTCACAGCAGGGCTCTGCCGTCGGCCTCGCAAGAGTGGAGAGGCACACCGGCGCCTTTTCGGGATTCCTTGCATGCTTGGCTCTCCAGGTCGTTTGTGTTTATTTTGAGGTCCAGCCACAAACTCATCTGCTTCATCTATCATCATACCCTATTAACAGATACACAATGTTCATACAATGTGTATGCTATAAATTGTGTAGAAAGGTTTAATCAAAGGTTGGCAAGGGGGAAGAGCAGGTAAAGGTGCTTTGGGTGATCTGAGTTCAAAGCCCAGATCCCAAAGTTGGGAGAGAATCACAAAACAGACTCCACAAAGATTTGCCTTCTGACTTCCTTCCACTTGTGTGCCATGGCATGAGTGCATGCGCACACGCACACACACTAAAAGAAAAAGACTTAATTGTGGGCTCAGAAGCTAAGCGCACTTACTGCTTTTAATCTAGCAACCACATGACTGCTCATGAACACCTATAAATTCAGTTCCAGGTGACCCAGCACCATTTCCTGGCCACTAAAGCTCCTGCACACATGTGGAGAACAACTCACAGGTTCACACATATATGAAAAAAATAAATATTTTAAAAAAAGATTCAATCAAGGTAATTAACATGGCCATTACCTTACCAACTTGAGTATGATGATGGGGTGAGGGTGTTGAAAATATGTTCTTTTAGTAATTTTGACATACATAACACATTATTATTAAGTAGGATTACAATATTGTCAACAGATTATTAAAACTTATCCCTGCAGCTGACGACGCTTAGTACCTTTTAATCACTATCTTCCCCTTCTTCACCCTTCTCATAGCCTCTGGTATCTATCTTTCTACTCTATAGTAAAAAAGAAAATGCCATTTTCTTGAATTTCATGCAATTTTTGTGTGTGGGGGGGAGTACATTCTTGTCAGTGTGGATATGGGCATGTCATACTGTGCATGTGGAAGTCAGGACAACCTCAGGTATCAGTCCTCACCTTCTACCTTGTTTGAAACAGGGTCTCTTATTCACCATTGTGTATGCTAGCCTAGCTGGCCCACTAGCTTCTGGGAGTCACCTGTCTCTAATTCCCAACTTGCCAGAGTGGTGCTGGGATTACAAATCCAGAGTGCTACTATGTCTGGCTTTTTATATGGGCTCTGGAGCTTTGAACTCAGTTCTTCATGCTTGCATGGCAAGCCCTTAACCCACTGAGCCATCTCCCCAGCTGCACTACACAATTTTTAAGTGGCACAACTAATCAATTCTTTAATTGATAAATTAAATACTTTAAAATTAATGCTTTAATAAGATATTCTACCAGAAAATAACTTTAGCTAAACTGACAACAGTTACCACAAACAATTATATCATAGAACATTTCAGAGTTACCTTTTTATCCAGTTTAAAGGGATTGCCAAATGTATGCAACCTTCGAGGCTGATCAGGGTCAAGTTCTCTCAAAGGAGAAGGTACTTGCTTGAGGTATTCCTGGTAATTCCCCATTTGTGCTATAGGTACACTGTGTACTTGATCTTTTCAGAGAGAATATATCAACAACAAAAGTTACCCTCAACTAATAATTACACTCTAGCTATCTGATATATGAATACCATCCCATGTTACTACATAATGGAAGTTAATATAGGGTAATTATAAATAAAACAGCCTTTTGTTCTCCAAAAGTAAAATTTAAAGTTCAAATTTTATCTTCTAGGCAAAATATAGAATTTGTAGACAATAGTAGAGTTGGAAGTACCACATGAATATAAACCTAGAGTGGTGGATATGCTTAAGTCACAGCAAGGGTTAATGACCATCTGATGTGATTCGCAGTAGATGGCCATAGATACAACAAGTAGCAGAATATGCCATGAAAGGGCCACCCAGAGTCAACTATCAGATACTAACATAGCACAAGAAAATGACAGTGTGTGCCCATGCATCTGAAGGTATGAAGAATGGTTAAAAATGAAATAAGCTGTTAACAGGATTTGCAGTTAACAGTGACAATAGGGAAGAAGGAAAGTAAAAAATAAGGGATGAATTGCCCTTTCAAAAATTTTTGGTTTGGGGGCTGGAGAGATGGCTCAGCGGTTAAGAGCACTGGCTGCTCTTCCAAAGGAGTTCAAATCCCAGCACCCACACGGCAGTTCACAGCTGTCTATAATTGCTGGTCGTGGTGGCACACGACCCAGCACTCAGGAGACAGAGGCAGCCAGATATCTGTGAGTTCAAGGCTAGCCTGGTCTACAAAAAGTGAGTCCAGAACAGCCAGCTAGGGATACAGAGAAAAGCCCTGTCTCGAAAAAAAATTTTTTTGTTTAATTATGTGTATGTATAATCGTGCGAATGATTCTTTTATGTCTCTCCTTTGAAATAACAATGAGACTATAAGCCTGTAAGATTTATATTATCATGTCCTTACAAATTATAAAGAAAAGTTATTTTAAAAACAGAAATATTTAAAATCATACTCTAACCTTCATCCTGGCCTTTAAGAAATTTGCGGGTGCTCTTTAAAAGATTAGCTCTCATTCTCGTTAAATGATCCAGAAGATTCCGTCTTGGTATATCATAAGCATTTCTAAAGGTCTGAGGCTTCAAATCCTACATAAACACATTCAAAGACAAACTATTTCTAAACAGAATTTAAAACCTCTTAGCCTGAAGCATAGGACCAGAAATGAAATATCAAATATGTAAGTTAACTAGGTAGCTTTGAAAGAAAAAAGAAAACAAAGATACACAATGCAATCTTAATACACTGTTTTAGGGCCAACTGGTAGAAATCTTATGTAAGCTCGACAAAATAATTTCAAATTCACCTTTAAGGTTTTAAAAATATGTTCTGGGTAAGAAAAGCAAATCACTTAAAAAAAAGCCCTTTTGGAAGGTTTCTGAAAATCACTCTGCCATCTAAGCATGTGACCTGATGAGCAAATGTTTCAGGTTACATTTGGTTGGCATCATCACAGACTTGCTTCAGATCACTTCCATGGTCCAGATGTCAATTATTTTAATAGTCTTTTATCAGGTGTTTGTGCTCTTCTCTGACTTTGTACCTAGCCTATTGTGGTTTTCTTCTTCTTTAATGTATATAGTACTGAGGGTGAAATCAGGGATTCTCAGATGTTACACAATCAGTCTACCATTCAATTAGATCTCAAGTTACACCAGTTCACTGCAGAGCAGATATTTAATTTTAAGAAGGTTCGAGTTACCAACTTTTTGGGTTTGTGCTTTTTGTTGTTGTTTACAAAAGGAGTCATTACCTTAAAATATCATGAAGACTTTCTCTTTTTTTCTTTTGTAAGCTTAAGGTTTAATTCTTATATTTATGACTATGATTACTTGTCATAGTCATATATGTAAGATAAGGGTCGAGTTAATTATTTCATGTAGGGATATCCACTTTTGTAGCACCTGCTAGCAGATTTTCTGTCATTTTGATTATCATGGCACTTTTGTTAAATGACTGTGTATGAGAACCTGCTCTATTCTACCTTTCCTCTTATGTAACCACATACAATCACTTTGGCATAATTACTGCAGTTTTTCAGTTCTGAATCACATGGTTTCAGTCCTCCCGCTTTATTCCTTTTCCAAAAGTGGTTTAGCTATTCCAGACCCTTTATATTTCCATATAAATGTTAGAATCGGCTTGGCTGTTCTATTGCCTACAGAAAGGTATCTGAAATGAAAATAATTTTAATAATGAGTATAAAGCATTCTAAGGTCTTCAGTGTAAGAGAATTCTAATACCAGAGCTGTAACTTTAATCTTTTAAGCCTTTGATTTAATCAATCAACTCATTCATTCACACACCATATACATTTTCTATTTTAATTCTAAAACTCAATGGTTCAATGATAATATAATGAGTACCAATCTATAGCCATATAAAAGAGCCTCTTGATGCTTGGAGAAATTCTTAGTTAGTGCAAACTGTGACTTGCTCCGTATTCTAACAGAGTACACTATAACTAAAGCAATGGTAAGCTGACTGTTACCTTATTGAGTAGAGCAACCTGGAAGCCAGTGTACTCCTTCATGTTGAGGTCTAGCAGCCTGTGGGGGATATCCTCTGAAATTCCCTGCAGTACTTGTTGAAAGCCTTTCCTGTTTGCCATTGACAATCCATGGGACCGGCTTCGGACTTTAATTCCAGTTTCCTGCACTACTTTTTTGCCTACAGATCCGATGACTCTATCAGATTCTATTTTGGCCTAAAGTAAAAAGAAACAAAACTTGCTTCAATACAGTCTACAAGTTTATAATCAGATACTAGTGATTATGCTCTTCCATAAATTATTTATTGAATTTAAAAACTTTAAACCTCAAGTAATCAAGTAGCAAGTAAACCAAACATGCCTTAGATAACAACGCCTTATCAGTTAAAATTATTTCAACTCTAAACTTTGCAGCCAGACAAACATTCGTTCACGTTATTTTATTTATTAATACCATCACACATAAATGATGAAGTATAAATGTGTCATAAAAGAAAACATTCCCAATTCAGAGGCAACAGTAAGTAAGACAAGAAACTGCTTAAAGACAGTGGGGTTAGCACATAGTTACACATT